>CM054802.1:33091111-33652500 GCA_028984105.1 Lavandula angustifolia | reverse complement strand
TGTTTTAGACCGTATACAAAGAAAC
Organism: Lavandula angustifolia; assembly: GCA_028984105.1. Classification (NCBI taxonomy): domain Eukaryota; kingdom Viridiplantae; phylum Streptophyta; class Magnoliopsida; order Lamiales; family Lamiaceae; genus Lavandula; species Lavandula angustifolia. The sequence continues at coordinate 33,652,475 of CM054802.1, read as the reverse complement.
TCGATTAGCATAGACTCCGGAATACCCGAAACATGAAGCATCAGACCTTCAAACTCTGCTTGAAATTCCAGCACAGTACCTTGCTGGGTAAGCTTCGAGAGTTGCCCTTGATAATCCTCATACGTGGATTTACCAAAGCGCAATTTGACACACTCCAAAAATCCGGCCCATGTTGACGTAGTCGATTGATCTTGGCTAGTTGGAACCACTTCGCCCTTTGTCCTTCAACATTGAAGGAGACAATCCGCAATCGAGTCCCGCTCCGTACTTGATGAAATTCGAAAAATTCCGTGTATACGAAACGTCCACCCATCCGGATCAGTGCCGTCAAATTTTGGTACATCCATTTTCATAGATCGCAACATGGATGATATATCCCCTGTGGAATTTGAAGAAGATCCAGTGGAATGGTGATTGTGAGGATTGTGACCGGATGGTTCCCGAAAATTAAGAGAAGCAATCTTGGCTTCAATCCGAGACATAAATGCTCGACATTTTGATCGGACTCAAGCAACCGATTTTCGAGATTGTGGATGGCAATAAAAGGATCGTTGTCGACATGACGCAGCTTCTCTCAATGAAAGCACCAATTGATACGTTTTATATCGGATAGAGCCCTTAATGGCGGCTTAGACCCCAAGAAAAAGGAAGGAGATTAAAGAAGAGAAGGAGGGAGAAACACCGGAAGAGAATAATTTCATTCCAAAAAAACCTCCTTCCCTAAATTACATCCCACGATTATATTCCCCCATTTCCTTCTAGATTACAGTGGCACTAAATGCCTTGACTTGCTCCACTAACACACATCCTACTAACTATCATAACTACTCCTACACGATCTCATAACATGATCACACTTTCTTTCCGAACAACTTCCCCATGTCACATTCATAGTCCTTCAATTTCTTGGGCTGTTTCTTAGTGCGCTGCGGACGGGTACTGGGCTCATCTATTTTGGGCTCGTCGTCTTCTACATCTCCCAAGTCCTCTATTTGACCATCTCTCAAGTTCTCATCTTGGCCCACTTCTTTTTGGTCCAATCCTCCATTCATGAACGTATCAGTTACATTATAAAGTAGCAAATTGGCGTGAAGTCCCGACCTGTCAATAGTTATGGCGAGTTTAAGTTCCATATTTAGAAGATCAAAATAAGTCAGGATTAAATAGCGGGACCCAACCCAACAGGTTGACTGGGTGTTGGTCATAAAAGCTCAATAGACTTCAAAATGAATGCTAGTTCACTTAATCAAGACTATTTTTTATATTTTTATGATAAAAAAGATATATACTTATATTTTTATAAAAACAACAAAGACATATTCTCTCCGTCCAACTAATGATATTCTTATTTTTCCAGTACGGAATTTAAAGAGAATAGTTGGTTGTGAGTAAAGGTAGTGCGACCCTTAAAAATACTGATTGATTGTGTGTAAAAATTTATTATTTTAAAAAATGAGACAATATTTATGGGACGCCATGTTATTTATGGGAAGGAGAGAGTATGATTTTCAATATTATAATTTAAGATATTAGTTGTAGCCCGTAAGGAACTGTGGCACACCATCCCAAATTCTTGAGGTTGGCCCGTCCTACTACTTAATGAACAAATAGTTCCCATCAACAATAGACATACATACAACTATCTAAAAGATAAAAGGAATCAAGGCCTTAACATCGTTAGGAAAATCCTCAAACTTGGACTTGTACCATCTCCTAGTAGCATAACTCCTCCCCATCAAATAAAAAGTTGTACCCAAACTAAAGCAAACCGAATAAACCGTTTGGGAAATGCAAGAAACTCCCCAAAACCCAATAATCTCGAACAAGTAATGAGGGCAAATCACAAGAGAGAAGAGGCCTCCTTGTGGGATTTTGTACTCTTTTTCACCACCACTTCTCAATTTGGATAGAAGAAAATGGTGGTAGAAATTTCCGGCTATTCCGATTAAGAATATTGGGATTTCGATTAATTTGAGATCAAGGGATGGCTCTGTCATGTATAGAGATAGTTGTTTGAGTGTAGATCATGGTTGCGGATGAAAGGAAGTAGCTTAGAGAAATGGTGGACATGACTTCCACTTCCATTGTCCCACTAAAATTGTGGACAAATAGCACCTATACAATCATAGAAATAATTGTTTAGGAAAAAATGGATTTAAGCTTTAATATGAAATTAAGATAAATGCAAAATTAGTCGTAAATAAATGTAGCATGTTTATAGTTACTTTTTTTTATTATTGTATTTTTTTAGGGTATACGAATGTAGTACATACAAGCAGCTCCGAGTAGTTAGCACAAAGACTTGCGTGTACCATATTTGTATACTATTGTGTATACCATACATGTGGTAAATGTGGTCCACCTATTTTAATGAAAAATTCCACATGTCAATATTCATGTGGTGTGGTACACACATGGGTATACGAATGTGGTACATACAAGCAGCTCCGGATAGTTAGCGGACCAACAAAGAGTCTGGGATTGGGCCAACTCGGCCCATATTAATAGATTTCCCTTATTTTTGGAACGGCCCATTAATGAATTGGATTAGAAAACCTAGTCTAAATAAATACATATTTTTATCACAATGAAATTAGTCCCTTTCTTTGAGAAAAGTATGAGTGGATGGGCTAAAATAACCACAAGTCCATTGGGCTTTTCGAACCAAATCCAGTCAATCCATCGAGCCACCCAATTAGGCTAGAGCTTTTTGATTTCGAGCAAATTTTGATAATTCTAATAGTTATTAGATTATTAAAATTAGTAACTATAAAAATTGATAAAAAACACAAATCTCTTATATAAAAGTGGTTAAAAACCTCTGTACTCTTATTTATAAATACTAGTTTTATAGAATACCATTAATAAAATTATCAATTTCAAAGTTCAAACTCAAAAATCATGTAGTAGTATATCTTATGGTTATTAAGTTTAATAAAAAAAATTATCGAAAATACATTATTTTTCTTAGCCATAAATTGATAGTTTTCAATCATTGGGATCATAAATTAGCATTTATTGGTTTAAACAACTATGAGTCTAATCAACCATAAAATAAAAGCGTGGAATTAAAATATTTGCCTCAAAAAGTCTCTTGAAGAAATGTGCGGTGATAGCCGAGCGAAGCAACGTGAACCTCAGATCCCCAAACGGGAAAATGAAGAGAGAGAATGCTCCGGCCTAAAACGCCGGAGCATAGGCGCCGATCATCCCCACTTTGCCGGAGACTTTAGCCTTCGAATTCCCGTTCGCGACCATCAGCTTCGAGTATTGCATACTCTTCCCCTTGACTTCCATCCACCCTGCGTTGCTCAGCGAGAGGAGACTGATCGCCGACATCGCGGTTATCACCACGCTCGCCGGCGGCGGGTACAGGAAATTCAGCAGCACCGACAGGACCATCGCGGTTGGAGCGGTGGTTTTTTTGTGTGAATGTGTGTGGAAAATTAATTTGAGCGTATAATTGGTCTATGATTTGGGTTGGGGTTTTTTATTGAGCTTTGGCAGCAGTAGCCAAGCAGTTGAAATCAAAAAACAATTATAGCCGTCAACTAAAACAAAACACAAATATAGTCATTTTGTCCTTATACGGCGCTGGGCCGATGGAGGGGGGGCCGATGGGGAATCCATCGGCCCTCCATCGGCCTTGAGGAAAACAGTCGAACTCTCCCCATCGGCCGAGCTACTTAACCTGATTTGTTGAAATTATAGGCTCTGAGGGCCGATGGATGGCTGAATTGGTGGTATCCATCGGCCCTACCCGCCATCGGCCGATAGAAAAAAGGCCGACGGCCGAACATCCAATAGGCCGATCCAGTATAATCGGCTAAAGAAAAAAAGGCTGTGAAAGCCGAAGGAGGGCCGAAGGTGGGTATCCATCGGCCCTCCATCGGCCTTAAGCTCTTCCTTCGAGACGGGATTGGACAAGACACTGTAAGGCTTTTCCTGCAAACGTGCAGTAGGGCCGATGTGGGCCGATCTAAGGCATGTGAGAGGTGCAGTTTCAAATCAGCTTTATCTGCTGAAATGACTAGTCGGATATGACATGCACATGCACGTAAATGAGGGCCGATGGGGGCCTATGGTGAAATGGTACTAGACTTCGATGTTTCACGTGAAAATTTACAGAAAATTTTCTTATAAGACGTAGAATGACCGATTTGGTTGAATCATCGAAAATTTTCCTCATTCCACTTCCAATCTTCTCAATTCTTCAAACTAAATTTGACAGAAATGATCGATTTTCGATCAATTATTGTGAAATTGAACGGCCAATTCGATGCAGAGTCGAATTATGTCGGTGGGCATGAGTTCATTGTTTACATTCATTCAAACAATATTTCTCTCGAATATCTTCGACAAAACATTGATCGGTGGATCACTGCTTATTCCCTTCCGTTCAACTACTTATTTATTATACTGCTGCTTCCCGACGAACCGGTCGGATGATGAAGGCCATTTTGGGCCATGATACTGATCTTATGCGGTTGTGCTCTATCGACGTAGAGCCGATTGTGTTTGTTGTGTATCCTGAAGTGCAAAATCCTTAATTTGCTGTTCCGAACCCGAATTAATTTCCCGAAAATAATTCTAATTTCGGGGGTCCTAATTGGTTTACGGGCCAAGGAAGTAGAAGTAATGATGGCGGACGGGCTCCCCAAAAGAATGTTCGTGTGGAGACGGATTCAGATGGTGAGGCGGAGTTGGACTCATCATCTGATGATGATGAGGATGAAGATATTCCTTCTGCCTTGATTAATTGTTCGTTACAAGATTTTGCTGCATGGATTCGGAGGGAAGGTGGCGTAAGTCAACTTATGTCTTTGCTAATTCCAGTGAATCGTTCTCGAACAAATGACGAGACTGTATACGACAACACAGAAGCAGCAAGCAACTGGCTATTTCCTGTTGTTCCCCTTGATGTATCCGATTCAGTAGCGGCGTAGAACTTGATTACTGTTGTAGACGGAAGTCTGCAAGCAGGATTGATGTTTAGTTCGAAAGACGAACTTTATGCTGCTGTCGCTCTACTCCATTTGGAAAATGGTGCGAATTTCAAAGTGCAACGTTCCAGTGCTTCCCGTTTGGAATATTTGTGCAGAAGAAGTGTTGATTGTCCATTCGAGCTACGGGCATACTGTAGAGGTCAGACGTGTTGGGAGGTTGTTAAATAGATTGCGGACCACAACTGTACAACTGATTTATCCGGACTTGGCGAACGAAATGTGAGGTCGAAGGCTGTCGCTGCTTATATAGCCCGTAAAATGCATCGTCAAAGCAAGTTAATGAAACCGGTTGATATTCAGGCCGATTTGTTGGATAAATTTGGAATACAAGCAACGTACGGTGTGGCCCTCCGAGCGCGCAACGCACCTATATCGATGATTTACGGCGGACATGCTGATTCGTTCAGCAAACTGCCAAAATATCTGCATTTGTTGGAAGAAACAAATTCGAGAACTTATACGGATCTTGATGTTGGTGAGGATGGTCGTTTCCGACATTTATTTATGGCGCTTGACGTATCACGAGCCCCTTGGTTAGCCAACCTCCGGAAGGTTATTGTGGTGGACGATACCCATTTAAAAGGGAGAAACAAGGGAATATTATTCTTCGCAGCCACTGTTGATGCGAACGAGCAAATATTCCCACTAGCTTTTGGTGTAGGTCCCATTGAAAATGATGTTTCCTGGACGTGGTTTATGATGCGACTGAGAGCCGCATTTCCAACGGATGACAGTTTAGTGATTGTTTCAGACCAACATAAAAGCATAGCGAATGCGATAAGAGTGGTTTTCCCAGACGCACAACACGGACTTTGTTACTACCATTTATCAAATAAGCTTGCTAGGCACGGTGAATGGGTTATCCGGTCATTTTATCGAGCAGCTTATGCTTATCGGGCAACAGAATTCCATGACGCCATGAACGCCATCCGTCAGAAAACCTGCTATTTACGAAAAGTTAATGGAAATCGGATCGGAGAAGTGGTCCAGACTTTTCAGTAAAGGTCGTCGTTACAGTCTACTGACATCGAATGCTGCCGAGTCAATAAATTTTCGACTGTTGGAGGCTAGACGACTACCAATTCTAACTATGCTCGAGGCAATCTGTCATATGATAGAGTCGTGGTTCGATACACGACGGGTAAAAGTAAGTTCCAAACACAATCCGTTGACAGAGGCTTCTGAGTTGAGGATGCGGAACGAAGTAGAACTGGCTCGAAGGTTTACGGTTACGCAGGTGACTACTGACAAATACAAGGTCGACGCAGGTGAGCGACAGTGGAGGGTCAATCTTCAAGACGAAATGTGTGAATGCGGCGTCTGGCAAATTGACATGTTGCCTTGTAGTCACGTTGTCGCCGTTTTGTATCATCGCCGGGAAAATTTGTACAATCATATTAATGATTATTATACGACGGCGACGTGGAAGGAAATATATGCCGGTGTGGTTAATCCCTTGCCTCCTCGAAATGAGTGGGGTGTCCCACCGAAAATAGAGGACATTGTTGTTCTTCCACCAATTATTATGCGGCAAGCCGGACGCCCGAGAAACAGCCGTCGTCCTTCCGGAGCAGAAGCTAGTACATCTGGTACGCGCCGTCGGAAAAAATGTGGTAACTGTGGAGAAGAAGGTCACACAAGGCGGAGATGCCCCGTATTCGGAACGACAAATAACGATTAAAGCGTTTTTTTGTCACTTATCGGTTTTTTAGTTTTTAATCAGTGATCGAGTTATTACCTAGAAAAAATTAAAAAAAACCAAAAAAATTCAAGGGCCGAAACCCTTCAGGGCCGATGGGGGTTAACCCATCGGCTCTCCATCGGCCTTAGCCGAAACCCTTCGGGTCCGAAGGAGTTTTCTCGGCCGGCCAGGTCTATCGGCCCTCGTCTGATATACAAGTCTCTTAGCCGAGGCCGAGAGATATATTTCGTAGCCTGGTCATGAGCCTCATGGGGCCGATACCACAGGGGGCCGATACTAATTCGGCCCTCCATCGGCCCTCGTTCGATATACAAGTCTCTCGGCCGAGGCCGAGAGATATATTTCGCAGCCTGGACATGCACCCCATGGGGCCGATACCAATGGGGGTCGATACCAATTCGGCCCTCCATCGGCCCTCGTCCGATATACAAGTCTCTCGGCCGAGGCCGAGAGATATATTTCGCAGCCTGGACATGCGCCCCATGGGGCCGATACTAATTCGGCCCTCCATCGGCCCTCGTCCGATATACAAGCCATTCGGTCGAGGCCGAGAGATATATTTCGCAGCCTGGACATGCGCCTCATGGGGCTGATACCAATGGGGGCCGATACCAATTCGGCCCTCCATCGGCCCTCGTCCGATAGATGAGTCTCTCGGCCGAGGCCGAGAGATATATTTTGTCCGAAGAAGTCGTGTATGAATTACGAAATATTTGAATTGTTTGAATTCCATAAAACAAAATAAAATTATAAGTGTTTGAATTCCATAAAAATAAAATATACAGTACAAGTGTTTCGAGTCATTGGGAGCTAGAACCAAAATCTCAGTAATAGCACTGCTCGAAACATTTCCAAGCCATCCACTCCCGATAGACTCTGATGTTTGATTTCATATTACCCCATTTAGGAGTAGGAAATCCAGTTATGAGCCGCTCAATTGCCATACACGTATATGGACCACAACTATTCGAATCCTCTTGCTTGAACTGCTCCTTTTGCGGCATCAAGACCAACTCAGGAGTCCGCGTTCCTGGATGCGGCAGATTGTACTTGTTCATCGTCCAGTAATTAGTAGCCTAACCCAAAACATTAAAAATAATTAGTAGTCTAACCAAAAACCCATAAAATATTAAAATACGTACATCTAGCAAGCGACCGATCAGTTTGCGGAGTGGCCGCAAATTCTATTTTCTCAACTCAAATATCTTCCGGTCTCCACGGCCGTTCATTGAGTCATACAGCTCAAACTTCCATGACTCGATACACAATCTGACTGTCACCCAATGGGAGGCGGCCAACACCGGGAAAATGACCTATTAATTAATTCAAATTAGTAAAAAATAATAATAATTCAAAGCCACAACATAGAAAAGAGAAATTAGTATAACTTACGAATTTGGCATCGAACCACAGAATCCTCGCGACGCCAAATCCCGTATCGGCTCCAAAAACGGCATCCATTAAAACCCTGTGCAGGGATCCATTCATTATAGTTCAACTCGTACCGTTCACGGAACTCGTTATCGGGTTCAAATATTTTCGAAGTCCAAGCTTTGGCTAAAGACGTCTGTGATAAAATATACACATTAGCAGGAGCATTAAAAACAAACACAGTATATCTTAAATATATATATATATATACTTACGAACACTGACGAAGCCGCTATGACGGTATAGCATGCATCGGGTGTAGACAACATGTCACGGTCTGGCTCTTGAAGCCTCTGCCGGAGGTAGCAGATGTACAAATCAAGCATTGCGTGGCCCATGTCGTAGTGTGTATCCAAAAGGTTCTTGAAAAAGCCGTGCGAGAGCTCATGCTGCGAAACCATCACTTTGGCAGAAATTCCCATTTTCATGAAATTCTCAAAATTTCTTCTCAATGCGTCTGCGGGATCAAACATTTGTGGAGCTCCAGTAGGATTGGGTCGTCGGCTCACTATGGGCTGCAAATAACATGTATTAAAATAATGTCCTCAAATATATAACTTTAAATCATGTTTGTACCTCAGTGCTTTGTACAATTTGCTGCTCCGGCGGTTGGTTATCATACAGCCGCTGTACATGTTGCGTATCAAATAAGTCCATGACGACCGACTCATGTTGCTACATTTTGGACAAAAACTCATGGTCAAATGAAAAAAAGCAAATTTTAATTTGAATAGTTATGGTACCTGTATAGGTGGTGGGTACCGTGGAGCCGTATAAGGGAGTGGCTCCCAACGTTTCGGGACCCAGACATCTCTTTCCTCGTACATGCTATGCCGCCCCTGATCATAGCCCCGAGTAGCCCTTCTAGCAGCCACAACCCAGGGATCTGCATCGACACTCGTCGTATCTTCCATATCTGCCCGTGGCTATTCGGCATCTTCATTCCAACTGGGCCACTGATGTACAGTGACAAACCTCCCCCGTGGTGGCTCACATGGTGCAGATGACTCCTCGGACGACTCATTCAGAATTTGCTCCACGTCCCATGTAGAACTGGATCCTATCCCTTTACCCTTGCCCTTGCCCTTGCCGGCTCCGAAGACATGTTTTAACAACTTCCCCACTTTTTTGAAGAATCAATCCTCGTTCTCCTTCCAACGCTTGTCCACTTTTTTCTAACAACTCAATCTCGCGCTGCTGGAACCGTTCATCTATAGACCGGATCATTCCGTCATAAGTGGGCAAAGTCCAATCTTCTTCCCTCCGAGGCCCAGATGACTGACCCTCCACCGATGTACGTTTCTTCTTCGATTTTTTCTTCTGTGCTGCCGGCGGAGGATCCCGTACACTACCCTCTTTATCAACTCGTCTCGACTGTACGGGGGTCGGTCTAGGAAAAGATACACCGATCGAATTCTCTCCAATCACCCGTCTCCAGTATTCCGATAGCTGCTCCTCGGGAGTGGGCGTAAGAGTCTCATGGGACGGTGTCTCCATCTGTTCGAAAAGTCCAAAAAACAGGTTATAATACGTTCCGTATCTGTTCATAAATATTTAAAAAGTTACTTACCGGCAAGGCAAAGAAAGTAATTCATTCCGTATCTGGTGGCGTGACAAATACCCATTTGACACATCGGGACATACCACCGTTATTCATAAGGCGTACACACAGACGGGCTAAATCTGGTATCGCCTCATATGCCCAGATCTACAATACGATTAAAGATCAATACAAGTATAAAATATAAAAAAAAAATTTAAATTATAAAATAAAAATTTGTACCTGAAGAGCCCAAACTGGCCCATAAATATTATACTTCTATTTTACTGCATCGAGTCGCTTCGGTGCAAAGCTCATGTAGTGCAGGAGGGCATTGTACGTGTATGATCCCCATGCAAAATCATTCCACGCGTCTAGATCATCAGCAAGAACCCACATCCAGGTCTCGACCTTCTTCGTGTCGGCAGGTGCGAAGAAAAAACACATCAGTGCCAACACATTGGCCACCTTCAAATAATCGTCTTCTGAGAGTTCGCCGAGCTTGTCATTTTTCCATAAATTTAGCAGCTCGCCTCCTGTTACTGGATTCCCGTTTGTGAGTCTCATGTATACTCCAGACTCTACAGGGGCACGAGCTGATGTCGTATCGAAAGTAGAAGCGCCGAAAAATAAGCCAGTTACGAGTGCATACTCGTACTACAAAAATCTAATCTCCCATCCGGATATGTGAAAACGGGCCTCCCTGGGCGGTGCCTGCACCTCATAGCACATGAGCTGATGCAAAGCTATGATCGAACTCTTGCCCTTCCTCCAACTCAGCAAATGTCCGAAATGTCCGTCTCTAAAGCGACGAACTAGGTCACTACCCCGCCGTTTAGCAAGAGTGCTTTTTAATAGTTCGGGTAGACCATCTCTCCAATATGTCGTGACTTTTGTGGTCTTTTGTCTAACCGGTAGTCGGATATAAGCGGGCTGCAAGATGTACAAAAAACGAATTAATTATCCAAACCGAATAAATAAGGGCCGAACGAGGGCTTATGGAAGGGCCGAATAAGGGCCGATGGAGGGCCGATTTCTCTAAGGCCAGCCGGGGCCGAAGGCTATAAGGCCAGTCGGGGCCGACGGCCTATTGAACAGCCGGGCCCGAAGCCTCCAAGGCCAGCCGGGGCCGACGACCTAATGAACAGAGTTCGGTCGAGGCAGGGCCGATGGAGTGTATCTCCATCGGCCCTGCCTCCGGCCCTCCCATCGGCCCCAGTTTCATAAATTTCCAGTAAATTAACACTCGAATCCTCTCCAAATTCTCAACAATTTCATCAATACATGGACATTTCAATGTAAACCCAACCCAATTTCAACATAAATTTCGTCTATCAGTGAAATTCAATCACAATTCGTGGCATAAATCGACAATTAAAAAAAACCACTTCTACATTTGAACATGAATTCGCATAGATCGACAATTTAATTCACTCAATGTGGTTTCTAACATGAATTTGCATAGTTTCTAACATGGAAGGGCTAAGGAATCGGAATTACGGACCTCAATTTCGCCGGAAGACATGACGTTTCAAAGGAGATCGGCAGTGCTTTCGGCACTATTTTCGGCGGCGGCTTTCGCGGCGGTTTTCGGCGACTAAACGGGCGACGAGCGGCGGCGAGCAGCGACGGACTCCGGTGGCCGGCGATCGATTATTGCGAAAATGGGTTAATTTTCGCAGTAAGAATGGTAAAATGAAACTTGTTTTCGGCCAACGGTTACTTTCAATCGGCCCTCCATTATTGCGACTCAGGGCCGACGGTCGGCCCTCGTTTAATAAACGGTTTAATTTTTTTCGGCCCTTCGGTAAATTTCGGCCGTTACATGAACGACTTCTAAAGAATCAGGGCCGATGGCTCGGCCGAATGGGGGCCGATGTCCATCGGCTCTCATTTTTTTTAAGCTTTTTACAAAATTATTTTTTTTAATAATTATTAAAAAAAATTGTTAATTATTTTACGTTTATTATTTTCCAAGGGCCGATGTCTCGGCTGAAGGGACCGGCCCTTCAATTATTTCTGTTTTCTCAGTATCGGCCGAATGGGGGCCGATAGGTCGGCCGAAAGATGGCCGATCTCGATCGGCCCTCAGTACAACCGAAATCGGCCACCATCGGCCCTGAGAAATGTCCATCGGCCCTCCCTCGGCCGGCGCCCACAAGAAGACAAAATAGCTAAATTTGTGTTTTTTTTTATAGAAGATGGCCAACTTTATTTTCTTTTTTTTACCTTTGGCCAAAAGTGTATATTTCCACTTTTTTATTTTGCCATGGAGAGAGAGAAGCAAATGAATGGAGAGAGAGAAGCAAATGATGAGAGAGAGTCGAGTGGAAGAGTTGGCGGCAGCTGCGCCATTACATAAGCATGTCCGTTTCGAATTTCTACGTTTTCTTTTTTATTTTTAGGAATAATTAATCGTTTTATGTATTGTCGTGTGAATAATTTAGACAAATTAAATTAATTTTAAAACTAAAAAATGAGTGCATGCTACCACATTTTGTTTCGTTATTGTTGACCTACTTACTTTTTCGGGTTGTTTTGTTATTATTAGTTTATTTTCCAAAATAAAAATAATTTATAGATTCAATCAATAAGTAAACCCACCAGTTTAACACGTATTAATTCATTTATCTAATTTTCATACCTAAAAAAAATAGATCTATAATAATAGGACTGCGAATTAGTACTTGGTCCCCTAATTTGGCCAGACAACGCATGTAGTAGGACGGAGGGAGAGAGGATCCTCTAACCCAATGGGTGTCCCATTGGGTGTCCCACCAATAAGGTGGGAACAAGTGTAGATGTGTGATAATTTGATGGCCCACCAATGCACGCGTAGCGCCGCGTGATTGGTGGGTCATCTAATGGGACACTCATTTTTGGGATAGAGGATCCTTTCCGGGACGGAGGTACCTTTGAGCGGCTTACTTGTTTTAATTAAAAATATTAAAATTAACTTATATTATAGAAAGATTTAGAAATTGTAAAAATTGTTTACTATATAAATCCATAATAAAAGGGAAAAGAATGACTGTAATATATGGAAGATATTAAAAGGAAAAATAAGAAAAATTTTAAGATGTGCATAAGCATAACAATATTAATATCTATTTATAGAGAATGGAAAAACATAAATTTTAATAAATTTTATATTTTTTTCAATAATGTCTATAAAAGATAATCTCATATTTCTTTGAACCAAGAAAAAAAAAGGGTAACCAATATGATGACGGCAACAGGCACCTTCCCATTGGCTAATAAAATTTCAACCATCTAGTTGGATTTTAAAATGCAGAGATCCAAGTCGGTATTCATTTTCTCTCACCTCATGTATTTCAAAAAAAAAATTGAAAAAATACAGTTTTGTCCAATCAACCAGGCAAAAAATGATGCGTTTTTCGTAGTCTAACTATTGAGTTGGTCCGAATTGATTTGGCCCGAAAACTGGTATTTGCTGTAGTCAGTGTGATTGTTGAGACTTGAGAGATGGACATACATATTCTCAAAAATTTGGTAGTTGGAATGTTGATTGGATAAATACAAAATATGAAGAAAAAGAATCCTTAATTCGTAATATTAGTGAACCTAAATATTGAAGCCCAATTTAAACCCGTTATACATTTAAGGCCCAATCATGAGCATACGTCGTTAGATCCAATTTAAAACCACACTATACATTTAAGGCCCAATTCGTTATCTGTGATCTGTCCGCAATAATTTTAAATAGGGGGGATCAAATGATAACTATGGGTTTAAATAAAACTTTAAATGAGAACTAAGAATTATGTATTTCAATATATGGTTCTTATTAATATTCATGTAATACATACATTAGAACCTCCATAATTTAATACTCAGTAAATTAATAACTTCTCTAAAATAATACTACCTCCGTCCCGTTATTTCCGGCACGTTTCATTTCGGCACGAAAATTAAGAAAATAGATGATTAATATTGAGATATGAGTAGGTGATAAAGTAGGAGAGAGAAGATGAGTGAGAGTAGATGATAAAGTAAGAGAGAGAAGATAATAAAGTAAGAGAGAGAATATGATAATGTAAGAAAAAGTAGGAGAGATAAGATGGTAAAGTAGGAGAGAGATGATAATTATTTCCAAAAAAGGAAACGTGCCAGTAATAACGGGACGTCCATTTAAGGAAACTGTGCCGGTAATAGCGGGACGGAGGTAGTATTTTTCTTCGATCCCGACTCGGGCCAGTGTAAAAAATCATCAAATTCGATAAGATGATAAGAAGCTCCAGTGTAAATATATGGTCTCGTCAGTATCATAAATTAATAATCATTGTCAAAGAGTTTTAGAAAACGTTCTTGGTGGAAAAAAAATGTGAATGAAAGACCTCACTGAATTGAATTGGATCCATGAATCTAAGAAATGGTGAGAATTCTTGATCTCTCTCAATATCTCTCGCAATTCGAAAATCCAAGATTAGAATTGATGTCCTTTCATTGATTCCTCCTAAATTGCATTGATTTATCCTAAAGATTTCATTTCAATTGGAGTTTGGTTATTCATCATGTACGAGGATCCCCGCTAAGCATCCATGGCTGAATGGTTAAAGCGCCCAACTCATAATTGGCAAATTCGTAGGTTCAATTCCTACTGGATGCACGCCAATGGGACCCTCCAATAAGTCTATTGGAATTGGCTCTAAGATAATTTTGTGAAATATGATTCTAGTATTGCCTATTTTTTTTTTTCTTAAAATTTAATATAATTGAATCTCATCTCTAACATTTTTTAATTGTATAAAAGAAATCAAACTTTATTTTCTCGAACTGTACCATAAAATTGCGAAGAATCCTAGGCGCAATAAGTGCTTCTTGCGCGTAACTGGTTCCAAAGGAATCGTATGATCTTTAGTGTTTTTAGTATTAATTGTCAATAAATGTTAGCTATACATTTGTACTTGTTTTATAAATGAATAAATTTATTTTTTAACAAATTAATATTTCATCAGTCCTGCTATTCTTATCTTAGTGGTGTTCGGCGTGGAGTTTTAAAAAATAGGTGGGGGTATGTTAAAGTGGTGGGATAAAGACAATAATAGCGGGACGTCCGAAAAAAAAGGAAACTAAGACAAGAGTAGCGGTAAGGGGGGAGTATAATTCATTGTTTGAAGATACTAGTAAATACTAAAGTGACGTTAAATATGGTACATAGATAAACTCATAGCTTCTTATATTCATCTAATTAAAATTCAATTCCGTTGAAATTCGAAAACACTCTCTAAATTAATAAATATTAATTTATAGATAAATTAATATCTCTCTAAAATAATAAAGTCTCATGATTTCGATAATATTAATTTAGAGAAGTTTAACTGTATTTGTAATATAAATAATAAATAAGGTTAATATGATAATTTTTATTTTATTTAATAAAAAAACATATCTAGGATTTATAGAAATCTTATCTTTCCATCTTTTTGATATGGTAATTTTTATTTTTAGTATCACGTGAGTTGCTTTGTTCCTAAGCAAAATATTGTCCTTTAATTTGAAATTAACGTCATTCCGCCACTCCTATAAACATTACTTTAGCTTAATAAATTTGTTGCTATTGCTAAATGCATATCAACATATATAATAATGCACATAGAAATAGACAGAAGAATTAAAATAATATGTCAATTACTCAATTTTTATTATTGCACATGCATCTTGCAATTATTACTAATGCAATTTGACTAACAAGTTCATGCATTAACAGCGATATACTAAGCATAAATTAAAGTGGTGATTAAAACCATATCATACATTGATCGAGTTACATGTGAAATGTAATAGTTTTGGTTTCATCATAATAATTTTTAATTACTTCCAAAACATTATTATTATTGTATTAACTATGCATCCAAACGTTATACAATAATGCATATGCATTAAACAATAAATACATACGCATCAGTAAAATAAGTTCTTAAAACTTCACAAATTATTCATGCATCAAGGAATACATAATAATGCATCAGAAATTTGAATTTTATGCATGTCACATGTAATAGTTTTGCTTTCATTAGAATAATTTTCGATTACTGTAAAAAAAAGCAATTCATCAAAAAATCCAAATTTATGCATGTAATATGTATGGTTTCACAATCATAATTATTTTAGAGTATTTTAATTGTTGATTTCATTGAATATTAAATAAGATGTATATAAATCTTTACATTGGTACGGAATATTTGTGTTTACAACCAAACTCATAATATTATAAATCATTAAAATATTAGTAATTTATGTTAAAATCTGTCCGCCCATTAAACTGAAATTTATGAATTAAATTTGTTCTCAGTGGTTGTCACGAGAAACCCACCCATTTTAAATACATTTAAAAATAAATAAATAAACTTCTTAAGAACGAAATATTCCATTTATAATTTAAAGACCGCCATATTCGGATCTATAACTGTTAAATTAGTTATCGAGTCCAACTTCAACACGTCAATTTGTTTATGTGGTAATATATCAATCTACCCTATTTGACTATTACAATTACAAAACTACCCATGCATTTAAAAACTATCCACTATATACCCAAATTTACTAAAATACCCCAACTTTTTTCACTTTATCTCACTAAAATGTCAGGCCATGATCGGACCAGACCGATCGGACATGCCCGATCATGGCCTGGTAGTGATTGGCCTTGTGATAGGGCATGACCGATCATGCCTTGTGATAGGGCATGCCCGATCATGCCCAATATTCAGTTGTGATCGGCCCTTGGTCGGGCGTGTCCAACCGGTCGGACCGGTCGGCCCCTGATCGGGCCCTCTTTTCACGTGATCGGACCATCCCATAGTAGGGGTATTTTCATCTTCTTGGGTATATAGTGTAGTTAAATATAAGAATTTGGTATAAATGTGTTTGTCTTTTCCCATATGAACATTTCACTGTCGGACTCTTTGTTTATTAACGTTAAAATTAGAAAGTCAAAAGTCCAAAAATCTGAACGTCAACCTCATCAATTGTAGTAATTATTTTATTTAATCGTAAATCAAGTGTCAAACCTAGTTAATATAGTCTTCTTTAGACGCATCTAGAATCTGCACTTTTTAAATGACTTTAGGCGCATAAATGACTTAGAAATTGAATCTCTAGAGGGTCCTAATCTTTACTTACAAATGGTACAGATATTAAATATGTTGCCACAAATGCAAGTAATTTACAATCTATTTCAACCCGAGCTTTTTCTCATGTTCGAATATCTAATCTTTTATTGTAAGACAAAATATTTGTAGTTTATTCAGTAACAGATTCATGGAATGTGTGAGGATCAACTTTAATTACGTATAGTTTTATGCTATTTTGCCTTGGATCATTATAAATGTTACTGCTGTCTTTTACAAAATACAGATTTTAAATTTCAAAATTGCATATTTACTAATTTTACCATTATGGAAGATCTAAATGTCAATTTTTTTTTATTTTTTTATTTTTTTAATTTTTTATAATAAGGAAAGATGGATATGGTCCGAAGTTAAAAGTGATACGTCATGGCACTGATCAGAAAATCACGGTCTCCTCATCAAATACGGCACTTGAATTCTCACCTAACCGTAAAGGGAGCCACGTGATCACATGGGCTGTCTGTACTGGATTTTTGTCGATTCCCACTACTATTCCATTTATTTATAATCTTATCAATACATAATTTATCATCCATAACCATAAGTATTATAATCAATTCAAGTTATCACATTTACAGATCCAAACCACCATAAGCATCGATCTTGAAACTTTTAAATAAACCGATGTAACTTATTATAACTTTAAAAAATAATAAAATTATAACGTGCGTTCCATAAAAGAATTTTTCAATTAGATATTAGTACTTCCTCCATCTTATTTATCTTGTTGTATTTTTTTTTGTTCAGATTTTCTCATTTAAAAATAATAATTTTTCTACATATATTTAAAAAGTTATTTAAATAAGATTCATCATTTTATTTATAATTAATAACTCTCCTTAATATACATACAAAAAATAAAAAAACCATACAAACTCAATGGAACGGGATAGTATAAAGTAAGATTCATACAAAATAATTGAATTAAATCATTCGAAATCAAGATTTTGGAATCATATATAAAAATTAGAACTTTTCAAATTTAATAAGTTTAGTCCATAATTCATTTCAAACTTTAAATAAACGAACTGAATTCGTTTTCAAATTGCAAATCAAAGATCATCTATATTAAAAACACCCATGTCTCATGCTACATGAAAAATAAAAAAGAAGGAAATTAACTTAAAATACGAGCTCTTAAAATTGTGTGTTTGAATATTAAAAGTGAAAGCATGACAAGAAGGGGTGATAAGTGATGGTTGATTGAGTCAACATCTCAAAACAAACTCACACAAACCCAAAAGCATATTCTAGCAATATTCCCGTACCAAATCACATGGGCATCATTTTCTTATCACAAGTTGCAGAAAAGCAAGAAAATTGAGTTCGTTTTCTTGACTTAAACTAGTCTTTGATTTCAAATTTCAAACAGCTAAGCGTCATCCTTAGTGTCTGGAGGGAATCTCACGAAATTATTAGACAAAAATATCACAAACATAATTAAACTAGTCTTATGAAACAAACCGATAAACTTTCGATTTTGATCATTTAATTTAATTTATGTTGTTTTTATCCTTCTAAGGCATACCAATTCTTTTATTTTCTACTGTCAAATTTACTGACTCAATAATATTCTCAGTAACATAACATTATGCACATACGTATTAGGCACTAATCTGAAATTTAGTACTCCCTCCGTCCCGTCTGACTTGTTTTGGTTTTCTTGGGTACGGGGATTAAGATGAGTGGTGATTGTGTGTATATGAATGAGTGATTGTGTGTAGAAAGACAGATCCCATAAAGAAAAAATAGAAGTTTGTGTATTAATTATTTTCCTTTCTAGGAAATAAGACAAGTCAAGTGAAATAACCAAAAAGGAAAATAAGACAAATCAAGTGGGACGGAGGAAGTATAAGGTAAAAAAAAGATGTAGATTACACTCATTGTAGGAGCAATAACAACTACTACTAGTTATGTTACAAGATAGAAAATGCGAGAGCACAAAAGCTTGTGTGTAACACTTTCGTATATCATTGGGTGTACCACACCACAAGAGTATTGACATGTGTTAAATATGACTCACTTGATTTAATGAGAAATGTCACATGTCAATACACCTGTGGTCTGTGTTCTTAAAACCGGCCCGGTCATTAACCCGGAAAATTTTTTTTATCGGTTGAACCGGTCGAACCGGTGGGTCGACTCGATGTGACGTCATAAATATATGATTAAATTATATAAATATATAGCTATTTTAATATATGATTAAATATAAATATATAGCTACTATTATTAATAATTTTAATTATTATTATTATTATTATTAATTAACGAAAAAATTTAAAGAAAAAAAAGGAAGAAGTAGATAGTTATATATAGGCTTATGTTGTTTCTCATTTCTCATATATATTCGATGTGGGATGGAGGAAAGAAATAAATGGGTGTTGTACACTTCTTTTGTTCTCACTTCCAAAGTGTTGTCATCCCACATCGAAAATGAATGGAAGTTGAGAACAAAATTTTTCTATATAAACCCTATCCCCTCCTTTCATTGCTAATCCCACTTGAGTGAAGTTTTGAGCTTTGGTATCGAATTCGAGTACCGAATTCGAACTTCTGTATCAAATTCGAGCTTTCAAGCTTGAATTAAAAAATTAAAAATTATTTTATTTTTATATTTAATCGAGCTTTTGAACCAAGCTCGAACATTATAAAATTTTATCGAGCCGAGCTCGAACTCATATTACCGTTTCGATAACAGCCCTACATAAAATAACACATTCAAAAAAAAAAATGAGTCGACCCGGTCACCGGTTACCGGTTCAACCGGCCGAACCGGCCGGGTCACACCGGGTCAATTGGAAAACCGAGTCAACATGTCACTCGGTCCGGATTTTTGACCGGTTCCGGGCCAAACCGGTCGAACCGGCCGGTCCGGCCGGGTTTAAAAAATTATAAGGAGTGGTTCATGCATAAACAACTTTTATCGTATGAACACTTGTACTTTCAAAGTAAAAATATTGCACTTGCATTTTAAGTGAAATATATTTAACTTGAAAGTAAAGTACATTTATAAATGCAGATTCACATTTTTATATAATCAAAATCGAAACTTTGCCCTGAAAGAAACAACATAGATTACAGGTGTAGCTTGTGACAGATCTTTGATAATTAACAAAAGAGTTGAGAGTGTTTATCTGAACATTCTCGACTCTAAATGTCAAAAGACAAGAGATATATGAACACAGAAAGCTAACTCCCCAAACATTAGATCAGAAGATAAGAAGCAAGAAAAGACATGAGAATACAAACAAAGTTTCTCCTTCATTCCCTCAAACCTCATATTACAAAAGCAACACAAAGCCAGAGAAAATCCTAATTCTCAACACCTAAATTCGATTTAGATGCAAACTTTATTCGTTAACAAGTCTCAGAACCCCCACCATACAAGAAAAGGATCAAAAGCCACTGATTCAAAAACAAACAGTAGCTCCACCATTTTCGAAGTGGGAGTAATTCTCACAGTAAAAGGTGAAAAGAGATCTAATCTAAGCCGCATAAGATAAGTATTAGAACTTGCATTTATTCTTCTATTCATCATCGTTTTCTCCGACCACCGTTCGCTTGGCTGGCCTACCGCCGGCTCTATCTACAGCTCAGGTTCGGATTTATGACTTAATACAGTAGTGCCTCAGCAGAGTAGCAGCAAATCAGGCTAAATCCGCCATTGATGATGTTTCTCCTCCATTTATGATCCATGGATGTCCTGAAATTAGCCATCAAAATTCACATTAGGAATCCGGAATCCCCAAATTCAACCAATAATATTGCAAATTCTGAATTAATAATATTTGGAATTTAGAGAGAGAATACTCACTGAGAACTTGCTCTGCGGAGAGCCTTCTAGAAACATCTCGACAGATCATCTTCCTCAACAGATCCTTGGCCTCAGGCGAAACAGATCTGAAGATCTTCGTCGGAAACCTCAAATTACCACGCAGAACAGCCTCAAAAGTCTCCGCCGCTCCGTCGCCGTACAACGGAGGCACGCCGGCGAGCATAATGTACAAAATCACGCCGGCGCTCCACGCATCCACCTTCTCATCATAATCCCTCCCCATCAACACCTCCGGCGCCACATAATACGGCGTTCCTACCACACCTCTCATCTCAGAAACGCCGAAAAACTCCGCAGATCCGAAGTCGGCGAGCTTCAGCCGTCCTCTAGAATCAAACAGGATGTTATCAGGCTTAATGTCTCGGTGCGCGACGCCGAATCGGTGGCAATAACCGATCGCCGTCATCAGCTGCTTCATAATCGCCGCGGCGTCGGGCTCCGATAACCGACTGCCGGAGGAGATGCGGTCGAATAAATCGCCGCCGTCGCATAGATCGGTGACAAGGTGTATGTAGTCGTCGTCCTCGTAAACGTCGTGGAGGCGGAGGATGTTAGGGCAGCCGGAGAGAAGGTGGAGAATCTTCGGCTCCGCGTCGATGCAGCGGCGGTCGGTGTCGTCGGATAGTGAGTGTTTGTAGATGGATTTGCAGGCGAAGGAGTGGTCGGCGGCGGTGGAGAAGCAGCGGTAGACGACGCCGAATCGGCCGCGGCCGAGCTCTTCGCAGAGTTGGTAGTGTTGTTTCAGGCTCTCGCACATGATACTTTAGAAGTCGTTGTAGTGTAGTCCGAGAGTTTAGCGGTTTGGGGCTTATTTATGCAGAGAGAGAGAGAGAGTAAAGAGAGAAGGGAATCAGATGGTATACTAATTTGTAGGGGTGGAAATCGGTTCGGTTCCGGTTAACCGGAACCGAAATGTCGGTTAACCGAAACTGAAATGAGCCAAAAAAGGGAACCGGAACCGGAACCGATCGGTTCTTCGGTTAACCGAAACCGAATTCGGTTCGGTTCCGGTTCTTTGCTCGAAAACCGATTTTTTTTTTTTTTTTTGAATTTGTGGGAAATCAAAAATCTAACATTAAAGAGTTTCAAACTTTCAAAGCCTAGATGAAAACATAAACTACTAACATTAAAGAGTTTCAAACTTTCAGAACAATACTATCAATTCATACTATCAATTCATCAATTCAGTAGCACAGAACCATAGCAGTAGCACACTAGCACAGAACCATACTATCAATTCATCAATTCAAGCCAGAACAGAACCATAGCAGTAGCCAGTAGCACAGAACAGAAATTCATAAACCATAGCAGTATTCATAATTCATAAACCATAGCAGTATTCATAATTCATAAACCATCAATTCAAGCCAATACCGATCTCAGAGATTCATAAATAGAAATTCAATTAATTTCAGAGAGAGATAGAAACATATTTCAATTGATAGAAACAGAATCGAATTGGGTAATTGACCTGGTCCGGATCTGGTTGACGATGGCGAGGGGACGAGATGAGGGGACGGCGAGTCGGCGACGGCGATGGGGACGGGCCGGACGGGACGCAGTCACGCAGCGAGTGGATGGGACGCAGGGCCACGCCGCTGGACGGGAGTCACTGGGACGGAGACACGGAGTGCCGCGCCGCCGGAGAGAAGTCGCGCCGAGTGGGTGAGAATCGAAGTCGAAAAATAAGGGTCAGAGGAGAGGAGGAGGAGAATCGAAGTCTTACTGTACTGTCTTAGGTAAGTTAGGTTAGAATTAGATCTGATTTTTTAGAAAAGTGGTTGAAATCTCGGTTAACCGTCGGTTCTTTAATTAACCGATCGGTTAACCGGGAACCGAACCGCCGACATAACAAGGAACCGAACCCGGAACCGAAACCAAAAATTCGATTCCGGTTAACCGATAACCGACGGGTTCGGTTTCGGTTTTCGGTTATCCCGGGGAACCGAAAACCGATTTCCAGCCCTACTAATTTTAGGGGTGGAAATCGGTTCGGTTCCGGTTAACCAGAACCGAAATGTCGGTTAACCGAAACTGAAATGAGCCAAAAAAGGGAATCGGAACCGAACCGAATTCGGTTTCTTTCGGTTCGGTTCCGGTTCTTTGCTCGAAAACCGATTTTTTTTTTTTTTTGAATTTGTGGGAAATCAAAAATCTAACATTAAAGAGTTTCAAACTTTCAAAGCCTTGATGAAAACATAAACTACTAACATTAAAGAGTTTCAAACTTTCAGAACAATACTATCAATTCATACTATCAATTCATCAATTCATCAATTCGAGTACGTAACCATAGCAAGTAGCACACTAGCACGTAACCATACTATCAATTCATCAATTCAAGCCGGAACGTAACCATAGCAAGAGCGCAGCACGTAACGAAAAATTCATAAACCATAGCAGTATTCATAATTCATAAACCATAGCAGTATTCATAATTCATAAACCATCAATTCAAGCCAATACCGATCTCAGAGATTCATAAACAGAAATTCAATTAATTTCAGAGAGAGATAGAAACATATTTCAATTGATAGAAACAACCGAATGGGTAATTGACCTCGGTCCGGATCCGGTTGACGATGGCGAGGGGACGAGACGAGGGGGCGGCGAGTCGGCGACGGCGATGGGGACGGGCCGGACGCCGGACGGGATGCAGTCACGCAGCGAGTGGATGGGACGCAGGGCCGCGCTGCTGGACGGGAGTCACTGGGACGGAGACACGGAGTGCCGCGCCGCCGGAGAGAAGTCGCGCCGAGTGGGTGAGAATCGAAGTCGAAAAATAAGGGTCAGAGGAGAGGAGGAGGAGAATCGAAGTCTTACTGTACTGTCTTAGGTAAGTTAGGTTATTATTAGATCTGATTTTTTAGAAAAGTGGGTCAAATCTCGGTTAATCGTCGGTTCTTCAATTAACCGATCGGTTAACCGGGAACCGAACCGCCGACATAACATGGAACCGAACCCGGAACCGAAATCGAAAATTCGGTTCCGATTAACCGATAACCGACGGGTTCGATTTTGGTTTTCGGTTATCCCGGGGAACCGAAAACCAATTTCCAGCCCTAACTAATTTGTGGTGAATGGAATATTCCTACGGAGAATCGCGAGTTGCGACTTCAAACGACTTCAGAGTAATGATAAGTGTCCAAAGTTGCTAATTTGAGAAAATTTGTATGTATTTTGAAAGAATTGTTGAAACGTGCTGAAAGAAGGAAAAATTGTGTTAGGAAATATCATTGATAATAGTAATTTATTTAAATTTTTTAAATAAAATATTTGTCTTATCCATAATATTATTAAATAATGATAATTTATACTCTTTTCGTTTCACTAGAAACGATGCGCTTTTTTAGCGCGAAAATAAAAAAAAGTGGTGTTATATGGTATAAGATTGTTTGACTTTTTAAAATTAGTTAATTGTGGTCCACACAATTTTTATTAATTTAAAAAATGCGTCGTTTCTAGTGAGACGGAATGAGTAATAAATAAATAAAATTGAAAAGTTGCTTTTTACATTATAAATTTTGATTTCAGTATTACAAAATATTAATTTAAATTACTTTTCTATTATGTATAAACATATCATATTATTATATTTTAAATATTATGTATTTGCATAAATTTATAGTAATAATATTTTTATATAATTTTAATGATTACGTAGTTAAAAAAATAATTTAAAAGTCGAGATTCTCAAAACAAACCATTTTAATTAATTTATATTTAATTATATTTTTTTAATAAAAATGATTTCGTTTAACTTAAAGAATTTATAAATAATAACTATAAAATTGCTAACTAATATATTAAAATAATTACTATTAAAGAACTAATAAAAATATTAGTTTTAGAGCTAATGATTTTTTGAAATTATAGAAATATTTAGTGGAGGGGACAAAATAGTCCAATCCAACCGAGAACCGGTCGGGCCGAGCTGGTTTTAACAACACAGTAGAGAACAAAATAATCCAATAAATTGGATAAGCTTCAGCTGAAAGTTGGGTCATTACATCTTAAGCAGCTTCTCTATCTTGACTATGGCCCCTTTAGGAAAACATCTTAAATAAGCACTTATATCATAAGTGTTTATGGCGTAAATGCTTATGTTATAAGCGCTTAAGGCTCGGTTTGAGAAAACAACTTAAATAGTTCTTATGGTAAAATGATTGATGTATAAGGAATTATGGTAAAAGTTCTTAAATTTAATAAGTTGTTTGCGTTTGAATGCACACATTTTAATAAATTATACAGTATAAAAAAAACCTCAAGTGTAGGAATCGATGGTGGATCTCTGCATAAGCTGATTATAAGTTATCCATAAGTTATAAATATTAAATAATTAAAATAAGTCAAAAGTAACTTATAGAGTAGAATAAGTTATTTCGATAAGTTTTCTCAAACACACGCAAAATGACATACTTAGAATAAGTTGAAATAAGTCATTTTAAAGGACTTCCAAACGGGGCCTAAATTGAACAAGCTGTTGCGTTTTGATACATTTATATATAAGTACTTAATTAAAATAAAATTAAAATATAGTTCAAAAAATTATTGTTAAGAGAATTTGATATAATGGCCTATTTTTCATAAATACCCCTACCATATGACATATTACCGTTTTTAGTTTGCATTTGTAGTCTTGTTCATTTTTCTATCATATAATTTAAAAAATAATTCCATTTTTTATTCTCCGACGTTAAATGTAATTTAAAGTCACCACTAATTATGCAACTGAAAAATGATGCGTGAATTATCTGTCGAAAGATAGGAGATGAATTATTGCAATTATATGATCAAAATAGCAGAAGTAGTTATAATACATGATCAAAAATTAAAATAGACCATATTACATAGTGAAAATGAAATTTACACTAGTAAAAGTTTTTAGCAGATTCTCTTAATTAAAATTTTCACATATTAATTTGTATATTGTTGCAAATTACGTTACCAAAAAACTACTAATGCATAAATAAAACAAAAAATACACATTCTCCTAAACTAATTTCACACAACGTGCATTATTGACTTATTTAACAAATTTCAAAAATTTATACGACTTTTATGTTGGGAAATTTAGATTCTGACTTTTGACCAACTTAAATCGAAATAAAGTAATAAACGTTGAATCATAAGGTATATTTGAAATAGATTACAATAATTAATTAATTACATTTGAGACTGCATTCTTAAGTAGTGGAATCTTTATTATTAATGCACATAGTCAAATTATTGAAGAGAAATAGATAAAATTTATGCATTTAACATTTGAACAAAAATTCTGTCATTTTATTTTATTATTAATTTTTCAAATTAGACAACCCAACTAATATTCTACAATAAAACACAACTCTTGCAATGAAGTATTTAAACTAGTTTATGATATTAGACGTGACACGATTTTATATGTCGACTCATGAATATTAAGTATAAAATTCTTTAATTGAAACAAAGTATTATTTTACTTGCATGATTGATGTCGTAAACTATTAGGTTAGATAAACTGGATAGCTATAATATTATAATCTTTATAAAAAACCATCTAATTGTTCGAGTGACGAAAACTTGTTGATAGCAGTATAATTCATGATTATTATTGTTAAATGAAAATGATTGATATTAAAAAATAGGAAACCAACTGAGAAATATATAATCTTGGTTGAGTGATTGGGCGGCGGGCGTGTTAGGTGGCGTATGCATGCTAACTCATAGATGGAGGTGGCCAAATTGGATTGGGCTTTTATAGCCAATTTTACTCAATCTTGTCAAATTTCAAGAGGTACTCGAAATATAGGTAGCGGTTGCGGGTTCCTCGTCAACAAAAAAAAAAAAAAAAAAAAAAAAAGGAGGGACTCGAAACAACGCACTTGAGACTTCTTTCTATAATACTCCATTGTCCCACTATTCTTAATATTCCAATCATTCCCACTTATCCGTTTCCAAAAAATAAAATGAAATTAAAAAAAAATAAAAAATTATCTAATACTTTATCATTCATTTATTCTACTTTATCACTTCTTTATCATTTTTCTCTACTACTTTCTAATTTATATTTTCTCATTATCTCACTCATTTTCTTTCTATTACTTTATCATCTATTTTTTTAATTTCCGCGCCGAAAAGAAACGGATCACTTGGAGCGGGACGTAGGGAGTACTATTAAGTTTAAAAAAATGGGTGAAAGTATGTTAAATAGGTGGTATTCATTGTTTTGATTGTGTCGTCCACAAATTACTTTCATTTTTTGAATGAAGACATTAATAGTGAGACAATAGAAAAAGAGAAACTAAAACACGTTAGCAAAACAGAGAGAGAGTATTATTTATAACATTATGTGTGTTTAAGTTTATGTTAGTTATTTTATATCCATCAATAGCGAATGCAAGGGAGGCTCGCATACGAAACCACAACTCTAGCCAATTTATAAAATATTCATATATATAGGTATTATACGAAGTCAAAACCATTAGCTTACATTATGATTTATAAAATATTCATATAGGTATTATATACTTCACGTAATTGATCTAGCCAATTGACCACAAAGAGTAGCTTTATAGATTAACCAAGTTGCTATTGATCATAATGTAATTTATCTTTTTGACTTATGACTATAGAATAATGACATATTTTGTATTACTTCAAAATTCGAGTTACTGACATTTTTAAAAATATAAAATAATTTGAAAACCCAATATGAAAATGATATACAAATTGTGGTAAAAAATATCGAAATGATTAGCCTTGTAGTTCTCCTTTATATGGTTTGTTAGCTATCAGTCATGAGTTTTGCTAATGAAAACTCAATCAGGAGTTTTGCTAATGACGAAATAATAATTCTTAAAAAATATAAAAATAAAATTTGAAAAATTATAAATGTGGTCTCATTTCCATATAGTCAAGCATCGAAATGCGTGGAATGCCTAATTGGGCCAACAATTAAGCCCAAGCAAAAAGGAGTTGGGCCAAACCGATTTGAAACTATAAAAAGCCCAAACATGATCAGCTTTTCCTCGGCCCATATATGCCTACTAGTTATACAAAAATGAGTTGGAGTATTAGTTTTATTTTAATACTTGAATAGGAATAGTTAAATTGGTGTAAATAATGATTTTTTCATATAAATACACTCAATATTTCCCAACTAATGTAAAATTTAGGAGGTTGCTGAATAATCTCAGTCCCATTTTGGAGTGATGACGATGCCTCCGAGCTTTCTCCAGAACACGGGAGCAGCAGATATGGCGCAGCTTCAAGCCACCATGCAAGCTATTGAGCTCGCCTGCAATTCTATTCAGGTAGTCCAATCGATTAATTAACATTTCTAAAACCCTCGCCGTGTATCACATGATTTTCAGCACTCTTACTTGATTGAATAGTCTAACTACAGCAAGCGGAAACTAGTAACTATCATCGCTTCGTATGTGAAATTTCACTAGGGGGATTTTGTTAATCTAGCGTTTTTATTGTATAATAACTCATTGTTTATCTTGTCGGATTATTGAGTAATGATTGTTAAGCGAACGTGAAGTTGATCGGTGAACTGTTATGACTTGCACATTTGGGTTGAATTGAGTAAATTGACTAAAACTGGCAGTGTGAGATTTAATAGATCCTGTTGCTCCATGTATGTGGATTGACAATTTAGGAATGGAAATGTTGTAGTGTGTGGTATTGATAGTTAATATGAATTTTATGTTCTTGTATTCGGATTTCTATTAATAATAACTACCAGTTTGAATTATGTTATATGCTTCATTTTCGACAACTTTTTCTTAGTTTCGGAACCTGTCTCGGCGTCTACACTTCGGATAAGTATATTATGACTTCATAAGCTTACATGATTTCGTGATTAACCATGATCTGGCTCGGTGTACTCTCCATTGAATCCCAGCACGGTAGCACCTTATCTAGGATCATCTATAAGGATAAGCTTATCTCGGCTGACCATATCCCAGTTCTACATAGTTCCAAGGGAACATATCTTAACCCCATCTGTCCGAGGTGTCCTATTTTTCTAATTTAATGTTGATTGAAGATTGATTTTGGTTTAATTGAAGATGAAATCAATTTATAATGTCATAGAATCCTTACCAGGATGCTATATAAACCAGAAGATTCGTTATAAACTTAAAAGAAAACACTACAAATGTACGTGCATAATAGATCTGGATTCATTTTTCTTCCTTTTATATGTTATTAAATTTGAAGTCTTCAAATCTGGCTTATTTTATTTAGTTATTTTTACTTGTTGGGGTAAACGGACCTACGACATGCATGGGCAAAACTTAACAGGTGCATATCAATCCATCTGCTGCTGAAGCAACCCTGGTATCTCTAAAGCAATCTCCTCGTCCATACCAGACATGCCAGTTCATTCTAGGTATGTTTGAGCAGTTCTATACACGATTTTTTTTGTATTTTACTGAACACTATTATGTGGTAAACTCATCTGTTTTATACTCCCTCCGTCCCGTTATTTGTGGCTCAATTGGTTTCGGCACGGAAATTAAGAGAGTAGATGATAAAGTATGAGAGAGATAGAGTAGATGATAAAGTATGAGAGAGAAGATGAGCAAGATAATGAGAGAGTATGAGAGAAAGATGATAAAGTAGGAGAGATAATGTAATAAAGTAGGAGAGAGAAGATGATAGAGTAGGAGTAATTTTTTACCAAATTAGGAAAGTGGGCACAAATAATGGGACACCCTTTTCGGGAAAGTGAGCCACAAATAGCGGGACGGAGGGAGTATGTAGTAACAAAATAATATATAGAAGTATGAAAGGGAGGATTTAAAATGGCTATTTCAGAGACCAAAAAAAATGGCTATTTCAGAGACCAAAAAACCAAGAGTAATTCTGCAGCAAGGCATTCTTAGCATTTTTTTTTCTACAAATGTTTGCATATAAAGAGGTAATCATTCAAATGGATAAAGAGGATATCAGATTTCTTTTTGTAACTTTCTCAAGCAGATGTAGATGCAAGCTGAACTTCGTTTTCTGGTTTTTTGATATTGAAAATGATCAAATAAGTAATAGGAAACTGACATTAACCTACGGTATGCTAGTCGGAATAATTTGGCATTAATGTGATGCAATGTTATGTCATTGTAGGACTTATTCATGGACATCAGCATAATAAATGTGTGCTAGAAGGAAACATTTTTATCTTATTCCTACTTAAAATGATAGATGTGTCATTTAAAACTTGATTTTACTGGTTATTGGTTAGGCAATGTCTCCAGTCTCCGTATGTTTAGTCTTCTTGGTCACGTTCATAGAAAATGCTCCTGGGTTTGTTCTATTGTTTGGAAGCTCTTAACATTATGGAGGCAACCTCTTCCATCCATTTGAATGATTACCTCTTTATATGCAAACATTTGTAGAAAAAAAAAAATGCTAAGAATGCCTTGCTGCAGAATTATTCTTGGTGTTTTTGGTCTCTGAAAAGGCCATTTTAAATCCTCCCTTTCAGAACTAGTATTCGACGTATCTTCCATATCCATAAAATAACAAAACGTTGATTCTTGCTGAAAGTAGTTTGATCTTTCAGAAAATTCTCGGTTGCCCAATGCAAAGTTTCAGGCTGCGGGAGCAATTAGAGATGCAGGAATACGAGAATGGCCTTTCCTTGAAGCCGATGACAGACGAAGACTGATTAGGTAACTTCACTAAATTGAATTTTCATATGCAGGCATAATATATTATAATCTTCACTGACGTCAAGTTATTTTATGCAGTTTCTGCTTATGCTTTATTATGAAAAATGCTAATTCACCTGAGGGTTATGTCCTGGTGAAGGTTGCATCAGTGGCTGCCCAGTTACTGAAAAGGGGCTGGTGAGTTTTATTTAAAATGAAAATATATTTGAAAGATCATCAAGAGTTATTCTTTTACTATTTGTTATCCATCCATTTGTGTAAAACTCCAATCAGTATTTTATGGTGATCTTCAAAATTTGATTAAATAGGGTGTGAAGTCATTGATTGAACTTATTTTACTTCAAGTGATTTCAACTCTCGTAGTAAGTTAGTTGCTCTTCATTCAGGCTTGATTTTACAGCTTCAGAGAAGGAGGCATTCTTCCTTGAGGTAATGACGGCTCTTATATTTCTTATCCTTTCATGTATTTTTGGAGTATTGACATGAGTATTTAATAATTTGTGGGTCTATTAACTTCTCTGTTTACATATATTTCCACTTTCAAATTCCCACTAGCAGTTAATTCTCAATTCAAATAGATGGCAAGACATATTTCGTTACTTTATTTGACCCATTTTCCACACCTGCTCCAATGGTTTTATGCTGCAGGTGAAACATGCTATTGATGGGACCCATGGCGTGGCTGTGCAATTTGTTGGAATCAATTTTCTCGAATCGTTGGTGTGAATCTTGTCAATTATTTTCTTATGATCTGAATGTTTTGCATTGCATACAACCAACATGGTATTTTCCGATAGGTATCTGAGTTTTCACCCTCCACAACCACTGCTATGGGCCTTCCTAGAGAATTTCATGAGCAGTGCCTAATATCATTGGAGCAAGACTACTTGAAGGTTTGTGTTTATGCGGAACTAGTTCTTCATTTTTAGGACTTTTCTTATGCTTTCCCTTGGGAAGACTAGTCTCATCCTAATATTTCACCTCTCCTTGTATTTCACACTTCATAGGCATTCTACAATTGGGTACAACATGCTGCTTTCATGGTGTCGAATAGAATTATTGAAGCTTACACTGAAGTTCCTGAAGTTAAAGTCTGTTCAGCAGCATTACGCCTATTGCTTCAAATCCTGAACTGGGATTTCCGAGGCAAGAAAGCTGTTGACAGTTTGAATAGGGGGATGGATTTTTTCCAGAATGGAATGAAGCAAGAGAGTTCTAGAAGGTCTGAATGCATCTTGGTGCAGGTATGTTGTAACCAATAAGTTCAGAATGTGCAAGTCAGGAATAAAATGAGTTGGAAATTTTTGGTTTAGCTAAATCATTAGAGTATTTTGTTTAATTGCATGTTATGTTGAGCCTCAAGTATTCCTGTGTTGTGCAATTACATATTTATTTATATTACTTTTATGTTAGAATGAACAAATCTTCAGTGAAGGTATACTCATGAAGAAGAGGCCTGCACCCTCCCTTAGATAATTGGCACACATTGACTTGATGATAGCTTCTTTCTGCAGAAAACATACTAGCAACTTAATTACGGTTTTTGATAACGACTTCCAAATATAATTGCTATTTAATTTCTTACTGTGTTTTTCTTTATAAAGATATCAACTAATTGATGTGAAATTAAATGTTAGAATATGCTGTGCTTGACGATTGAAGTCAAGCATTCAATCACATGCTCTATGTTGGATGTTCGCTGGAAAGAAAAGGAGAACATTTGAAGAGATGGAGAATCTATTGATTTTGTGTGGGAAATGCTGAAGATCGAAGTGGCAACATGGGTGTTGAAAATATAAGAATTTAAGTGTTTTTGTAAATGATATCTTAGAGACTGGAGTATGATGTTTGTAGAGTAGGTTTTTGTAAGAAGAAAAATTGGGAGAACATCTTGTCCCTTGATGTAATACTGCTCAGTTTTGACGATAAAGCATCGTTTTCATATAAAAACAGAAAAAAGAAGAAAAGATTCAATCACACCTAGATTCTAGTAAACAGGAAGACTAAAATTTATTATATCCCTATAAAAACAAGAAACTGAGAAATTAACATCTGATTTTTGTGCTTGAGGTGTGCTGAAACTAGTACTACCGGGATTCTTTCTGGCTTAAAACTTTGCTAGATACCAGAATGATCCACCTACATTCATTACACGTTTGACTCTTTTTTGGTTTCTCTGCTGCTCATGTTTATCACTTTCATGTTCAATTCGACTAACCTCAGCAAAATAATGTTCGTGTTTTCGTGTTTTGTCTATATATGATATATCATTAAGTACCAGTATGCATGTGGGACTTTTGATTTTGATACGTATTTCTCTCTTTTGATGCTTGAAGCCTGGTCCTGCCTGGCGCGATTTGTTGATTTCAAGTGGTCATGTTGGATGGCTTTCAAGCTTCTATACTGCTCTGAGGCAAAAGTTTTCCCGTGAAGGTTACTGGATCGA
Organism: Lavandula angustifolia; assembly: GCA_028984105.1. Lineage (NCBI taxonomy): Eukaryota > Viridiplantae > Streptophyta > Magnoliopsida > Lamiales > Lamiaceae > Lavandula > Lavandula angustifolia. The sequence continues at coordinate 33,619,699 of CM054802.1, read as the reverse complement.
CTGCCCTCTTGCAGTTTCTGCTCGAAAACTTTTGGTGCAGTTTTGCTCCTTAACAGGAGCAATCTTTCCATCTGGTATGTTTTTTCTTGGAAAGTGATCAATCATGACACATCAACAATCCATCTCAGTCTCTCTGAGGACCTATGTATTAACTCAAACTGTTTTTTCTTCTTTGCGCGGGGTTCATCCGTGCCTGCTTTGCTTTTTCAAAAAGTTTCCTTGCAAATATCTACTTGCCCTCTATTTTATGTCTGGTTTCAATATTTGTGTGTGGTTGCTAACTACTTGGAATTTAGACAGTGGAAACATGCAAAATCAACACCTTCTGCAACTGCTAGCTGGAATTGTACCATGGGTGGAACCTCCAGATGCAGTCTCACAGGCAATAAAACTGGGAAAAAGTGATAGGTAAATATTTTAGAGATTCTATTTTTATGAAGTTTGTTATTCATCACATTGCTTATTTTATATTCTCAGTGAATTGCTGGATGGCTGCCGTGCACTTTTGTCTGTGGCAACTGTGACTACCCCACTTGTATTTGATGAGCTATTAAAATCTTTGAGGTCAGTTAAGTCCTAGTTGAATACCCATATTTCCCAAGGCATGTCAATATCTTTGCTCGAATACTCCGCCTGTACCATGGTCATTGTTGTACGAGCCCCTGGAAACTACCATAGATCATACGTGGGAGAAAAAAAGTCAATGTTAAGAACCTTAACTCCGTTATCTTTTCTCCTGGAAATAAATTGTTAGAATTGAGAAGTCTATGCCAACCACATCACTTTCTTTGACAAGTGGTTTGATAATAAATGTTTATTTAGGAGATGGGAAACAAGATAATGCTTTTGGGACAGCCTAAAGATGAATAGTTCATTTTCTATCCATAGTATCTGCTAGTGCTTTTTCTACTGAAGCAATGTTTTGACTTATGGGCAGGCCTTACGGCACTCTTACTCTATTATCTGCCCTGATGCGTGAAGTCTACAAAGACCTCATGGAAAACCAAACAGATGAAGAGACATGGAGCTGGGTGGCTCGCGATATTTTACTTGATACATGGACAGCACTTCTCTTGGTACCTATTGTTGCTGCCTTAGCTTATATTGCTCTTATACCTCATAGAATGTGGATTTTATTTTGTGTTTTCTATTTAAATCACTACAGCAATCGGATGGTAGTGGACAAAACCATTTGCTTCCAGCCGAAGGCATTGGTGCTGCAGCCAATCTTTTTGAATTGATAGTGGGATCTGAATTAAAGGGTACATCAGGCCATTCATCATAGTTTTTTTTGCATTTTGGGTTGTATACTATGCTTGCATTAACTTTGTTTTCTGAATAGCTGCTTCCACATCAGCCTTCAGTGATGATGATGATGAGCTCAATTATGCACAGGCTTCAATTGCTGGTAAATTGCTAACCGCCTGGACTTTCTTGCATTTTGTCCATACTAATGCTATAATTGTTGCCACTTAGACATCTCTATAATTACTGCAGTTTCGTTTTTGTTGTGATCTTAAGTGTTTTCTCTTTGTAGCTATGGATGAGAGATTGAGCTCTTATGCTCTTATTGCTCGAGCAGCTGTAGGGGCTGTCATCCCTCTCCTCACCAAACTTTTCTCAGAACGTGTTATCATGCTTCATCAGGTACTCTCTGCATGATACAATCATGCTAGAACCTTGTATTTCCTCTTTATTTCAAATGAAACTTATCAATGGCATTGCAAAATCTTTACGTTCTTAATTCCGATTTGTGCTCATCACCTAAAGTAGAATACTAGCAAACTTGCCCAGCTAATTTATTTGATTGATTAGGGGTTTTTCCTTACAATAGTCATTTTTACTCTTATTATTTTGTAGAGTTTCATTTTTCCCCTTTTTTTCTTTATGACTAGTTATATATAACAGTTGGCCGTTTTCCATGATTCTTTTGCATCAACTGCTTGTGCCTAATCATTCATACTATTTCTAGGGGAGAGGCATAAATGATCCAACAGAAACATTGGAAGAACTTTATTCTCTCTTGCTAATATCTGGGCACGTTTTGGCGGATGAAGGACAGGGCGAGACTCCTTTGGTAATTAATTTTCTTTTTTCTGTTAATACTTTTTTTTTCCGCCTTTCTGTTTTATACTTCTCTTGATGTAAAAATTATGAGGGTTATGTTTGTTCTCATTAATAGGAAAAAGAATTAAGTTTATATACATTAAACCTTCATGATATGGGGTTTCTAGGATGTGAACTATTGACTGTTTGTAGTTGTTTGTGAAACTGTCAGGTGCCGAAAGAGATTGAAAGTCATTATACAGAAATTTTGGAGGTTGATAAACACCCAGTTGTAATACTTTGTAGGTAGGCTTCTCATTGTATTTTGTAAGATGGTCTAATCTATTTGACTGGAGTTTGGCAAATCAGTTGGATTTTCTGTTCTATCAATCTCATGATGAGTCATACATCCTCATATTATAGCAGTGATGCTTTAAATATGTGGAGCATCCACTTATTGTATGTGTTCTTGCAGGTCCAGTCAACTAATATTGTCAGAGATGGGAATTGCATTCTTTTTTGTGTCTATTGAAATCAAAGTCTAAGCATTTGTTATGATAGGCCAAGGAAATTACTTAGATTACGTATTTGTTGCTTCCGAGGGATCAGGAATAATGTCAGTATATAAGGTTTAATTAGTCATTAGAATAGTTTTATGAAACTTTGATTTATTATAATGTCATCACTACTCCCTCGGTTCTGCATAGAGTTTAATCATTAGTCATTAATTTCATGCAGTACAATTATAAGGTTTGCTGAGCAAAGTTTAGATCCAGAAATGAGAGCGTCCTTTTATAGTCCTCGACTCATGGAGGTACTTCTTTTTCCCTGCAATAAACAATTTCATAATTTGCCCTTGAGGAGAGAGGATATTATTATGTTGATTGACAGAAGAATCTCTTGGCTAACATTACATAATATTGCAGGCAGTTATATGGTTCCTTGCGAGATGGATGCCAACATACCTCATGCTACCTGAAGAAACTGGAGAGAAGCACTCCAAAAATGCATTGCTTAGTTTTTATGGAGAAAACAATCAAGGAAAAGTGGTGCTGGATATTGTTATTCGCATTTCTTCAAGTGCATTTGTTTCTTACCCAGGGGAGAAAGACTTGCAGGTATGTATCTCTTGCTTTGTTTTTTTATGGTTAGGTTGGTTTACTCATTGTTTTGTAGCCATTAGCGATTTTCACATTTCGTTTTCTGGTTTATCCTTCCTTTCTACGTTTGCCTTAATTTATGTTAATTGCTTATTCAGTTAGATAACTGAATGTCGGACTGAGAATACTTTTATTTGGAAGTGTGTCTGATGTAGTGGGCAGCACCTTCTTCCCAAGGAATATGACGTGTTGAAGGGATTATAGCTGATCCTTTTTTTCTTTCTATGACAGGCACTCACATGTTATCAATTGCTTCATGCACTTGTGAAACGAAGGAATATTATTAGTCACCTTGTCACCTTGGTCAGTAACATATTCGTGCATAGGCTCATTTGTCTATCAGTTGATCGTTTTCCAGTTTAATATGCTTTCTTGAGCTCTCCGCTTGAGGCCACATATATGCCCTGTGGGTTTAAGCTGATGTTTTTAGAGGGCTAGAACTGGAACTTTATATGGTATTATACCTTTATGCTGTGTGTACTTGGCGTATAATAGAGAGAAGAGGGGTTCAGAAAAGACTTCTTTCCTTGACTCTTTAGTTGCTATATCGAGATGCATATATCATGGGAAGCTCTTTGAAGACCCTAGTAATTAGTTACTTATTGCATGTACTTCTACTCCATCACTTGTAAGCTGATTGGTGCTTTTGGTTATTTCAGATAATTATAGTCGTACCTTACCAAGTGTGCTGTTCTTTATACTTATATGGTTATGCCTTTGCTTCCGATCTTCTTGCTTTATCTATATAAATGATATATTCAATCAATATTTGCTTATTTACTGCATATTTCAACTGTAAGTTCCAATTTTGCTCGTTATGTCATGACAACCCGCAAGTTGATTTTTTGAAATCTAAAATTATTTATGCAGGATTCATGGCGTGACTTAGCGAATGCTTTCTGTAATGAAAGAGTTTTGCTCTCATTAAATGCTAGTCATCAGGTACTGTCTTGTACTCTCGAAATTGTTCTTTTCTCAAGATCTGAAGATCTTAGCTACTGTAATTCACTGTCAAATAACTAATCAAGAGAAAGTAGCTTCCAGATGCCCATGTGTTCATAAGGATGGTATCATCTTTAGCCGGCTCATCGTACTACTTTTCGTGCCTTGTGTAGTTTTACAGTTCCTTCAAGTCTGCAGAATCTGTGGTTCTAACGACTAAGCTGTCTTTCTCTCATTTCAGCGTTCCCTGGCTCAGACGCTTACCCTTTCAGCTTTAGGCATGAAAACTCCCGAGGCATCTAACGAGTGAGTGCACTTTAATTTTACATAGGTTTCTTAGTATTCAAGTTCACCACTTATTATGATTGATGTATTCTACTCTTGTACTGAAATTTTATGTAGGTTCATAAGAAGTTTGACAAATCATATGACTGTTTATCTGGTGGAATTATCAAACAAGAATGACCTCAAAAGCATTGGTCAGCAGCCTGATGTCATTTTGTTGGTAAGACTTCAGCACTATGCATTCATATCTTATTACCTATATGGTATAAATGATTATATAATATATATAGGTCAGTTGCTTGTTGGAGCGACTTCGTGGAGTGGCCAGAGTCTCTGAACCTCGTATACAAAATGCAATTTATGAAATGGGATTTTCAGTTATGAATCCTATTCTGATCTTTCTTCAAGCATACAAAGATGAGGTAAAGTCGTGATTTTTTTGTGAACATCCTTACTGCGACTTGCTTTAGTAGAAAAGGTGGATCTTATGTGAATCTCTGTTTACCCTTAATCTTGATTAACTCCAGAAGAAATTGGATAGCACTCTGGAGATAATTGAGTTCTCCTTTCTTTTTTGTTTTAATAATGATCAAGATTTAGTTATGTGGCTAATCTAAAGATTTTCCATGCTCTGTTTCTTTTTTATATATGGTATATATAACATGTCTAAAAAGTAACCCCATTGAGTTGATGTGATTGTTCTGATGTGATCAATATTTACCAACCTTCAAATCTTCTTATTTTTAATAATTTTGAATATTTCCATTTTGGCCTCAAGAATGGTTTGTTTATTCTCTTATCTTTTCTTGAATCTAGTTTGTAGTTGTCTACCTTCTGCTCAAATTTGTCACTGATTGGGTGGAAGGCCAAATTATCTACTTAGAGGCTAAAGAAACTGCTGTCGTGGTTGACTTCTGTATGCGCTTGCTTCAGCTTTACTCATCTCACAACATTGGCAAGGTAAACAATTTTCTTCCCCACGTTCATTTTATCGCATATACTTTAAAATTGTATCTAAGCGAGTGATTCTTTATTAGTCTACATGATGATTATGAAATGTGGCAAGCGCTGACTTGGAATCTGGTTGTTTATGTTTGCATGCATCTCTATATATTTATATGCAGCAGACAGAGCTGCCTACTTTATGCATCAGGCGCACACTCTCTTGATACTGACTGACAATCAGTTTGTACAATCACTGGAAAGTTTGATGACTTATTTTTATCTAAATTATAAATCACCAAACAACTGTCTCAGAGTGCCTAATGAATTTGCTGGAAAGCAAGTTCCAGATGAGCTACAATATGAAAATCATAACCCACAGTTCTATTTGTACTAAATGGCTAAAATAAATGATTCTATTTGTTTAATATCCAGATAATTTTCTAAGTCGTAAACAGTTCCAGAAAAAACATTTACATATTTTATAACACAACAAATAAATATTATAATGAACATTAATAAAATTTCTACTCCCTCCATCCCATTATAAGCGTCTTGTTTCTTTTGGGTACGGAGATTAATAATAGTGTTTGTGATGTATATTTTTTGAATTTTGAGTAGTAAATTTGTGTCCACACATTCTTTGCCATTTTTAAAAACAAGACACTTTTAATGGGACATCTCAAGCGGGAATACAAGACGCTTTTAATGGGACGGATGGAGTATTTATTATGTATTAACTATTTACATTCCATCTTTAAAAAAAGATCAGTCTCTACTAATGTCATTAAGCAGTTTTAGCAGAGGTCTTTCACACTAAACTTCTCTCTGCAACAATATAACTACGAAAATGGATGGGGAGATTACAGAGCTTAATGGATATTGGGAAGGATGGCTACTTTAGACCATAAATGGCTGAAAATCAGTTGAAGATATTGGTATGCCTACACCTGGTGATTGTGGGGTTCATGTTGTTCCTCATTTTTAGATTTTAAATTAACTAATCATTACTTTACCATCTCTCGCCTTTAGTTACTCTCTAATGGTAATTAACTTTAATGTCAATGTGGTTAGTTACTCTTACCTCTTTCAGAACTGACCCCATGTATTGATTGCTGTGTCAGATTTCACTTAGCCTTTCAAACAGCTTACGCAGTGAAGCAGATGCAGAGAAATATAAGGATTTGAGAGCGCTGCTACAACTTCTCTCAAATCTATGTTCAAAAGATCTGGTAACTTTTTATTGCATTAAGTCTTTTTTGTTGAATCCAGATTTGGTTAGATTTGGACAACTGCTGCGATTCAGAACTCGGATTAGATCACATGTAGTGATTGGGCATCCAATTGGACAACTTGAGCCATTTACTAATACTTAATAATGTGAAAGTATGCAACTATGCATCTCTGTAGCAATGTGCCTCCTTTTATTGTTATTCCTACCAATCTGATGTCGATATGCTTTCACAGGTCGACTTTTCATCTGAACCGATTGAGAATTATGGTACAAATATTTCTCAGGTATATTCATGCAAAATCTAACTAGAAGAAAAAGATGGCTCTTCTTTTGGGGTTTCATTGACATTGCTCTGTATTGATTCTTCTACTGTAGGTAGTATATATGGGTCTACACATAGTAACGCCTCTGATTACTCTGGACTTGCTTAAATACCCAAAACTTTGCCACAGTGTAAGACTTCCCTAACTTGGCGAAAGACAGGCCGAATTTATGGGGAAAGTAATGTTCTCTAGTTGCATTTTGACAGTATTTTTCACTGTTATCACATATGCTGGAGGTATATCCTGAAATAGTTGCACAGCTAAGTGTTGAGGCCTTCAGTCACATACTTGGAACTCTTGATTTCGCTCTCCATCATCAGGTAAATGTTGTCATAAACTCGTCATCTGGGATTGTGTAACGGTTTCATGGTGATGTAAGGAAAATTATAACCTTAGATATCTGAAATAAGTTCTCTTTTTCACTATGCTACTACATTATTTTTGATAACGTCCCTTGTGATTAGGATATTGAAATTGTGGATCTGTGTCTACGTGCTGTAAAATCACTTGCATCCCACCATTACAAGGACAGAACTGCTGGTAAAGTTGGTCTAGGATCACAGGCTACCAGTCACAAGGACTCCGATGGAAATTTCCGGGAAGGCATTTTGAGCAGATTCCTTCGCTCACTTCTCCAACTGCTTCTTTTCGAAGATTACAGGTGAGATGCAAAGAAAGCTCTGAAGTAGAAATCTAGAACGTGTGATAGGACGGACCAATACCACCCTAAACCAAGTAGTTAAGAGATTTTGCAACCACTATTTACCTATTGTTTTGGTGTTTGGAACACCGTATTGACACGTATCTTGCTTTATGTCATAGCGCTGATCTTGTTGGCTCAGCAGCAGACGCACTCCTGCCATTAATACTTTGCGAACAGAGTACTTATCAGGTAGCTTGTTATATCATGCTTCTGTATTTTGAAATCTAGGGTTTTTCCTCTTCCTCCCTATCCCATAGGCACAGAATCAAGAAAACCTTTTTTAGATCTTGGGCGTCTGAATACATTGAGAAATGGATGAATTTGATGGAGCTATTCCCTACTTCATGCTGATATGCTTTCATTAAACTCTTGCATGATCGAAAAACTTGTCGAACAATATGCTTCCTCTCTTTTCTCTGATATATGTTGCTGAGTTCTTACAATCTTAGCTTAATATTACTTGCAGAGTTTAGCAAATGAGTTGATAGAAAGACAGATGAATCCAACATTCAGATCACGGCTAACAAATGCTTTCCAAGCTCTCACAACTTCCAACAATCTTTCTTCAACGCTCGATCGCCTCAACCACCAGAAGTTCAGAAAGAACTTGCACACTTTTCTCATAGAAGTTCGTGGATTTCTTCGCACAGTTTAACACTTGCAGGCTGCAACCATACATCAATGGAGCCTCATGGGAGGCCCGGCTGACAAAGCCGGCTTCTGAAAGCATTCATCTGAAGTTCTTTAGGCTGTAAACAGCGGTGCAAGATCAATCTTGGCATAATTTTTGAAATCTTTTCAAGTACAACTTTGGAAAGTGTTTGTTTTGTGCATTCGATGCATATATATGGTTTTTGTAGATGGGATTTGGAGGCGTGGATTATAGTTTTTCTAATTTCTTCAATGTAATGTTAGTTGGATTTCATCAACTACAGAAGGTCTTCCGATATTAAATCTAGTTGGATTGGGTAATTCATTTGATCTTATAAACTATTGAATTAATTTATATTTGTAACAATAAAATGAATTTATAGTTGAATGTTAAACTATTATTACCATTTGTGATTTATTATCTATGACTATTCTACCCTGGGTGGTTTAGAATGAAATAATCTTAAGGTGGGTTAGTATCTATATTCCACTAAATAAACTCCACCAAAGATCCATCTTTAGATATCAAACCTAATTATCAGATAGTACATCTAAATACATTTATTATTGTAAAATAGGGCTGTTTTAATATGCATGATATCCTAGCTCATCCGGTCCCGTGAACATTCAAGTCTCTGAAGTGAATTGCATCTAAATTCATTCAATTGAGAGTATGTATAGATGTCTCAAATCGCGTTAAAAAAAAAAATCGATTTTTAGTGGACCATGGTCTAAAATCGAGAGGCCCATCAACAGAAATCGTGAAGCTGAAGCGTCAAGCTATAAATTATAAAACCCTAATTAAGTAAAAGATTATATCAATTCAGTCAAAGATTTTTCTTCAATACAAATAGTTGAATCTTGTTTTAATCTCGTGAAGACAATCATCTAAATTAATCTCCAATATACTCGATATTTATCTGATTATCTCCAACATATTAAACAAAGATCCAAGGGCGTGACTTGGTTCCAAAATTATATAAGGTCAGTGTTAAATTATTATTTTATCATGATAAATATCAATTCTGGAAGTTGGGTTTATGAATATGTCTTGAACCTAAGTACCAAACTTTAATACTGTTGCCTGGAGAAATAAATTGCGACATAAATTCTTGACTATGAAAAAGTGTTTTCCAATTAAGAATTAGGTCAGTTGGTTTTTAATTGAACATGGGATTTCTTGAATAATTTTGTTGAAAAATTTATGGGCTGCCCATGGTTTCTAAAGTTGCTTGTTTTCTGGGATTTCTTGTTTTTACCTCTTCTGATTTAATTCTGGTAAGTACATGAAAGTTCTTGAAACTTTCTTTATGGGATTCTGGATAAGCAACTTCTGCATTTGGATCAAAGGTTATCTCCATGTTTGATTTGGATTTTGGGACAATATGGAATAAGGGTTAATAGGGATTAATTGGCAATAATTGAAACTTGGTTGGTTGGTGTAGCTGGGATTAAAAAGTTCAATGGTGGTTGAATAAGTGTTAAGGTTTAGGGTTAGATCCTAGATTTAGACTGTTTTTGGTGACTATTTTTTACTGTTAGTAATTTTGGACTCTTTTTGTTGTGTTTATCTTGCTTGATTTGATGTTTATGTTTCTGAATGATGCAGGGACTGCTGTAGCTTTAGAGGCATGTGGATCGTCAATTAGAACGTGTGAGTTGTTACATTGCAGATCTATGTTTCTTTTGTTCTTACTGTATCTTTTAATTTTTTATTAGAAGGGATTTGTATATACGTTTCTTGATTAATGTTCAAAGGAGTAATATAAAGTCTAATGAATTCTTTCAGTCTTTCAGTCTACTTTCTGTGGAAAAAGAAAATTATAATGAGCCTAAAATCGGAACAGCATATTTGGAGCTTCATTTTTTTTGGAAAAATCTACAATTGGAAAAGAAAAAATTGGAAAATTAAAGGTTGTTGAAGATGGTGTTATAGACTCAGAAAGCTGAGCTAATGGCCAGCTGAAATAAGCCTAATCTTGGTAGACTTGATTATATGAGTTGCAGTGAAGATTGTAGTTTAGATTCACTATGTTTTTACTAATGTTAGCAATTATTAATTTGTGTAGTTTCTGGTTTTCAATGTTCATAGCAGTTATCCGGTCCAAGGTTTTCGAAAACAGAACCAACACTCAAGGCTTTTCTCTAAAGTATTATGGACATTCCATTAATTCCTCCTGGTTTTGAGTCATTTGTTGCAATGACTCTGAAAAGGATGGAGGATGATCGAGTTTGTACGAAGTCAAGTTCTTCTCATACTCCTAAAGCAGAAAACATCCAGTTGGAAACACAAATTGACGTTGCAAAAACCAGCACATCTCTAATGTGTAGAACGTTGATAAAGCAGAACCATCTTGATAGCAGTTCAAACGATCAAATTGAGTTGGAGGAGGTAGGTCAAGTTTGGTTTGCCTTAAATTGCTCTACTAATTGTGTATTTCCAATCTGAGATCTCTAAATATTGTTGGTTTCAGGAAAGATTTTCAAAGAATTCGTTGCCAAAAGGTATTATTCGCGGGTGTGAAGATTGTGAGAGTTGCCAAAAGGTCAGTCCTTCAAACCTAATTTAATCTCTTTTTTCTAGAATTGCAGAAACACAAAGAATATCATCGTAATTTGCTAATCTGTCTTATCAATTTCAAAGAACACCCTCAGGTTTCTATGCTAAACCTAGCCACAAAAAGATCATGCCTCAGAATTATAGGCTAATAATGTATTTGCATTTTTTAGTTGTGAAGTGGTAGTGATTTTATTGTGATTAGGTTATTGCAAAATGGCGTCCGGAAGAAGCTCGGAGGCTTAATCTTGAGGAGGCTATTGTGTTTAATCCCTCTGAAGAGGTTCCTTATTAGCCCTTGTTATTGGTTATGTGTTTTCATATATTGAAAAATCACTTTTTGTTACTTCCACAAATATCGTAGGAGTTTGAAGACACCGTAAAATACATTTCAAGTATACGCTCAGAAGCAGAAAAGTACGGGATCTGCCGCATAGTACCCCCTCCATCATGGACACCTCCTTGTCCTCTGAAGGAGAAAAACATATGGGAAAGGTGTAAATTCACAACTCGAATCCAGCGGATAGACAAACTTCAGAATCGGGATACCATGAGAAAGCTTTTTCAAGCCAATCACGACAAGAAGAAAAGGAGGAAATGCGGAAGAAGGGGAGTTGAACAAAATGGTATTAAGGATATCAAAATTTCAGATGAGGCTGATCAGTTCGGGTTTGAGCCCGGTCCGTGCTTTACTCTCGGTGAATTTATGAAGTATGATGATGATTTCAAGGCTCAATACTTCAGAACAAATGATATTAGTCCAAATTCTCAAAGCAACATAATTACACTCGAGGAAAAGTGGAATCCCACCGTGAAAGATATCGAGGGAGAATATTGGCGAATGGTAGAAACACCAACAGAAGAAATTGAGGTGAATTTTCGGTGCTGATCTGGTTTGAACCTTATTCTGCTTTTAATTTCAGAATAATATTTACCTTAGAGGATATTACCTAAAATAAATTCTACTCCTTTAAAGGTGCTTTATGGGGCTGATCTTGATACTGGAGTATTTGGCAGTGGATTTCCTAAGCATAACCAAGTTGCTTCTGCTTCTACTTGTACTTCAGATCTTAAGCACATAAATTCAGGATGGAACTTGAATAACTTCCCCAGACTTCCCGGTTCTGTTCTATCGTTCGAAAACAGTGATATATCTGGTGTTATGGTTCCTTGGCTATATATAGGAATGTGTTTTTCTTCCTTTTGTTGGGTAAGCAAAAAATTCTTTTCATTTGGGTGATGCATGGTCATGTATTGTACTACCTCTGTCCCACTAAAAACGGCTCAAAACTTTTCGACATGAAAATTAAGAAAGTGGTGTTTTGTGCTATACATTCTTTGACCTTTTTTTTAGTTAAATTTGGTCCACACAATCTTTGCCATTTTTAGATTGCGCCACTTTTAGTGGAATGGAGGTAGTATTTGTTGTAAAATAGGGGAGAAAACACAATGCAAGATTCCGTGGCATTGCGAATATTTAAGCAAGATTTACTTCCTGATTTTTCTCTTTTTTACTATTTCGCCACTTCAGTTGTAGATGATTTTTGTATACTCCTATTGATTTTATTGGTTACTATATTCTTTTCTAACTTAATTCTTCATTTGGTAATAGCATGTTGAGGACCATCACATGTACTCCTTGAATTACATGCATTGGGGAGCTCCGAAAATGTGGTACGGCGTTCCCGGATCAGGCGCCATGAAGCTAGAGGCCGCTATGAAAAAACATCTACCCGACCTCTTCGAAGAACAGCCCGACTTGCTTAATAAGCTGGTACTTCAATAACTATCACTATTCAATAATGGTTGCACAATTATTGGATTTGAGGATGAGAGGGATTTGCTACGCTTAAGCCAATTTACTGAATTGATGTAGAATTTTGATAATTCACTTGGTGTAGGTGACTCAACTATCGCCTTCGATCTTAAGGTCCGAAGGGGTGCCCGTTTATCGGTGTGTGCAGAATCCCGGAGAGTTCGTATTGACCTTTCCTCGAGCATATCATGCCGGATTCAACTGTGGTTTTAACTGTGCTGAGGCAGTCAATATAGCCCCAGTTGACTGGTTGCCCCATGGACAGCAGGCTATAGAGATGTACCGTAAGCAAGGCAGACGAACTACCATTTCGCATGATAAGCTATTGCTCAGTGCGGCTAGAGAAGCAGTAAAAGAAAGTTGGGAACATAATCTTTTGAGGAAATATAAGTCAAATGTTTTGAGATGGAATGGAGTTTGTGGAAAGGATGGGATCTTGTCGAAAGCAGTTAAGGTATATCTATTAACTCTTTAATTGTGATTTTTCTTTCAATATCAAGATCTTGAGTAGGTTTAAAGACATTGCATGAATCTTGAAAACATAAGAAAAGGAGAAAGCATATCATTTTGCCGCGAAAACGGCAAAAAAATAGCCCGTGTTCACTTGGAACTACGCCCGATTACACTTGAATAATGTTGCAGCAATTAGATGGGAGGGGTTTTGGTGCTATATTATTAAGAATATGGAATTTTTTTTGCATTAAAACGAACAAGTTTGACGTATTTTCACGTGAACACGGGATAATTTTTACCTTTCCCTCATTTTCGTTTTTTCCTTTGTCAAATTGCTGATATTTTTTTTGTGTTTTTGCGTCAATTTGATCCAAATTTCATTCTTGTGCATGCTTTTGATTTATCTCTGTACTGCGTTTAGACTCGTGTTAACATGGAGCAAGAATGGAGGGAATCCCTAAGCAAATCATCGAAAATACTGAAGATGGAGAGCTCTTTCGATGCTAGTAGCGAGAAGGAATGCAGTGTCTGTCTTTTTGATCTGCACCTATCTGCTGCAGGTTGCCAGCGCTGTTCACCTCATAAATATGCATGCTTGAATCATGCCAAACAGTTGTGCTCGTGCTCACCAAGTGCTAAGTTTTTCCTTTTTCGCTTCGACATAATGGAGTTGAACATGTTGGTTGAAGCTTTGGAGGGGAAACTAAGTGCAGTGTATCGATGGGCGAGGCTTGTTTTAGGCCTTCCCCTAATTTCTCAATTTTCGATGGATAAAAAGCTTGACCCCGGGCTGATGAAAGTATATCATACACCTCAAGAATCAGCTCGAGAAGTGATAACTTCACCCAATGTGATTTCTTCAGAAGTGCAGAAAAAGCAAGTAAATGGAGGTTCTCTGGCCTTAACAAAGTTCATTCGCAGTGTCGACCCTTCTCAGAATGCAGAACCACCTATGGTAGTACTGGCTCTTGAATGTGTGAAGAAATTAGACCGTTCTCAGAAAGTTAAATCAACTAAATCTAGTCCTCCATGCATCAGAGAGAACTCGCCTCCTAGAAAGAAAGTCGAATCATTTTCGGGACACAAGGAAATCATAAACCTTACTGATGATGACGAAGAAGAAGAAGAAGAACCACCCAGTAAAAAGCTGTGTTTTGCAAAGGGGGCTTCACAAAAGAATTCAAGAAGTATTCAGAAGCCGATGTTCACTGATAGTATGATGAATTCAGATAGTTGTGTTAGTATTAAAGCTGAAGAGCAAGCTGAAGCTGAGAGTTCTGCAGAAAGTTCTTGCATTAACTTTTCGATGAGGGATAAGAGGAACATAGACACTAATGATTATGATGTGGGTAAACAAATTGATGATGAGAAACTGAATGATTCTGCTCATAAGAACTTAATGCTGGATGCAGAGTTGAGATCTAGAGATAGCATGCTTGCCGTATCAAACCCATCAAGCCATTTGGATAGGTATCATCGCCAAAAGGGTCCTCGTATTGCAAGAGTAATCCGGAGACTCAATTGCAATGTAGAGGCTTTGAGCTTTGGAGTAGTCCGTAATGGAAAATCGTGGTGCGATAATCATGCTATTTATCCAAAAGGTAGATCTGATACATATAGCTTCAATGAAATTTTCTCTTTTGAAACTAAATGTGCCTTTTGGTTTCTTGTTGAGTACAGGATTTAGGAGTCGAGTGAGGTACGTAGATGTTACTGATCCGACTAATACGTGCTATTATATATCTGAAATCCTTGATGCTGGGCTGGATAGACCTCTATTTATGGTAAGTTTAGTATCCACATAAACTTTTTGTAGGATCAAGAAATGTCTTCTCATTTTCTTATCATTTTTGTCAAATCTTCCGCATAGTATATGAATTTTCAGCTAGCACAGAAATTTCTTACCTACCCTAAATGATTCATGAAAATCATACTAATACATATAGGCATATATCTTATGCCACGTGTTTGTTTTCCCTTGTTTAGGTGTCATTGGAGACCGACCCTAGTGAAGTATTTATCAACGTCTCACCTTTCCGATGCTGGGAGATGGTACGACAAAGAGTAAATCTTGAGATCACAAAACAACACAAGCTAGGAAGGGCTAAGCTTCCTTCCCTGCAGCCTCCTGGGAGTGTGAATGGCCTGCAAATGTTTGGCTTTTCTTCACCATCAATTATGCAGGCAAGTTTCTTCCAATTGATTTCGATTTCAAAACTAATACGACTTGAAACTCTTGCACTAAAATATTTGGTTCACTCCATTAGGCTATTGAGGCTATGGATCATAATCACGTTTGCAATGAGTACTGGCGATCGCGTTCTATTATACAGATGCGCGAATCAGTTGACAACACGAATGTAGGGAGAATTCTCGACGGCCTCTTCCAGAAAGCAAATGCGGAGGAACTTGATACGCTAAGCAAGTTAGCTGCTGTTGAACCAAGCTTACTGAACAGGCTTCTTAGTGAAAAGATTGGCAAGCTCAGAAGATAGGTAGAGAGAGAGATGGATAGAGAATTTTTGTAGCCATTAACATGATTATAGAATAGTATCAAGTATATACATGTGATTTACTTGTCGATAATATAATCAACTCAATTTTGGCATATATATTATATATACATACAGGTCTATTGATTTTGCTCATTTATGATTTATGCTTCACCACAAGACTGGTATTTGCAAGTTTGAAGTGCACAATTGAGTTAGAATTCCATTAAAACACATTTAATTAAAGAAAGTAGTTCAATTAAGTAGGGATTATGTATTTTATCACATTGACACATAGAAGCCGAATACAGTCGCTTAGTTAGTTAAAGCTGAAAATGAATTATCCAAATAGAATTGTGCAACTAAACTACAAAAGGAACAAAGTGTCAATGTATCATGCAATGCAACGAAGCATACTCTCTCTGCCAATTCCTGAATTATGGGATGATGAACACATTTGAGTCAATTTATACCACTTTTTGGAATTGAACAAAGTTTTAAGTTATAGAACAAAAACAGACATTTCCTGCAAACACCAATTCCAAATGTTCTCCAATTTCAAGTATGCAAAGAGATACTTGGTTTTGGCAAATCTCAAATTGATTCATGCGGCATCTGCAGCCTCTGCTGTTTGCAACTCACCACTTGTTGATGTTGCATTCTCCTCTGCAGCACCATTGCCATCCTCGGATCTCGGTTCATCATGTACACCAGCCGCATCTACCTCCTTGCTTCTCATCTCATCTGTATTGCACGCTTCAATAGACTCTCCCGCGTTTTGGATGCCTTCCGGCTCACCAGTAGGACCAACCCCCTCATCTCCACCTGCCTTATCCTCAGCCTTGACAATATCCTCCTTTACACCTTCCTTAGACTTTTCAACATCTGAGGCAACTTGTTGGTCTTCAACTGCATTAGTCTCCTCCATCGCAATGTCATTGTTATTCGTCATAACTTCATCTTGTGGGACTTCAGCATCTGCAGCAACAGATTGATCTTGGGCTGTTTCAGTCTCAAGATTCTCAACCATTGCAGTGTCATTGTCTTTTGCAGCATTTTCTTGCTCTCTCTCTGCTTGCAATCTATATGCATTCATCAAATGCTGAACAGTTTCTAGTTTAGTGTATAGACCGCCGTATCTCTTCTGTAAAGTACTCTCCAGTTCCTTCTGCTTCTGAACCTCTTCCCAGAGGTTGCTGATCCTGTGTGTAGCCCCTACCATCTCTTGCTTCTTCAAAGTTTGGAAGCACTCGAGCTCTGTTCCACACGTATCCATCTGCTTGAATGTTGACTCAATTTGTGCCCATAGTTTATTAGCTCTCATCTGCTCATTCAAAAACCATCTATTTATATATAATCTAAGCATGAGTCGAGCAAAATATAACACATGAGATACTGATACAAACATTTATACAAGCTACAGAGACGGATAACGTAGCTATTAGACCTATTCATGAAAACATCCAGCATCATTTTTTTGGTAATGGTCTCCAAGACTTTTTTAATGTTAATAGCTAGCGAATCCCTCATTTGAGTATTTTTATCGAAGTTTGAGAATATCGGATGCTAAGCAACCACTACAATCACAGACAAGAGAAACCGAAACGGAACAAGATTGTATTCAGAAAGTTGCTCATGAAGAAAAGTTTACCTGGTAGCCATTAGTAAGAACTTTAATCTTCTGCTCATGTTTTTGTGCCTTTTTAGTCTCATCATCCATCTTTGTCTTCACATTTTCAAATTCATTTTGCAGGGAAGCAAGCTTCTCTGTATGGTTGGCAACACTTGATAGACCATAGCCGTCGCGAGTAGGGAAGTACATAATATCATTTAAGCATGTGTTATGAGCTTCCACATAAGCATCAATGGATTCATTTTCATGGCCCAAAGCAACACGAAGATGTTGTACCTCATCTTTTATAAGTTCATCCGCCTGCATAATAGGAAGTTGCTAGTTGAAGCAAATAAAAATAGTTGAAATGATGCACAATAAGGTAAGAGTGACAAAGAATATGAAGGAAAGACCCATAGAGGACCACCTCTGAGCAAATAAATTTCATATTGCCTAAAATCAAGGGAAGCTTACTAAGAACTATTTCTTATGTCCAGAAAAGCCGTCAACATATCAAATCCATTTTGCAAACTGGAGTAAAAGAGAGCAATCACTTTATTTTTCCCTATTAAATTTATCTTTTGTGTACACAGTACATACCATGGTATTTCATGTTATAAGAAATCAACTATACCATGTTTTAGAACCATTTATTAAGAGTAAGAATTATCACTGCTAAATAATCATGTATCCACAACAATTTTAAAGTTGAATTTGAACTCCAAAAAATATTCAAGAACCAAAGCAATACCAAGCAAAAAACAGGTTTGAGCCATATGAGACCAGTTATAGTTTGATGACTTAATAAATCTGTCAATAAGTTTTACAAGTTGGTACCACCACACAACATAAGATTGTTCCTATACAAGGCAAGTTTCACAAAGCAAACAAAAGCTCCAAACTCAACTTGAAACACAGAACAACCAACAATCACAGGAAAAAGGTTATCAGATACACAATGCTATGGCACAAAAAATGAAATTTAATTGCATACCTCTTTAAGCTCATCTTCTTCAAAACTGTCAATTGTGGGCACAGGTACAGAATCCTCATTTGCAGCACGTTTGCCACCTTTCTTCTTCTCCTTGGTTGCTTTCCCATCCAGAGGGTATTTTAGATTATCATGCTCCAGCAAAGATAAAAGCTCCTTTCTTACTAGTTCATCAGCCTGTTCAATTAACGTTGGTGGAACAAAGGAACTCTTGTCTTCATCTGTTCTCATCAAAGAGTTCCTAATAAGATCCAACGAAGCCGGAGAAGGTCTTGGCAGCTCTCTCTGCAGTACTTTCGACCTTTTCTTGAGTAATGCTTGGTGCCTTGCTTCTTCATCGGCCTTCTCTCTAGCAATTCTATCTGACATATCCTCCTCAATCTTCTCATCAGGTTCTTCATCATCTTCAGGCAATGGTTGGATAACAATTTGATAGTCGTTCTTGGGTTGTGGGAGATTTTTCAGTCCAAAAATGAGTTCTTTTTTTGAATCAGACTGCCTCAGTTTGCCACTACCATGCATATCCATCTCTTCATTAATGTGCAACTCATCCCTCATTGGAGTTCCTTTCGGAGTCATGCCACCAGAATATGCATCACTTGAAGGTGTCATACCAATTCTTGGAGTGAGACCAGTGCCTCCGGGAGTTGCCGATGGAGTCAAGAGAGGATTTGGTGTTGCAATCTCCCTTTTCTTTGGAGTCACCCCAGAAAAGTCTGAAGGGTGCAACAACGGATTATCCCCACCAAGCAATGGAGTCTGAGATAAAGTCAATCTCCGCTGGTTCTCTGCTTCCATCATGATAGCATCCTGCTTGCCAGCAGGAGTCCTTTGAGGGGTTCTCATTGGAGTCATACCATGTCTCGGAGTCTGAGCATAGGTTGCAAGAAGAGCACGAGTAGCAGCATTTCCTTCGGTAAGTTCTTCACTTCCTAGAAGATCACTAGCAATACCCATCTTGGCAATTGCCTCCAACTCATGGTCTGGAATTTGAGGAGATGGGAGATTTAACCTGGACCTTTTTCGAACTGCTTCAGGATCATTAAGTTTATTTGCTTGCAAGATTGCAGACGGAGCATCCTGCCTCTGTGCAATTTTATTTCTTGCAACGTCCTGCTTCCTCAATCGAGCTTCTTTGTCGACTCTTCTTTCACCTTCCAACTCCTCAATTGTCGTTGGAAACTGGACTAGTTCAGCAGGGCGATCTTCTTCAGCAATATCATAAAAGCCAGGTGGAGGCCTCTTCTCGAAAGGAATTTCAGCATTGTAATCAATTCCTCTTCTCTTTCTCTTCTTGTGACGAAGATTAATTCCAGCAGCTTTCAGTTCTCTTCTTTTCTGCAATGAAGCAAGCCTTCGAGCCTCTTCAAGCTGCTTCTCTCGGGCTTTCCTTTTTGCCTTCTTACCCCTAGTGTTGGCCAAACGTGCCCGGGCTTCAGAAAGCATCTCCTTTTCGTCTTCATCCATATCAACAGGATCAGGACGAGCAGGCTTCGATTCTGGATTGGGGTCAATCTCTCCTGGACGCAATTTCCGCGGGTCATCACCAGGTTCATAGTTCTCATCCTTAGCACAAGCTGCATCCAACAGCTTCTCGTATCTCTCCAAACATTGGGATGGAGTACGCCCAACGATAGGGGCAATTGTCCTCCACTGGGTGGGCATGAGTTTAGCCAGATGCAATAACTTCTCATCTTCTTCTCGAGTCCACTCAGTCTGCAATGTCACAAAACGAAGTGGATCGGTTCCAAATCACAAATAGAAAAAGTTAGCTGCACAAAAAAGGCTAGAAACTATAAGATTCAATATGAGATCTTTCCAATAAACACATCATTATCTATTTTCAAGCATTATATATTACCCAATTTCAAAATATCCACATTGTTTTCGCATCTATATGAGAGGTTTGAAACATCCAACATACTAGAACCATGGACATTATCAATCGATCAATCAAATCCTAAGTAAGCAAAATTTAAAAGAAATTTCGAGCACCCCGAAGAACGAAGTACACAATCCAACAGATCCAAAATCAAAATGTAAAAAACATAAAAATTAAGAATACATAGGTCAATATAAACACAAAAAAGAACTAGATATTACGAAATCTAACAACGTGCCTTCTTGATTGAGGGATCCAGCCACTCATACCACCGAGCCTTGCATTGTTTCGCCGATTTCCGAACCAGCAGGGAAGAAATCCTCGCCCATTGATTCTTACCATATTTCATAACCGCCGCCTTCAAGATTTCATCTTCCGTGTTCTTCCACACGCCACCCTTGATCATAATCCTCATCTTCGCCGGTGGGGGATGGAATCAGAAATCGAAGGGTTCTTTTTAGGGTTTATACTCGCTCTGATCTGTCGCAGCTAAAGTTGCTACAATGATATGTGCGTGTAGCGAGCCGACTCCCAGTTAACATATTGGGAACCTGTAAATATACTATAATTAATTTATAAAGGATATAATGATAATGATTAATTCATAAAAGAAAAAGAAAAATGATTTTGGTTTTATATATATGTGGTATTAGTTCGTTTTTTGTTTTCAAATATGAATAATTGTTCGAATAAAAACAACCTTTTTCAATTGTGATAATGTTACTTTCAATTTATCAATATGCAAATAAATTACGGATAAATTAGACGTTAAAAAGGAATAATCACTAATCATATGAGAGTTAGTAATAGTGGATAGATCATACATTATTAATTAAAGTAAGTTGTAGTCAATTTCAGGGAATTAGAGAATTCAATGTTATGGATTCATAAACATATTAGAGAAAATTTCTAAATTTCGTTATTGATTGTGAAATATGTTTTTGTTCCATTTTGATTGTATAATATGGTTAGTTTTAGTTGTACGTATTAAATGAAAAATTATCAATTTTTAATTCCCTTAATATATTGTGTAATTGCGACACTTTCAAAATTATGGTTAATACGAATATATATATCATCATAAGATAATAAAGATATACTCTTGATTATAAAATCAAAATCGAAATTTAATTTAATGATATATGTGTATTTAAGGAGACTTCCAATTATTTGTACAACAATCTCTCCAATTTATATCCACACTATTCACTCTCCACCTCCACCCACACACAAAAATATGTACAAACTTTTCCTCTGCTAAAGGGTTTGCAATCTCTCTGTAAATTCCATCTCCGATCTCCGATTTTGAATCGATTCTCAGGGTCGTTCTCTTATTGCTGCTTAGATATCGATTATCTTGAATAATTACGTTTTGCCTATTTCAAATCCATTAAGATCCGCGAGGGGAGGAAATTGGGATATTTTTCTGCTTGATTCGGGATTGCTTTGACGTTTGAAGAAGCGCGGAAAGATCTGAGAGTAACGAGTTGTATTATAATCTGAGGAGATTTGGAATATAGAGATGGATTTGGATTTCAATGGCGATGTCACGTCCCTCGATGCTGAAGTGTTGCAGCTTCAAGAAGTGTCGCCTTTGGCCATTAAAGCCAATCCGTATGTTGCAGAAAAGCTATATGATCAGTGGCTTTCGCTTCCGGAGACCAACTCTTTGGTAATTGCCTTTATCGTGTTGTTTTTTTTGTTTTTAGTTTCCGCGTGAAAGTTTCTATTTTTCGTGATTGGTTGTGTAGTTTATGCGTAGTTTGGCAGGTTAGGTCAGCTAATATATGGGGTATAGGTATCTGAGAGGGAATGTTAGATTCCACATGCAATTTCGTTTGGAGAAATTGGTGGAGATTGCAGGAAGGAAGATAACTTTTGGGCTTTCGGTTGTTGTTGTTTGTTTTTGATAAACTATTCTGACTTATATGGCTTTAGAAATATATATAAATAAAACATGCATCTATTATAGTGATTGGGGGTCTCTGGTCTAGAATGACGAATATGACAGCCCGTTTTGGGCAAGGGGTATTTAATCTTTTGCATGGCGAACTGTTGGAAAAGTAAGCTTAACTTTCACTGCAAGTATTATGGCAATGTTCATTGATGTATGGATGAACTTAGTTATACCTTTTTTTTGTTTGGTTTCTGGCCTTTATATTACAATAGCTACTCATGCGTGCTATTCACTGGAAACATTTGATCATATGATAATTAGTTGTGGATACATCATACATTGATAGTTAAAGGCAAGTTTAAGCCATTTTCAGGGAATTAGAAATTCAATGCAAGGGATGTAGCGAGATTTTGCATTTTCAGTTGCTCCAGTCTGTCAGAATGACTCGTGAGTAGCTATATGATATTTAGCTGACATCTCTGAGATAGTTTAATGCTGACAAGAGCCTTGCTATCGCTTTATAGATCATGAAGTGCACCATTGTTTTGGAAAGATCACATTACATTCCTTTTAGATGAAGAAGTTGTGCTTCTTTAACTTCTTTCTGCTTTTCGTGGAATTTTCCAATGGAACTGTAGAATACTACTTAAGTTAAATATATTTTCCTCATTATTACATCTTTCTATGATATATTTTACCCATATTTTGGGTTTCAATATTAAAATCCATGGAATAGATATATTCACAAAGATCACCTATAATATGCAGGTAAAATCCTTGCTCAATAATGCTAGGGGAAATGGCCCCTTGAATGCTGGTGGGACAGCTAGCATGAATACTGCATCTAGCAATACATTGCCTTCAATGTTTCCAGCGGGCAGTACGCCACCTCTTTCACCAAGGAGTTCATCAGGTTCTCCTCGAATTATGAGACAGAGGGCAGGCCCTTCTGCTTTAGGCTCTCCCTTGAAATTAGTGAATGAGCCGTTGAAGGAGAATATACCGCAGGTTGAGTTAGTTTATGTTTTGTTAATGTTCATTAACATGTTTCTTAGTTTGTCTTAAAATCCTGCAGCTCCTCCTTCCTCCCCTCTTTCTGGTTTCGGAGTGAGTATAATTCTCTTGATAATGCTTGTGATTTTGCAGTTCTATTTCCAAAATGGCCGTCCGCCGCCTAATGAATTGAAAGAGAGGTGCTTGTTTAGAATCAACCAATTTTTTTACGGTCACGTGGATGGACTGCAAATGCATGGTGAGATTGGCTTCATGTGCATATGATGTAAGGGAATCTTAACATGTTACCTACTCATATATATTACGTTTGATGGGTTTTCAGAGTTTAAACCAGTAACAAAGGAAATTTGCAAGCTTCCATCTTTCTTTTCTACCATACTGTTTAGAAAGATTGACACTGAGGGCAATGGAATTGTGACCAGGTAATTGTATTGAACTCGGTGCAAGCATTCATCATTGCATTTCTTAATGATGTTTCATATTTCTGATGTTGCTACTTAGAGATATTATATGAACTCTTACTTAAGATTTATTTTGCAACAGGGATGCATTTGTCAATTATTGGATCAACAAAAACATGTTGACAAAGGATATAGCAACACAGTTATTCACAATCTTGAAGCAACCAGAGCTCAAACACTTGGTCCAGGTATAAATTTCTTAGTACTCCAACATAGAAACATGAATTTATCTTCTTATCAATAGCTTCCTCATCTGTTTCTAATGCTTTTGAAATAGGACGACTTCAAACCTGTTCTTCGAGAACTTTTGACCACTCATCCTGGGTTAGAATTCCTGCAGAGTACACCTGAATTTCAAGAAAGATATGGTATGATGAATCTCATATTTGCACTTACGAATTCATATAAATATGCTCCAGTTAGTATCTTGTTTGATGAAATAGCATTCTCATGTTTTTGGTGGGTTTACCTAATTCGCACTCCTCCTAAGAAGGATTATTAACATTTCATCCATTGAATCGCCTTTGTGTAGTCTTAATTATTGATTGATGAAGCGAAGCATGTATTTTTTAATGACTCTTCAGTAGTTCTTCAATTCCTATAGTTTCTTTTTATATTTTCTAGGGCAGTGTTGGTTTGCTTGTCAGAGGGCAAGTATCAATGGGTTGGCTGGACTGGCTGACTTTGTATGACTTGCTAATTTTCTATTATACTTTCCACTCTACTTGTTGGAAGTGCCCAAATTTCTCGACTGAAATTACTACTCGTTTTATCTCCAGCTGAAACTGTAATATACAGAATATTTTACTATGTGAATAGAGCGGGTAATAGTCGTCTTACACTGAAGGAGCTGAGGCGCTCGAACTTGATTGCTGCAATGCAGCATGCAGATGAAGAAGAGGATATCAACAAAGTCTTGAGGTGATACAAAATAGTCTTGATTTATTTTATTTTTCTTGTCAATTTGTTTGCTACTGTATTCTATTAACTATCATTTCTATTTTTCCTTCATTTCTCATTTTGCTTCAGATACTTCTCCTATGAGCATTTCTACGTGATATACTGCAAGTTCTGGGAGCTTGATTCAGATCATGATTTTTTGATCGACAAAGAAAACCTCATCAGATATGGTAACCATGCACTTACCTACAGGATTGTTGATAGAATATTTTCTCAGGTTTGTGGTTTCTCCATTCCATGTACCGTGTTGCCGGCTATAATATATTGATCTATTTCTTATTATGTCTTGACAATCTTTCTAATTTGCTTGAAATTTCAAGGTTCCAAGAAAGTTCACCAGTAAGGTTGAAGGGAAGATGGGATATGAAGATTTCGTCTACTTCATATTGTCAGAGGAGGATAAATCATCCGAACCTAGTCTTGAGTATTGGTATGTGAAAGATTAAAATAACGGCGTTTATCAGTTGTTATGTAGCAAGTAGTAACTGTTGTATAATGTACTTGGATTTCTGTGCTAGGTTACCCTGTTTGCTCAAAATATTTTATAAATTTACTTTTTTATATGCGAGTGAAATAATGTAATATTTTCCAGGTTCAAGTGCATAGATTTGGATGGAAATGGTATAATAACGAGGAACGAAATGCAATTCTTTTACGAGGAGCAGTTGCATAGAATGGAATGTATGGCCCAAGAGCCTGTGCTTTTTGAGGATATATTGTGTCAAATTATCGACATGGTTAAACCAGAGGTAAGCCTCCATTGATCATATTCAAGGTATTTTACGGCTTTTGATACTCGTGATTACATGGAAGCTATTTTATGCAGGACGAGAGCTATTTCACATTGCGAGATGTAAAAGGAAGCAGACTTTCTGGCAGTGTTTTCAATATCCTATTTAACCTTAACAAGTTCATGGCTTTCGAGACCCGTGATCCGTTCCTAATTCGTCAGGTAAACGAAACAATTTCCTTCATTAGTGAGTTATTATCATGCTCCATAAAATTCAAACTTTACCCTCTTTAAAAACCGGACAGGAACGTGAGAATCCAACTTTGACGGAGTGGGACCGCTTTGCACACCGAGAATACATTAGGCTCTCAATGGAGGAAGACACGGAAGATGCCTCTAATGGAAGTGCAGATGTTTGGGATGAATCACTTGAGTCTCCCTTTTGACTTCTCTTTGGTAAGGATTCTTATTAAATCAATCTATTCCATTTTAATTAACTACACTCTAGTCATAGGCGGATTCAACCACGTGGGCCATCATACTTCCAGAAGATTCTATATTTTGCCTGTCTTGAAAATTTACTATTTGGTCCTAGCACCCCTAAAATTATAGAAACTTCTAAATCCCCCATTCCCGATTATGAGTCTTGTATCAGCCCCTGACTGCAGTAGGTTGCTATTTTTACATCTGTGTTGTTCATATGCTTTAATGTGTATGTTACGTTCGGTTTGCATTCTCAGGAGTCCACTACGAACCTCTCGTATATAGCTGGCTATGGAGCATTATGAGAAAGGGGGTTCAGCAGTCGGTTCGCTCGCTCTGCTAGTATGTTTCAAGACTTCTTATAGATTTTGAGGTGGGTAAGCTTTGCAGATTGGTTGAATTGATACTAACAGGCAAATAGGGTTATCTTAGTTTACATCCTTTTTTAGTACTTTTGTTTTGTCAGTTGTAACAAATATTTCTATTAATTATTTCTTTTGGAGGCAGTATCAAGATTGCTTCCTAGTACATTTTTAGTCTCGTCACTTCTTGCTTGTGTTCTTCCTTGATTTTAGTTATTTGAGACGCTATTTGTTTCCTTTGTTAAATAATTGGGAACAGTTGTATATGTAAACAGTAGTTTTGGATAGTTGGGTAATGCCGTAATGCTATGGGAACTTATATTTTGATCATAGTTCTGAGTTTTTAATTATCCATCGTGTTTCTGTAACATTTATACACGTGATATGCATTGATGATGCGGGGTTGAATCTTGAAAACATGAAATGCAGCTCTGTTTCACCAAATTTGTAGAATATGCATTTATTTCAGGCTTCTATGCAAAATTTGCATACAAAAATAATGGATCAACTATTATTCACAACATAAACAATGGATTGCCTACCAACCCTAATGGACGATTATTTCGGCTCGTCTACCAAAATCTGTCCTTGTTTACGCTCAAGTAACCGGACATAACCTTCCCACCAGTGTTCCTCATGCCGTCTATTAGGAAGCACCACGTCGAACCCAAAGCCCCGATGAAGAAATCGGCTTCCGTGGCCATCAAGAAGTTCACGATCGGATAGTTTGTGCTCGTCTCCCTCCCAAGACTCGCTTCATAAGTAGCCATTGTCAAGTTCCCTATCTGTCGTGCCACGTCCGTATAGTGAAATCTCCAATTCTGATACGATTTCGATCCATCGATCACATCCTGAACGCAAATGCTTCCGCAGTTAGTTCCTATATGAAGCCAAGAACGCGTTTCTACTAATTCAATTACCTGCATTTCAGTAGAAAGCCACACGTGGTTCAGATTCGGGAAGCGGCTGCGGATTTTCCCCGCCAGATGCATGTAGTCGTCGAATCCGACCACCTTCATCTCACATGCCTTATCGCCCATCCGTACGTGCATGCTTAGCAATGGACGAGGAAGCCATGGCTTATGACTTGACCATACAAATCTCTCCATATCATGCCTCTTCTCTTGTACTCCCTACAGAAATCGATATACCACGTAAAAGCTCGTTCACTCGGCATATTACGAAGGCCAAATAGAAATAACAAACCTCAAGAATATCTTCAGAGGAAGATGCAAAAACCATCTTCGCAGCTTCCCTTCCGAACGCAGTATGTCGAGCAACATTCATTAGGCTGCACGTGTACTCGGACTGAAACCTCATTAGGTATCGAACTGCCTAAAAAACCCATTTCGTTAGCCATACAGATGGTAAATAGCCGTTCTTGAATCTTGATAATCAAAACATAGATCTTTTACCTGTGCTCGCCACCATCTACGGTCCATTTTCCGGTGACGAACGATCAAGCTCCCGTTTATCTCCGTCGTTGGCTGCATAATACTCCAAGGGTTTCCCCATACCCTAAAGCGTAAAACTCGGTCAGATAATCGTTTTCTTGCCTGCCCGAAAAACAAAACAACATTTGATTTGTATAACACTACCTTGGAATTTTTCCAGTCCATATTTCTTTAGAGGTATAATTTTCTTTCCTTGTTATAATACCCTTTTCCCATGCTTCTTTGTCATGCACAAGTTCAAATGCGCGTTTTCTACACTCCGCGGAGGCTTCGGGTACGAAATAACACAACCAGCTAGAGCGTGATGAACCTACAAAATAGCAAGCCGAACATATCAAATGAAAAGACAACAGTTTTGCTATGTATGGCAGTGTTTATTCAGGGCGGATCCAAGCTTAAGAATTAGAGGGGTGAAATTTGCAATTTGGGGAGAGGGGCAAAATTATAATTTTCCAAAAATACGCAAAACATCTGAGATTCTACATGACTTGGGGGGCGGGAATCCCCCACCCGCCCCCTCTTGGATCCACCCATGGTGCTTATGTTCCACAATAACAAGAAAAGATGATGGTAAACTCGACGAAAACACTACAACGAACATAAAATCGTTGCATACAACTACGAAGCACAACTTGTTTCAATTTGTTAAACAATCAACCTCTTGAGTCAAATAGTACCTTCAACACAGAATGAAACAACTACCTTTGCAACCATCGTGATCAGCCCGGTTGTAATAGTCCGTAATGAGAACCCTCTTCTCATTGATAGCAATAGCGAGCAAACCACACATTCCGGCAAGTTGAGCTCCGATGCCAAACCCGGGCAACTGCTCCCAATCTGTTACTAAAAACTTCACACTAGGATCATTGCAATTTGGAGGATGCTGATGCAGCCACAAGTCCCTTTGCACTTTCCTCGTTAGAGGATAGTTTTCTTCGTCCGATCCTTCGATCTAACAAAAACATAAAACCCATCTATCATAAGATCAAAAGGGTAACTCTAAACATTCTATATTAAGCTATAATTGCAATAAACACAGAGAACTAGTTTGAATTGCTAGAGTTGTAACTACATTGCTGAGGTTGTCTAAACAGGTCTTGTAATAACGTAGAACAGAAGTTCATACGCGTATCTTTAGATTGAAAGCAACCGAAAGAGAACTAATGAGACTAAATCACTTTCAGTTAAAATCAGCTATCTCAAGAGGGAATGATTTTCTTGTATAAATGCGACTATACACGAAAACACGATCAAGTGTCGAAATGCAGACAACTTTGATCTTGTCTGTTCTGTTATAAACTGAGAGAACTAGTTTGGAGACAACATGCGTGTTGAAAAATGCAGAGAAATTTGAGATTCAAAGAAGCTACATACCCAAGGTGGATAAGCTCCTTCAGATATTATGTGATCCCTGTACTGATTAAGCTGCTCGTCAACGGGTGATACTGTGATTTCATCCAACGCTCCTTTCCAAAATGTCCACGGAGGGAAGCTCCGGTTTGTTAGGCGTGTGTCGAGCCGTTGATTTAATTCAGACCTCAATTTGCAATTTTCCAAATGAGGGGCTTCTGGGACAGTTAATTTGCTCAACAACTGATTTTTAGTGAGTAGATCAGTCCATGCTTTGTATAGTAAAGAAACTTTCTCATCTATTTCACTTGTTTCTTTAGAATACATGATAACTTCTCTTTCTTTAAGGGAAGTACTGCAGTCTCCACCTATATTATACGTCGTATGAGTTCGTAAAACACGAATATTAACAAAACCCCTCATTGCATAAACACAAAGATTGACAAAAGAATGGCAAATTCAAGTTAAAGATTAGAGACTTAATTCCTAAGAAGGGAGTTTGAGAATACTACAAACTACAATTATGTGGCTGTATTCTACACTTATGATGGACTTAGCGCGAAATTTGTACTAGTGCAAATTGAATTACAAAATTTGAAATCATAATCAGTAGTAACACACAGAACTTTCTTTTACATACTGTAGACTTGTAGATTGTGTATATTGGAAGTTTAATTAGTAAAAGTAAGTCTTTTGCACTTTGTTAAGGAATGAAGGGAAATGAATAAGTTGCTTCCACTTAAAGGCTATCAAGAAAAGGAAAAAGTGAAGCTGTTAATAATCTCATTTCAAGCTTCTGTCTTAAACTCAGACTAATGCTCTCTCTCTCTCTCTCTCTTCCTCCCTCCCTCTCTCTCAAGAATTACAAACAACTGTTCCAAAAAAATAAGAATCTTGAAAAACCAATTCAACTACTGTAATAAAGTAAAAGTGAAGTTGTTAGCATCATTTGATCTCCATATTTTGTCTTTAAACTAAGAACAACTCTCTCTCTGTCTCTCTCTCTCTCTCTCTCTCTGATGAATTGCAAATACTCTCCGCCATTACCATGCAAGAACAAATATGCAAAAAGAAAGACACAAATACAACATAAAATTACTAACTATGATCAATTGCAGTGAGTCAATTATACCAATTGAAGAGGTGGAATTTGGAGAGAGAATTTCCGGAGAAAAGTGAGAGAAAGTAACACCACCACCACCACCACCAAATGAGGTAAGAGCAGCAAGAAACAGAGAAGTCAAGCAAACCCCACAGAGAAATCCCACCACACAAATTTGGCATGGAAATGAACTCCCCATTTGGAAAGCCTTCAAAGAAACCACTCTTTCTAGAGACTTCTGATTTAATCCCTCCATTATCTTTAAAGCCCTCAACCACACTCAGTTATGGTTCTACAAAAGGGCATGATAAAGTAGAAAAAAATATGAACAATATTCAGAGGGAGAAAGGGAGCCAAGAATCAAAAAAAGTCCATGCAAAGAGAGAAGACAATTTGTATAAAGAAAGCAATTTCTGTTAAATTTTGAGGTGCAATACCAAGAATCATATTAAGGGTTCTTGCCAAAGAACCAAAAACACAATAATTTTGGACAAATTCTTGGAAACAGAGCAAAGCTAAAGAAGGGATAATAGTGAGTGATTTTCAATCAAAGTGGATGAAAGAGAAAGGGGAGATGGGACAAATGGGCTAATGAAAGAAAAAGAATAAACCATGCAAAAAAAAAGAGACACATGGGTTACTCCCATTTTACAAAAGACTCCAACAAGAAAAAGTTAAAAGCTTACCCCGAATGGTCCCACGCTTCCATCATAATCAATCCCCGCTGTTTATTTCTCCGAACATACCTTAAAAAGTATAGAATTTTCATTTTATTTATTTATATTTTTATTACACTTCAATTTTGATTTTTATTAATTCGTAAATATATTATATGACTTCGTATAAAAGGTGACTTTCAGTTAACTTAAAGACAGGATTATCTCAAATCCCAATAAAGGACTAGATAATCAAAGTGGCTTCGATTACGTTACCTTTACAATCATATTAATCACAGTATAATATAACTCAATTATTACCCACGATAATATTTAGCACATAAACTATTGACCACCTCTACAATGCGTGTAACATTTTATTATACAACAATTATAATATTTGACGAGAATATATTTTATGTATGAGTATCTTGTGAGACAAACTTCAAGTAATAGTATAAAGCTAAATAGATAACAAATCTTTTAATTAAATAAAATTTGGATGTTTTTTTCTGGGTCGTAGATTGTGTTTCTACACCATCATATTTGTATATTTGAATTATTATTGACCTTGATAGTGCGATAGAATCATTGGATAAAGTGCAAATATGCCCTCCAACTTTATCGTAAAAGGCAAAAAATATCCTCAATATATGTTTTGGAAAAAAAATACCCTTAAAGTTTAAAATTGAGAGTAAATGAACTCTTGAACTTTAAAATTGAGAGCAAAAATATCCTAATATAAAAAAAATACAAAAAATATATTAAAAAAAAACTCTACTTCGTTAATACTCTTCAAATTTTGTAGTTATTTAAACTCAACTAAATTACTAAAAAAACTGTCCAACATCGTTTTTAATTTTTTTTTATTTGCATCACTCTTAGGAATTAAAATTATGGGAGTCCTTAAATCAGATCATATATATATATATATATATAATATAAAAATCCAGTGAGCCATCTTTCGAAAATTGAATGCTGATGGACTAGTGTGCATCATGTTGCACATGCAACATGATCCAATTGTCCAATTTTGACCAATGTTTGACCCGTTGACCCGCTTTGACTCATGTGTTGACCTGCTTTTTTTTCGTATTTTTTTTTTTCATTTTTTTGTTTGGGAAATTCAAAGAGTGACACGACACTTTATCGTTTTTTTTGCTTTTATTTTCTTTTTCTTTAATTTTTTTGTTTTTTTTTGTTTTTTTTTTTGTTTTTTGTTTTTTTGTCTTTTTCGTTGTTTCGTCTTTTTTTGTTTTTTTTGGCCTTTTTTCGTTTTTTTTCGTCTTTTTTCATTTTTTTCGCCTTTTTCGTCTTTTTCGTTTTTTCCGTCTTTTTCGCCTTTTTTTGTCTTTTTCATTTTTTTCGCCTTTTTCGTCTTTTTCGTTTTTTCGCCTTTTTCGTCTTTTTTTGTTTTTTTATTTTTTTCGTCTTTTCGGAAATACAAAGAATGACACGACACTTTTTTCATTTCGAAATACAAAAAATATTTTTCGTTTTTTTCCCCTTTATTATAAGGACGAGAGTGTCCCTCTTTGTATACAAAAGTGTCGTTTGTTCTAAACAATGACACTTTTGTTCGTTTGTTCTAAACAATGACACTTTGATTCGGGACAATTGACACTTTTGTTTATTACGTTTGACATTTTGGGTAACATTTCTGGTTATTATGCTTCATATTGATTAGTAGATGAAAGTGACACGTTCCTTAATTCTGAGTGTCAATTTACTTCAGTGTGATTGACACTTTAAGATAAATGACACTTTCGTTCGTTGTAATTGACATTTTTTTCATAAACAAATGATATTTTTTTTCGAAACAAATCGCATTTTTTTAAGTAATTAATATTCAATAAATGATATAAATGACACTTTATTCAAATACAAATTACACTTTTGTTTGTTACGATTGATATTTTGGATAAGTAACAAATGACACATTTATTCATTACAAATGACACGCCTTCCTTATCAAAAAAATTGAAAAAAAATAAAAAAAATTATTTGTTACGATTGACATTTTTGTTTGTTACGATTGACATTTTCGTATGCAAAGAGTGACACGTCCGTCCTTAAAAAATGAAAAAAAAAATGAAAAAAATTTTGTTTGTTGCGATTGATACTTTTGTTTGTTACGATTGACACTTTCGTATGCAAAGAGTGACACGTCCGTCCTTAAAATAAAGGGAAAAAAGTTTTAAAAAATTGTAAAAAAATAATAATGATGTCATGCTGACGTCAGCGGGTCAAACACGGATCAATGCGGGTCAACGGGTCAAACACGGGTCAAAGCGGGTCAAAATTGAGTAATTGGATCATGTTGCATGTGCAACATGATGCACACAAGTTTTTGCCCTATTTCTATTTATTTTATGTCATTCTATGACCAGATATTTAACTCAAAGTTTCAAATTAACAAATAAAATAATACACATTGAAAATCGGTTAAATATCTACTAATCTCTCAGTAGATTTTTCTATTTCTATATATCATTTTTTTTAAAGTTACATAGATCATTTTTAGTTAAGAGTTTGAGACAATTTGAATAACTATCCAAATTGAAGGTTATTAGAGAAAATAAGGTATTTTCAATTAAAATATATTTTTAAGTATATTTTCTATTAAATTTTAAACTTTAAGGGTATATTTGTTTTCAACTTTAAACTTTACATACATTTTTGCACCAAAACATACATTAAAGGTATTTTGACTCTTTAAAGTAAAGTTGGAAGGCAAATTTACACCTATCCTTAGAATCATATATGGATCGCCCTAATATGATCACCAATTCCGAGTTTTTTTACATTTAAAAAAATTCAACTTCGAAATAACAGACTTTGTTTTTTAAATCTAATTTTTTTTATCCGCCTTGGAAACTTTAGACTGATTTTCGAATTTTTCTCACATAATGGAGTGACTTTTAGCAGGACCTAGTTTACTGTATATCTGAGTAGAGTTTAGTGTGGCTATATATAGAGGCAAAGCCAGCAGTAGCCACACAGTATCGGCACAAATACAAATGTAGCCAACGTTTAAAAGAAAACACATATATAGCCATTTTGTCCTTATACGGCGCAGGGCCGATGGCGGTGCCGATGGGGGTGTCAATCGGCCCTAAATCGGCCCTGATGAAAACAGTTGAGTTGTTCAACTTATATGGTGGCGGGGCAGATTTATGGCCGAATTACTGTGAATCGGCCCTATATGCCATAGGCCGATGAATCAATCGGCCGATGGGCGAACGAGGGCCGATGAATCAATCGGCCGACGAAGGGCCGAACCAGGGCCGAAGGTGGAAATCAATCTGTCCCTCATCGGCCCTTACGCCCTCCTTGGAGACATGATTTGACAAGACACCGCATGACTTTAATGCTTGCGGTAGGGCCGATCTGGGCCGATTGGGGCCGATGTCGGGCCGATACACTTGGTTCCGATACCTTGATCTGCTGAATTGACTAGTCGGTTCCGACATTTCACATGCACACAGGCCGGGGCCGATTGTGGTGGGCCGAATAGGGCCGATCAGAGGCGATCAGGGCCTATTGTCGTAAAGCATAGTACATTTGCAGATTTCACGTGAAAAATTTCAGAAATTTCTTTATAAGACGTAGGATGGGCGATTTGGTTCTATCAAAAAAAAACATCATTCCACTTCTTTTCTTCTCAAATCTTCAAATTATAGTTGGATAAAATGACCGATTTTCGATCAATTATTGTGAAATTGAACGGCCAATTCGATGCAGATTCGAATTACGTCGGTGGGCATGAGTTCATTGTTTACATTCCTTCAAACAATATTTCTCTCGAATGTCTTCGACAAAATATTGATCGGTGGCTCTTCGCTTATTCCCTTCCTTTCAACTACTTCATTTATTATCTGCGCTTCTCCCGACGAACCGGCCGAATGATGAAGGCCATTATGGGCCATGATGATGATCTTATGCGACTGTGCTCTATCGACGTAGAGCCGATTGTGTTTGTTGTGTATCCTGAAGTGCAAAATCCTCAATTTGTTGTTCCGAATCCGAATCAATTTCCCGAAGATAATTCTAATTTCGGGGGTTCTAATTGGTTTACGGGGCAAGGAAGTAGAAGTAATGATGGAGGGTGGGCTCCCCAAAATAATACTCGTGTGGAGACGGATACAGATGGTGAGGCGGACTTGGACTCATCATCTGATGATGATGATGATGAAGATATTCCTTCT
The DNA here is from genome assembly GCA_028984105.1 of Lavandula angustifolia. Classification (NCBI taxonomy): domain Eukaryota; kingdom Viridiplantae; phylum Streptophyta; class Magnoliopsida; order Lamiales; family Lamiaceae; genus Lavandula; species Lavandula angustifolia. The sequence continues at coordinate 33,584,933 of CM054802.1, read as the reverse complement.
ACCTTGAATAATTGTTCGTTACAAGATTTTGCTTTGCATGGATTCGGAGGGAGGGTGGCGTAAGTCAACTTATGTCTTTGCTAGTTCCAATCAATCGTTCTCGAACAAATGACGAGATCGTATACGACAACACGAAGCGGCAAGCAAGCCGGCTACTTCTCGTTGTTCCCCTTGATGTATCCGATTCGATGGCGTCGCGAACTCGATAACCGTTGTAGACGGAAGTCCGCAAGCGGGATTGATGTTTAGCTCGAAAGACGATCTTTATCTTCGCGTGGCTCTATTCCATTTGGAAACCGGGGCGGATTTCAGAGTGCAACGTTCCAGTGCATCCCGTTTGGAATATTTATGCAGAAGAAGTGCTGATTGTCCATTCGAGCTACGGGCATACTGTAGAGGTCAGACGCGTTGGGAGGTTGTTAAGTGGGTTGCGGACCACAATTGTACAACCGATTTATCCGGACTTGGTGAACAAAATGTGAGGTCCAAGGTCATCCGCCGCTTATATAGCACGTAAAATGCGTCGTCAAAGCAAGTTAATGAAACCGGCTGATATTCAGGCCGATTTGTTGGATAAATTTGGAATACAAGCAACGTACGGTGTTGCCCTCCGAGCGCGCAACGCAGCTATATCGATGATTTACGGCGGACATGCTGATTCGTTCAGCAAACTGCCAAAATATCTGCATTTGTTGGAACAAACAAATTCGGGAACTTATACGGATCTTGATGTCGGTGAGGATGGTCGTTTCCGACATTTATTTATGGCGCTTGGAGTATCGCGTGCCCCTTGGTTAGGCAGCCTCCGGAAGGTTATTGTGGTGGACGGCACCCATTTAAAAGGGAGAAACAAGGGAATATTATTCGTCGCAGCTACTTTTGATGCGAACGAGCAAATATTCCCTCTCGCTTTTGGTGTAGGTCCCATTGAAAATGATGTTTCGTGGATGTGGTTTATGATGCGACTAAGAGCCGCATTTCCAACGGATGACAGTTTAGTGATTGTTTCAGACCAACATAAAAGCATAGCGAATGCGGTAAGAGTGGTTTTCCCAGACGCACAACACGGGCTCTGTTACTATCATTTATCGAATAAGCTTGCGAGGCACGGTGAGTGGGTTATCCGGTCATTTTATCGAGCAGCTTATGCTTATCGGGCAACAGAATTCCATGACGCTATGAACGCGATCCGTGAGGGAAAACCTGTTATTTACGAAAAGCTAATGGAAATCGGATCGGAAAAGTGGTCCCGACTTTTCAGTAAAGGTCGTCGTTACAGTCTACTGACTTCGAATGCTGCCGAGTCAATAAATTCTCGACTGATGGAGGCTAGACGACTACCAATTTTAGCTATGCTCGAGGCAATCCGTCATATGATAGAGTCGTGGTTCGATACACGACGGGTAAAAGCAAGTTCCAGAAACAATCCGTTGACGGAGGCTTCTGAGTTGAGGATGCGGAACGAAGTAGAACTGGCTCGAAGGCTTACAGTTACGCAGGTCACTAACCACAAGTACAAGGTCGACGCAGGTGATCGACAGTGGAGGGTCAATCTTCTAGACGAAATGTGTGAATGCGGCGTCTGGCAAATTGACTTGTTGCCGTGTAGTCACGTTGTCGCTGTTTTGTATCATCGCAGGGAAAATTTGTATAATCATATTAATGATTATTATACGACGGCGACGTGGAAGGCAATATATGCCGGAGTGGTTAATCCCGTGCCTCCTCGAAATGAGTGGGGTGTCCCACCGGAAATAGAGGACATGGTTGTTCTTCCACCAATAATTATGCGGCAAGCCGGACGACCGAGAAACAGCCGTCGTCCTTCAGGAGTAGAAGCTAGTACATCTGGTACGCGTCGTAGGAAAAAATGTGGTAACTGTGGAGAAGAAGGTCACACAAGGAGGAGATGCCCTGTATCTGGAATGACTTAATTTATTGCTCAATGATCGCTTTAATTTTATTGTCACTGATCGATTAAAGTTTTTGGTCACTGATCAAATTATTAGGTAGGAAAAAAGGCCGAAACCCTAAAGGGCCGATAGTGTTGAACACATCGGCCCTAATTGGCCGACACCCCATAGGGCCGAAACCCTTATTTTATCGGCCTCGGCCGAGAGACACAATTACCAATTTTGTCGGCCTCGGCCATGCAAGGCTCGGGGCCGATGGTAGTGGGGCCGATAAATAGTCGGTTGATTATCGGCCCGAAGCCGATATTCGGTTCAGTATCGGCCCCTAGGCCGATACATGATTTTATCGGCCGCGGCCGAGAGACACGCAATCCCGGCCATGCTAAGCTCGGGGCCGATGGTAGTGGGGCCGATAAATATTCTGTTCAGTGATCGGCCCCTAGGCCGATACATGATTTTCTCGGCCGCGGCCGAGAGACACGCAATCTCGGCCATGCAAGGCTCGGGCCGATGGTAGTGGGGCCGATAAATATTACTCGTCGGTATCGGCCGATACATGATTACTAGATAAAAGATACGGATAAATATTACGAAATGTTCCATCTTTACATTATACAAAATTAGCAGATAAAAGATACAAAATTACGAACTGTTCCATGGAATACACACTACTCATCGGGAGAGCTAGATCCTAAATCTCCGTAATGGCACTGCTCGAAACATTTCCAAGCCATCCACTCCCGATAGACTCTGACGTTTGACTTCATATTACCCCATTTCGGAGTAGGATATCCACTTATGAGCCGCTCAATTGCCATACACGTATATGGACCACAACTATGCGAATCCTCTTGCTTGAACTGCTCATTTTGCGGCATCAATACTAACTGAGGAGTCCGAATGCCCGGATGCTGCAGATTGTGCTTGTTCATTTCCCAAAGAATTAGTAGCCTACAAAAGAAAATATTAGTAGCCAAAAAACTATATTAAAAATATTAAAATACGTACATCTAGCAATCGACCGATCAGTTTGCGGAGTGGCCGCAAATTGGCTTTTCGGTGCTCATATAGATCCTTGTTTCTACGGCAGTTAAGTGAGTCATACAACTCCAACTTCCATGACTCGATACACAATCTCACAAATCATCCAATGGCCGGCGGCCAACACCGGAATATGACCTATTAATTAATGCAAATTAGTAAAAAATAATTTCACGGGCTAAAAGACGATCGAAAAAATTGTAAAACTTACGAATTTGGCATCGAACCACGGAGTCTTGTCATCACCAAATACCGTATCCGCTCCAAAAACGGCATCCATTAAACCCTGATTTGGGATCCGGTCGGTATATGACACCTCGTAACGTTCATGGAAGTCGTTATCGGGCTCAAATATTTGGGAAGTCCAAGATGTATGTAACGCCGTCTCGTAAAAAAAAATATACACATTAGCAAGACAATTAAAAAGAAACATATTTTATATTTAAAAAAAATAAAAATATATACTTACAAAAACGACGTAGTCGCTATCACGGTATACCGTGAATCGGGTGTACACAACACGTCACGGTCTTTATAATGAAGCCTCTGCCGGAGATAGCATATGTACAAATCGATCATTGTGTGACCCATGTCGTACTTAGTATCCAATAAGTTGTTGAAAAAGCCGTGGGAGAGCTCATGCTTGGGATACAGATGACATTGGGCCGAAATATTCATTCCCATGAACTTGGCAAATTCTCTCCTCGGTGCGTCGGCCGGATCAAACATGCGTGGAGCTCCACTAGGATTTGGGAAGCGTTCTACTATGGGCTGCAAATAACATTCTATTAAAAAAAACCAAAATTATATACTAACTTCAAAAAATATTTGTACCTCACTGCTTTGTACAATTTTCTGCTCCGACGGTCGGCTATGATACACCCGTTTGTACATGCCGTGTATCAAATAAGTCATCCACGACGATCGATGTTGCTTGCATTTTGGACAAAAAGTAATGGTTAAATGAAATAATATAAAATTAATTAAAATAGTTAACATACCTGTACAGGCGGTGGAGCCGCCCCAGGGAGTGGCTCCCAACGTCTCGCCACCGCCCCAGGGAGTGGCTCCCAACGTCTCGGGACCCAAACATGTCTCTCCTCGTACATGCTATGTCGTCCCATATCATGGCCACGATTAACCATTCGAACAGCCACATTCCAAGGATCTGCTTCGCCACTCGTCGTATCTTCCACATCTCTCTGTGGTGGCTCATTCCAGCTGGGCCACTCATGTACATTAACAATCCTACCCCGTGGTGACTCAGATGGTGCAGAAACTGTTGCCTCATCCGATTCATTAATAATCTGCTCCACATCCCACGAATCGCTAGGTATGCGCTTTGCCCTTGCCCTTGCCCCCGAAAATTGACTTTATCAATTTCCCCACTTTCTTGAAGAACCGATCCTCATTATCCTTCCGGCCGATCCACTTTTTTCTAACAATTCGGTCTCGCGCCGCCGAAACTGTTCATCTATCGAACGGATCATTCTCGTCATAAGTGGGCAAAGTCCAATCTTCATCCCTCCGGGGCCCGGATGACCCCTCCGCCGGTGCACGTTTCTTCGTCGATTTTTTCTTTTGTCTTTGCCGGCGGAGGATCCCGTCATGGTGCCCTCTTCAACAACTACTCTCCGATGTACGGCAGGCCTCTATGAAACTCCACACCGATCGGATTATCTCCTATCACCCGTCTCCGGTATTCCGAATGCTTGCTCCTCGGGAGTGGGCGTAAGACTACGAAGGGGGTGGTGTTTCCATCTCGTTCGAAAAGTTTAAGAAATAGGTTATAATCCGTTCCGTAAAAGTTCATAAATATTTAAGATGTTACTTACCTAAGCAAGGCAAAAAAACTAATCCATTCCGTATCCGGTGGCGTGACAAATACCCATTTCACACATCGGGGCATACCACCGTCATTAATAAGGCGTACACACGACCGGCCAAATCGGTATCGCCTCATGGGCCCGCATCTACAATACGATTAAAGATCGGTACAACTATAAAATATAAAATAAAAGAAAAAATTATAAAATCGGAAATTTGTACCGAAGAGCCCAAACTTGGACCATAAATATTATACTTCGATTTAAGCGCTTCGACTTCCTTCGGCACGAAGCTCATGTAGTGCAAGAGAGCATTATACGTGTATGCTCCCCATGGAAAATCGTTCCACGCATCTATATCATCGGCAAAGAACCCACATCCAAGTCTCGACCTTCTTCGTGTCGGCGGTGCGAAGAAAAAAATACATTAGGGCCAAGACATTGGCCACCTTCAAATAATCGTCGTCCGAGAGGTTGCCGAGCTTCTCATTTTTCCATAAATTTAGTAGCTCGCCTCCCGTTCTTGGATTCCCGTTTGTCACTCTCATGTACACTCCGGACTCTTCGGGGGCACGAGCCGCCGTCGTATCGAAATTACGGGCGCCAAAAAATAAGCCGGTTACGAGTGCATACTGCATCTGCGAAAATCGAATCTCCCGTCCGGATATGTGAAAACGGGCCTCCCCGGACGGTGCAGGCACCTCATAGCACATCAACCGATGCAAAGCTATGATCGAACTCTTGCCCTTCCTCCAAGCGAGCAAATGTCCAAATTGTCCGTCTATAAACCTACTAATTAGGTCATTACCCCCACGTTTAGAAAGAGTCTTTTGTAGTAGTTCGGGTAGGCTATCTCTCCAATATGTCGTGACTTTAGGGGTCTTTTGTCTAACCTAGGTAGTCGGATATAAGCGGTCAGCAAGATTTTTTGAAAAATCAATTATTTTTCGAAACGGATAATAAGTGGCCGATGAAAGGGGCCGATTTTAATATTACGAGCCGAGGCCGAAGAGTATTCGGCCAGTCGGGGCCGATGATTATTCGGCCAGCCGAGGGCCGACGGCCGAAACCTCAAAGGCCGAATTCTATTCGGCCTTGGACTTCTCTTCGGCAAGACGTGGCCGACGGCCGAATGAAGGCCGAATTCGGCCCCAATCTCATCAAGGCCGAATTCTGCCCCAATTTCATCAAGGCCGAATCAAGGCCGAATTCTGCCCCAATGAAGGCCTAATGAAGGCCGAATTCTGCCCCAATCTAATCAAGGCCGATTTCAATTCTCCAAAGAGACCGAATTCTCCAAGGCCGATTTCAATTCGATGCCGGGGCCGATGGTCGAATCAACTCGGCCAGACAGGGCCGAATTATATTCGGCAACGGGGCCAGGGCCGATGGCCGAATCAACTCGGCACGGCCTAGGCAGGGCCGAAGACGTCTATATTCATCGGCCCTGCAATCGGCCCCCAAATCGGCCCCAGTTTCATACATTTACAGAAATTAAACACGATAATCTCTCCAACTTCTCCACAATTTCATCAATAAATTGACATGTCAATGTAAACCCAACCTAAATTTCATCTTTGAATTAACTACAATCACAATTACAATTCATGGAATAATTTTACTAACCTCAAATTCATCGGAAGACATGATATTCTTCAGATTAACGGCGGCGGCGAATAAAGCGAGCGGCGGCGGTTAACGGCGGCGGCGAGGGTCGAATTGTGTGAGAAGTAATTTTTCAGAAAAATGTCGGCCAAACGGTTAAATTATATCGGCCCTTTATTATTGGCACTCGGGGCCGATGGTGGGGCCGATATTGGGGCCGATGACTTAATATCGGCCCTGGGTGAATCAACGGTCAGATTAAGAAGCCGTTACACCCGAATAAACGGTCAAAATCTTCGGCACGTTACACCGAACGGTTTCGTAAGGGTCGTGGGCCGATACCTAGGCCGATGACGCCCGCCGTACATCGGCCCTAAGTTTATGCCTTTTTATAACATCGGCCGACCGGGGCCGATTGACATTAATTCGGCCATAAATCGGCCCTTAAACCATATAATTTGTTGAAAGCGAATGTTTTTGGAGGGCCGATGAAGGGCCGATTTACACCACTATCGGCCCCTCCATCGGCCCTGCGCCGTATAAGGACAAAATGGCTATATATGTGTTTTGTTTTAAACGTTGGTTACATTTGTTTTTTTTTTTTTTTTTGCGAATTTGGCCACCAGAGTATATTACCACTTTCTTTTAAACGTTGGCTACATTTGTATTTGTGCCGATACTGTGTGGCTACTGCTGGCTTTGCCTCTATATATATTATGGTTCTAGCCTGTATATTATTCAAGTAAATAGTAGTAGCAATATTTAATCTTAATTTATAATGAGATATATAGGTATCATTTGATTGGGCCTTTTAAGATGGGTGTTTCAAGGTCTACATTTGCTAGTAAGTTTATTTAAGGCATTCTTTTTTAGGTGGTTTATTATTAATTATCATGATGTCCCATTTTTTTAGATATACGTAACATCTTTAAAAGCTAATGAAATCAAAGTATTAACGTAGTGAATGAAACTAAAATAAATTATGGCGTTACGATAAAAATGGCCACATATATTTTTCTAAAGACGCAAAAATGAAAAATCAATTGTAAGATGGATGAAGAAGTTGTTGGTGATGCTGTCCCTCTTCGAAACCAGCAATTGCACTATTTGATGACTTTCCATTTCTATACATACCGTACAGTACTAACTGCGACGTTCCAAGTAAGAACCCCAACGAATGCGGTACCTTCGATTCATATCGGATCGAGCAATTAGAATACTTTGAATTTGAGAGATTAATTTAATTAAGATAAGAGGAGATAAATACGAGACTTACTCCAAGAAAAATGTCACCAACTAATACGGCGTAGATAACCCAGTTGAAGCCGTTGAGGAAGAGGAAAAATGATAGCGAGAGTGGCATGTATTCTGCGCTCTTTGTTGTCACCACTTTTTTCTGAAGCATTGCATCCAATAGCAAGTTTTATATCGAAAATTTATAGACAAATTGGGCAAACAATTCATTAGATAATAGACAAATTAATTAATGGACTAAAGATTTGCTAAGAGTTTAATGAACAAGTCCGATGAGGTTATGAAAATCTCATGGATGGTTCAATATCAGTAAGTAGAGTTGTCAAAGCCTTCGTACCCAGAATACATAAATCATTATGCTATGGGTCAAGAATACAACCGTTACTTTTTTTTTTTTTTTTGAGTAAAATCCACTTTCAATTAGCCACATAATTAATTTGAGATTAAAGTTAGTGGATTGATTGAGCATTTCATAGTTCACGGGCTTTTGGGTCCAACTTTCAGTTGACCCACCGGGCCCTATTATTAAGGCCCGATTGCATTTGTTTTGAGCAGAGTCTAGCCGAAAGCAAGGTAATCCGAACCATGTCGCATGAATTTTACTAGCTCTAGCAGCAAGGAAGTTATTTGTCAATTTTTCCACTGTAGTCGTTATTAATTTTCTTGTATAATCCTATCCTATGTATTCTCGAAAAATTATACCCAAGAAAAATTTAAAGAATAAATAATCAAGATAAAACAGAGAATAGTAGCTAGGTAATTAAATTCTTACCATGATTGACAGAGGAGAAGCGTAACGAAGAATGTTGAAGCAAGCACACATAAACCCAGTGAAATTGATGCTCGCCTCTCCCTCCAATTCATACTCACTCATCCATAGCGCCGCCGCCGCAATACCTACATCCATAACCGCCGCTAGCGCCGCCGTCTTGGCCTGAACCGAAATCTCCTCTTATTAATTGTTTGCGCGTTTGTGCGAAAAAATAGCACATTAGTACTTTTGAATCACAAAATCGAACTTACCCTATCTTTAGGAGGAGCAAAAGCTAGAAAGATTAAGAGATAGACGGTCGAAATAATGATTCCAGATCCGTTGACAGTAGCGACGAGCAACGAATCCGGTTTGATGATTCCGTAGTAAGTCCAGAGAGTTGCGTTCAACACCATACATATGTATGGGAAGCTCGAGAATTCGAGAGTAGATCTGTTCTTCACGATCCTCGAGAAAGTGCCTCTGCAACGTTGCAAATCCCCAATTACAAAATATCTTTCATCTCAATGATATCAAATCATCGCTTGTGCTCGATTTTGTGTACATAATCTGAAAAAATTTTAGATTGAGAAAGAACGTACATCGGCGAAAGCAGTATGAGGAATGCCGATATGTTACCTGAAAAAACGGCAGAGAGAGAGAGAGAGAGAGAGAGAGACTTCAGAAATTATGAACGCAAACGAGATTCGAGTGTGGTTAATTGTGGAAATTTTTGACTGTACCTAAAACCCCAAACAAGAAACTCAGCTCCACCATTGCTGCTTGATGGAGAAGCTGGGAAATTAGACAACAATAATAACACATATATATGTGTATAAAATTTACTAGTTATTTAATTGTAGGCCAGCTTGATAACATGTTAAAAACTATGAATTTCGTCATCACTTACCGAATCAGTATATCACAAATACGTAGAGTGCATATTTTAAATGCAATACTATATAAAAATTGAAACATAAGACAAAGATGCTCAGACATAAAGACTTGGATCCATGCTAGCTTTCTTTTATTAAACAAGAATACGAAAATGGTTTAAACAATCTACAACAGGTTAAGCAAAATGGCATGTAAACACTCCTTCACTGAAGAGAGAAGCCATATATGATCAAGGGACAACTTTTTTAGCACAATTTTGGAGGAATCAAGCTGCACCATCAACACGAACGCGCTGTAAGTTCGTCTCCAATACATACCAGAGACAACAGAGACTGCAGCTATAAAGTAGTTGCCAACTGATGGAAGGAGATAATGTATCTGTTATACATCATGAAATAGCCTTCTGATTTGATCTACTGTTGCAGGCAGCAATGTGACTGGGCAGCGTTTGTACTGTACAAGTGAAATATATGAACAAAGAGACTCTTCCTAAATGCTATGGAATATAAATAGAATGAACATGATACTATGAGAGAGAGAGAGAGAGAGAGATGTGGGCATGCATACAACATATTATAAATGCATAGTGAAAGAAGAGACTCAAACCTGATTAGCATATTTGAATACACAAGTATAGCAAAAAACAAATCCTGAAACGGCCATTACTGATGGATTTGTGCGCTTCTGCAAACATAACGGGCATAATGTCCTATCCGAAGGCAGTGGGATCCCCTCCTTCGCAACCTGTGTTCGAAGAAATTGGTTTAATTGCAGTCGTTTTCAAGATGTTCAGAGATATGGCAATGTGAGCAAGTGACCTTTGGAGGCGGAGGTGGTGGAGGAGGAGGATACACGGTTGGGGCCGACATTCTTTCTTCAGCAGACTGGTACCACCATTCCATCATCTGTGAAATCACATATTAGCTCCATTACAAGTAAATGATAACGATAAAATACAATTGAAACAAGGGAGCATCATGAATGAAGGCTACTAAAAAGGTAGAATGGAATTCAAAGTACACCCCTACTTAGAATCAAATTAATTTCCAATCACGTTAAATAAAATTTTGATGCAACCACACACAATGATTTGGGGAATCAGTCCAGTAAAACATATAGAAATACTTACTTTGAAGAAAAACACGGCCGCAATCAAACCAGTCTGGGCATAGTCAAGAACGGCGTAAGCACAGCTGAGTAAACCACCTTGTAGTGCCTGAGATGCATTTTGGATTAATTGATTCAGTTCATGACATAATTAAGCAAAAGAACTAAAGGATTGGAATGAACAAAATAAATAGCCAATAAAGCAAAAATCTAACAAGCACACCTTTAGCCAAGGGGAGCCACGAAGTCTCTCACGTTCACGACTTCTTATCTTCGATATTCTGGAAGACGTATCCATCTATCTTGACACCAGAAAAAAGAATAAGGCTCAAAATAATAGGAGAAATGAATGGATACACGAGGATGATTGCTGAATCCAGTATACTATTAGTAATTTACTAATTTATAATAGACAATAAAAAAAAATCATCAACTAGAGTCTTATGCGACATATGACTAATTTGTAAAGGAACATACCATTCCAAGTAATTTAAAATAGACAATAAATAAATTTTATTAATTAGAGGTCATATGCAACACATGACTATGACTTTGTAAAGGAACATACCATTCTGGAAAACAAGAATTAAAGAACTAATTAACAAATGTTAATGTCAAACGATTAAAATAAAGGACATGCCTCCAGTCATACAAGGAAGTATTAGACCACTTCACAAAAATGACTGCTAAAACATATGTTAAGTAAAACATACAGTACAACAGTAGTACATACAATACACTTAAGGAGCAATTGTGATTTTTCAAATACTACCGGCCCTCAAAAGGGTGGCGTTTGCATTCTTATCAAGTTTAGAATTCTTAAAATAGATGCAAACCATGAGAACCAAGATATGCAAAAGAAATACCATTCTAAACTCAAAAAATATCAAAGTGTATGATTCATATCACCATTGAAAACATACCAGCTCTTGCCCAGTAGCTCGACAAACATGAATGCCAAGTGCATGTAATCCCACAGAGTAGAACCCAGTGGCATCCAACAAATATAGTAGCTGATAGGCAAAAGAGAACCCTACAGCAGAACAATAGCACACATCAGAAGCAAGATAATCATCAATTCACATGAAAATGCAGAAAGAAGGCTTGATGATGTTATGTCATTTTGAGTAATATATAAACAAAATTGACATTTTCTTTGTCCAAATTATAATAAAACAGTGTTTCAGTAAAATATAAACATTTAACAAACTGCAACTAAACAGTTAAGAGCAAAACTTATAGACCTTCATTTCCAGCGTGCAGCCAAGGGTAGCAAGCACCAATAATCTTCCTTAACCTACTGATGCCTCGATTTGATGCTTCAACATTTGAGCCGTCTCTTGACTCAAATGAATTATTGCCTCCACTAACAAAGTCATTATCAAACCTTTCATCACTATCTCCCCAAAGACTTGTCTGAAGACTAGCTTCCCTTTCCCTGTTGTAGATTGATTGGAGTTTTGATTTCAAATATGGTAAAACAACCTGCAAAAAAGCAGATGAAGGATTCATCATGAATAAGAATCTAAAAGCATTAAAACAGAAGAAACAGAATGGTGGGACATAATTTTGATTAGTAAAAGTACGACAGAGCATAATAGTCAGTTAATAAGCAAGTAAGAAGTTTCTTACCAGAAAGGCAACTGAGAGAACTTTTTGGCGTTTATGTAAGCCAGTGTGCTGGACCTCACCCTCGGAATCTTTAAGCAAATTGCTCTTTTTCAATTTGATCTTAACACCTCTTCGTCGTAAGCCATACAAAGATTCAGAAAAAGAAGCATCTGAAAAGTGGATGAGAAGATATCAAAAAATGGTATAACCAATAACAAACTAAAAACGCACCACTCAGTCTGAAAGTTATAATTCTAACGGCAATAACTTTCATCTCAAGTAATCTAATGTAAACATAATTTTATGAAAATAAGATATTGCACCAGACTTTCACCTGTAGTGCGCAAACTGTGAGTTTCAAGGACTAGCATAAGCAGTGCGAAAGCCTCATCTTCATAATCCAAGATTTTATGGATGAAAGGTCTTCGTAAAGCAAATATCTGCAGCATGTAAGACGCAATCTCACCTTAAAATCTCCTACAAATTACTACTATATAACAAGTTTTCCGCATTAGAAATAGTATAGTCCAGAAATGAGATTTACAACCAGACAAACCAGCAGCTGCGGTTCTATCCTATAGGCTTTCCAGTTTCCACCATAACATCCTTTTTTTCCAAACAGTAAAAAGGTTCAGCTTAATCGTGATGGAAAATTCCATTTCTCAAATTTAGTTCAGTTTTCATCAAATATTCCATTGAATTTCCTACCTATTTTATCATCATACTTTAGGAAAATTCCAGCATCCTAGATGAATTCTCCCCATATTAAGTAGGAAAACAGAATTGAATTGTTAGGCTTATAAGAGAATATCCAAATTATAGCAATAGAAGATTCTGCAAGGGGAAAAAGTAAAATTGAGAAGATAACGGTGCAGAAATAGAGGAGACGATACATACGCCGAGCGAGTAAGTAAGGGCGGCGCGTAGACTCGACGGTAGCTGCTGAGCAGCAGACATCTCGAAGAATGTCGGCCGCGTTCCTTGCCCTCCCACCTGAAACAACATCCTCTCTCTCTTTCCCCGACTCCCTCTCTCTCTTTCTGAATTCACTTTTTTCCGTCTGCGTTTCCCGAAAATTTAATAGATTGGTGGTCTGGTCCTCAAAGAATAGAACTTTCTCACTCTAGACCTAAAAGTTCCGATAAGTCTCTAAATACCCCCAAATATATGGTTTTTGCATTTGTGCCACACTAAAGTTTCCGATAAGTTTCAGAATAACCCCCAAAGATATGGTTTTTGCATTTGTGCCATCAATATTTATGTAAATATACTAGAATTTGTTCCACTGCATAGCTTGATAAAAAATAACTAAATTAAAACAAGTAAAAACTCACGTTTGTGGCCAATTTCAATAAATTTCAAAGGTGCCTAAATAAATTTATTTTTAGAATTAATACTACATTATTTAACTTATATATTTATAATATTTTTCTTTTATTTCGATTCTAAAAATATTACAATATCGAGGTTCTAATATACTTACTTTTTCTAAGCATCTAATAAGATTTTTGGTTCGCAACTTAGATTTTGATTCGGTTTAAAATTATCAAGTACTTGGTCTTTCAAATAATTTCAACTTTTTAGAAATTGTTTTAAAATCTTAATTTCAATAAACTTAATTCTAATGACAAATACATTTTGAGTTTCTATAAAAAAATTCATAAATTACATTCACAAATATAAAAATAAAATTGTTTATTTTTAAATATTAAAAAAATATTTGTCCCATAATATTAGAAAATACTCCTTTCATTTTTCCACTCCAATCCGCACGAAAATGCTATCAAGTATCAACGCTTCCTCCATTTACTAATTTTTCTGGGACATGATGATTAATTAAAAAAAAAAGTTGTATTTTTATTTTTAAATTCCTGAAAAGGCAATAAAAATACACAATGCAATTAAAAAACATTAAAATTGATAGAATAAAAAATGCAATTAGTTACATATGAAAACTGCGACCGGAGAGCATGGAAATACCAAATGGACTCCATAAAAAAGCTCTTGATAAAAGGCAAGGACAACACCGAAAATTACTTTATCAAGCATATTCCCAAGGAAGGAATGGGGAGGTGGCCGTGAGTGTCTACTGGGAACATGATATTGGTGTGTGTGTCAAATTATTAAAAAGACACAGTAGCGGATAGGTGGAAATTGTAGGAAGCATTTTTTGAAATTCTCATACCATGTCAAGCTGCAGCCTGCAGTGCTATCTTCTTATATGTAAAAAATATATAAATATAAATATAAATATAATATATATATATATATATATATAAATAAATTGACTAAAATACCCCTATTTTTCATTTTGGGACTCACTAGGTCTGATTGCAATTGTGTAATAAGTATAATAACCACAATTAGTTTGTTGATAATATGTATTCCGTCTAATCTGCTACCAAATCAATTTCTATAAAAATATAATTGGAACATTGTATCGTATAACTTTTAAGTAAAAGTGTGAGGCCGTAATATATACGTATGAAACGTTTATTGTTCAAAAGAAACTACAGTGTCCACCTATTTCATAACTATGCAGTGTAAAAAGTTGATGAAAAACTTCTAAAACCCCTCCTACTCCAAAAATGGTTGAGATAAGCTTTTAATACTCACCAAAACTATACCAAAAAGTATTCATATATCACCAAGTAGAATCTGGAGTAGCAAGAAGGTCAAAATTCTTGCTCATGCTATCTTTCAGTATGGAGATTTGGCCATCTTTCATCAGTATGTCTTCATCAAGGGCCTCAATTTTCTTTCTCAGCACATTAATCTCAGAATTCAGCAGCATGTTATTTTCGGTGTAGCATTTTACTTCTTCCCACATCGCGTCCCTCTCTTCGGATATTTTTGGCAGTAGCCCCCTCATTATGACAACTTCCTTTTTGCATTCTTGAAGATTCCCTTGGAGCTGATTGATTGTCTCATCCTTTTTCATCATCTGCATAAGAAAGGCATAACCAATGGATTGCAGCTTAAAGAGTGTATTCAAAAGCTAAGATGTGTAATGCAAAATGTTGCAAATAGAGAAGATATGCATTAACAGAGAAAACACGATCATCTTTCAGTTTGAGAAAATTATCAAATCAACGTAAGAGATATAATGACATGATGGGTGATATGGCTGTTTTAGATGTTTCGATTTAGATTAGCTCATGTGTTCTGAGTAATTAAAAATACATGGGAAGTAGCATCATGGACATTACATGAGTGGAGAAAACACATTCAAATAAACACATAGGTAAATACAGTGTAACTTCTGGAAAATATCATTATAAGCATGAGAAAAGGTGCTTTAGCACTTCCTGTATTTGTTAGTGAAATCTGAGATGTAATTGAAATGCTACATGGATGCCAAGAAATGAAAGATATTTCTCAAGATGAGTCCACAAAGAACAAAAAAGTATTGTTCTAATGTACCTGAAGTTCAGCTTCTTTCATCTTGTGGTCTATGTAAGAGAAATTATCCATTGCATTTTGGACTTCACTTTTTAGAACATCAGTTCCTCTAATAGCTGCAGCAAGTTCCGCTTGCAACTGCTCCACATCAAGCTCCCTCGAATAAAGCTTCTCCCGCAACAAACTGGTCAACAAGGTCTCTGCCTTCAACTCTGATCTAACTACATCCTGCAAAATATACCAAAAATAACATTGCATAAAGTACGTTGAAACGGCTTATAAAGGAGAGAATGGCATTTGAGTGTACATAGATATACCTCTGGTTTCTGCTCACTACATTTGTGTGATTTATCACCCAATGCAGGCAATTCGTGTATCGATGCGGATTTCTCTTGAAACACACATGACATAGTCTGCGTAGTGGTTGCTAAGTTCTCAGCTGCACGCTGCAGACCTTGGAGCTTCACTTCATATTCAATAAGAACTTGGCCATCCAAACATGTTGCAGAAGCTGACCCTTTGTTCGAAGAAAAGTCACCTTTGGCTTTAACATATTCAATTAACTTCCTGCCTAGTTGGCTGCTCTCGGCTACCAATGGAAGCATTTGATTCTGCAAAGAGTTAATACGACTCTGTAGTTCTTGATCCAACTTGAATATCGAAAATCCACCCTCTTTCCCATTACTTTTCAGACGGCTGAGTAGGTCAATGTTCTCACGCCGAAGTGAATCAACTTCAACCCTAGATGATTCCACCTCCTTCCTAAGGGTGTGTTCCACTACTGTGAGTCTCATATGTTCGATTTGCAGCTTTGCAATCCCAAAGTCGAAATTGTCCTGAGAAGATTTCTTACCAAGCTCCTCACATAGCACTTGTAGACCCTCGATTGTTTTCTCTTGATCATTGCAAGTTCTTTGGAGCCTACTGACAGCTTGGTGCATATCCTTAGACTCACAGACCTTCTCATCATACTTCCTTCGAAAGCAATCTCGATCATCTTCTGCTGACCTTGTTTTGTCCTGCAATTCAGATAGTGTTTTCTGCAAGTAATGGTTCTCTTCCCTAGCTTCCTTAACTTGAGCAGATAATTCCCCAACTTGTTTCTCTGAGTTTGAAATCTTGGTTCTAGTTTCCATTGTCCTTTCACTAGAGGAAGAGACTTCTCTTTGGAGGGAAACATTCTGCTCCGCTAGTTCTCGTACCCTTTCTCTAAGCCTATGTTCTTCTGCCTGCAATTTCTCAAGCTTGATGGACCACTCACTTGATCTCCTGTCTAATTCCTTTTCAAGTGATAACTGCATTTCATTCTTCTCCTTCTCCAACCTCTGGGTCTGTGCCTCTAGTTCTGTAAGCTGTTCCTTAAAGAAGGCCCTTTCAGCAATCCTATCCTCAAAGAGTGTTGAAACCTCCACAGCCATATTTACCTTTTCCTCTGTTAGGCCTCTAATTGTTTGGATCAATGTTGGCATGCTCAGTTCGTTTAACTGAATAAAGTTCCCCTTTTGAAGCTCATCCGAGAGAGTCGTGGCACGATCCTCAGTTTCCTTGAACTTTTTAAATAGTTCGATATCATTATATGTTGCAGCATCAAGATTTTTTGCAGATATGTCTTTGTCACCAAAAAAAGACATTTCAAGAG
The DNA here is from genome assembly GCA_028984105.1 of Lavandula angustifolia. NCBI lineage: Eukaryota > Viridiplantae > Streptophyta > Magnoliopsida > Lamiales > Lamiaceae > Lavandula > Lavandula angustifolia. The sequence goes on along the minus strand of CM054802.1, from coordinate 33,567,887 downwards.
AATCTTCATCAGTATATGCATTGGCATACCTATTCAAGTTCCTCCCATAGATATCTTCAATGGTGATTGGATTCTCAGAGTCAAATTCTTTTGACCTCATCTTAGGCAGAAACTGAGACTGGGAAAGTCTCTCAACCACACGTTTTGCAAGTTCCTGCGGTGATTCGTTGCAATATTCATTATCACTCCCATCTTTTGAGGACAGAGGAGCTTGTGATATCTTTGTCTCTCCGGAGGGCCGAGATTTTGATTTTTGCTTCCTAGCATCATGCCCAACAGGTGCAGAAAACTGAAACCTTGGTGGCTTCTTTAACACATTTCCATTTTCGAATTGAATTCTGGTGGAAATATTGGTTTTGGTTTCATACCTATCCATTTGTTCCCCATCAATGAAACGATCCAAAACCTTACTTGAGATATTACTAGAGGAATGTGAGGAGTTATCGGACAAATCAGAATATGCTCTGGAAATAGTACAATCAAGTTTCTCCATGCTATGTGCATTCCTAACGATAGATGAATCAACAAAATCTGCCCTCTCTGGGGTAAGAGTACAGGATCTGACCAAGAAAGAGAGTTTCAACTCAATGAGGAATCATATTCATGAAGAAAAACATGTGGATTTTATCTAAATAAGTAATGTAGAGAGACCCTACCTGGAGGAACGACATCTTGATTGTTTCGTTTGATGATAACTAGAACTATGTGGAGAACCATTGTTCTCACTGCTGTTCCTTAGCCCTTTTCCAGTGTCATAAAGAGACCCAGATGAGAATGAGAAGCTTCTTCTTAGACATGGTGTGCTATCAAATACCTGATCTTCTGAGACAGGCTTAGTTTTGGCAGACTTATCAACTCTTTTTGTTGGCTTTTCCCAGTAAACTTCCTTATCTGTTGATGGGGGAGAGAGTTCATTACTGTTGGCGTTATTTGATGAATGTGATCTGAAAAAGAACAGCTTCTTCATCTCCGTGACTTTAACGTCTATAACTATCGCATATCACTGAATGTGGGAATAGACCTGTGCAAGAATCAACCAAAAGTTAAATTAGTGTGTTTGAAATTGTAGGGAAGCAAATCAGAACAACTTAGTTTATGACATCTTGAATAGATTATTTTACAGTTTAATTTCTTTTATCAGTTAAGCATGTCTATTCACTGGTACAAATTAAAACAGATGTACTCATTAGGATCCAAAAAAAGGTTAGGTTATAGACCCAAAAAGGGTTATGATCCAGAAGTTACATGAGCTGAGTGCTAAATATTACATAGAAATATTTGCACTAGCAAAAAAGTGAGCCCATGATCAAAAGAAAGAATGCAGTATATAACAACAGGTGAACTACAGTATACAATCAAACAGATGCTTGTACTCTTCTGAACACCATTTTCACATATAAGAGGAACTGAAGTGGCAACCCTATTTCTAGTGATCAATTTACTTTCATATATAAAACAGCAAAAGAGGAGAATATATAAAAATATCACAACCTTTGTTGATAATATCTGTCTCATGTCCCTACTACAGAAATATTTTGTAGCAGATCCATAATTACAAAAATATTCATAAGTGTAAACGTGATTCTTGAAAGACCAATCACCCCTGAATCTCCACTCCCAACACAAAATAACTCCCACTAAGTATAATCAAACAAGAACATCAAATTAAAGAATTAAATGAAGAAGATGAGTTTACCTCACTTCAGACAGTCTACACACAGATATTCCTCATTAATTCAAGTAAATAACAGGAAAGGAAGAAAATCATAATCCCCCATATTCAACAAACAGTGTAATCATATAGCAATAATCGAAATAAGATTTAAAATTCCCTTTTCGGTCAAAAAAACCTAAAGTAGAAAAAGAAGGTGGAATAAAGAACAGGAGGATACTATCTGTTGCCTTGAATCCGTCACATCACTTCCGCAAATTAACCCTCACCTTCCCCCAATTGAATCCCGCTGAATTCAAATCACATAAATTCAGAAGAGAAATAGAAGTCAAAATATAAATCCAGAATTGCACTATTCTCGCTCTCCATGGCCACATTACTTCAAGCAATAAATCGACCGTTAGAGCGAGGGTTTTCAATTTCTCCTGTTTTTCAACTTTCCGAAACATGAAAACAGGTCACATTTCTACATATATTCAGATAATCAATATCATTCAGAATATCACTAACATGGTCAACTTACCGAAAATAATCTCCCATGCCAAAACATGGAAGGGGAGATTAAAACAAATAAAATCAAAGAAGATTAATAGTATCACAAAGTATAATCGATCATTCAACTCAGAGAGAGGGTGAGGGTTTACTGACGAATGTGGAAAGCGGCCGTTGCGAATGCGATATTTAAATCCAGAAAAGAAATTAGCTGAGGATTTAGTGGGAGAGTAATCAGATTTTATCTGATATAATTAAGGAGATAGATAAGGATAGTATTGTCAACCACGAAAGTTTAAAATGTGAATTCGCGCCTCTTGCGGAGGCCATTGTGCGTTCATACTAATTTAAATGAAAATTTAATTGTTCTTTTTTGTTGGATTTTCTTAAAATGAAAATTAATTAATACTCTTAAGGGTCGTTTGGTTCCACAAGGGGAAAGGGAAAGGAAATGAAAGGTTTTGGAATGATTATCATTTTGTCATCTTGTTTGGTTCGGACTAGGGCTGTGCAACGGCCGGTTCTGCCGAAAAACCGGAGCGAAAATTCGGTTAACCGGTAATTCGGTTTCGCCGAATTTATGACCGAAAACCGGACCGAAAGTGTTCGGTTCGGTCCGGTTTGTTGACCGAAAATTTTGGCCGGTTTCACGGTTTGGCCGAATTGACCGTTTTTTTTTTCCGCACATGATACCATCTTGTTAGTTTTTTAAATAATTTAAACAACCGCACAGATGTTATTAATAATTATATTGAACATGATACTATATTGTTAGTTTTTTGTCCCTAATTTAGTTTTTTCTTCCTTATTTAATGAATGTCTTCATATTGATATTAGATTCCAATAGCACTGGATATGGGCCATATTGATATGGCAAAAGATCTGTGACAAAAGTTGACAGCAGCATACATGAACAAAGATTCTTGAGGAAATTTAACATGGCCGGGCTACCTTTAATAAAATCCAAATGGTCTAAATCAATTGCTAATAAAACATTGTATGTCCGTGTCTGAGCACAAGCCACAAAATAAGAACATGCAAATTCATAAATATGCCAAAAAAGGCTAAAAATCCCAACTTCTAGAGGCTATAGTAGAGTCTCAAACTTCTTTCAAAGTTAAACCTACAATATAAAATTTCAAAAAAGTAGTTAGTCAATTATTATTCACAAAAACAAAGAACAATAAATAAAATTAAATATAACCTTCAATTCTCAAATCTCAACCTTCTTTCACCTTCACACGAGTTTCAACTAATGTTCAACCGTGCGGTACGTGCCAAGACATCTATAAACAAAAAATATTAAAATATTAAAAGTAAGGAAAAAAGCAAGATTAAATAGAGCATACTAATAGTTTGATAAACCATTTTCAAGGCTTTCAATAGCTTGGTAATCTTCTTCTACAGGGATAGGAGGTCCATTGCGTAGCCAATCTTGGAGGCAAATGAGAGCTTGTACCGTTTTTGGAGCCAAAGAAGACCTAAAATCATCAATGACACGACCCCCGGTACTGAAGGCACACTCTAAAGCCACGGTAGAGATGGGCATGGCTAATAAGTCACGTGTCATTCTTGATAAAACGGGAAAGGGTTCTTCAGTTTTACCCTTCCACCATTTGAGAATATCAAAGTCAACATCAACATCCAATTTCAAGGGCTTCTCACTCAAGTACAAATCTAACTCTGACTTACCAAGTGACTCATCATCATCACCATAAAACTAAATAAACATTATTGTCTTATTTAATTTACAATCTACACTGTTTCCCTTGCTCATAAAATATTCTCAGTCGTCAGACTTTCTTAAATGTGATGAATGATAAAGATTATCATGCAATTATCGTCCTTAAATAATGCTCTCTTTCTTTTCTTGCAGCAAATTTTAGGCAGGAGAGAATAGATCCATTAATTAGCTTACAGTTAAGCAATTGAATCAGCAAACAATTTCCTACATGCTACAGTGTTTTAAAAACCTGGAGGGAGGAGAGAGTCGAGAGGCGGCTGGAGCCTGGAGCCGAGAGGACCAGAGGAGAGTGTCGAGAGTCGAGAGGCGGATGGAGCCGAGGGAAGATGATAGTGCTGCAGGGAGGAGAGTGTCGAGAGTCGGCGGCCTGGAGGCGCTGCTTTGCGCAGCAGGGGAGACAATACCGCCGGCCGCCGAGGGAGGAGAGACGATAGCAGCAGGGGAGACGATAGTCGCGACTCGCGAGCGGCTGCAGTGAGTGAGACTTGAGAAGGGTTTTTTGATCGAAAAAGTGAAAAATTAAATAAACTCAAATATTACTTTAAATTCAAATTGTTAATGTATTTTTAATTTTTTAAATAATAAATTCGGTTTTCGGTTCGGTTCGATATTTTCGGTCGAAAATACCGAACCGAGCCAAAAACCGAAAACATTCTACTAATTCGACCGAAGGTCGGACCGAAAGCCTTCGGTTCGATTCGGTTTCGACCGAATTTATTCGGTTCGGCCGGTTTCGGCCGATTTGACCGAATAGTGCACATCCCTAGTTCGGACCAAAGAAAGGGAATCGATTCCCTTTCCTTTACATTTTGATTGTTTGGTACATACATAGGGAATCAATTTTTATTTTTATTTTTTTAGTACTTAAACAATTGAAAGTATACTATAGTATTAAAAATAGCTTAAAAAAAACCAAAACTTGAAAATACAATTGAACTTCATTAAAAAAACAAGTCATTATATATAGTCATTACAATTCATGAAAAAAAAAACCAATACAAGATATAAAAATCAATTTCTATGGCCTTCAGCGCGCCAATTGTTGAACATAGTTTGAGCCAATGAATTTCTGAAATTGGTCCAAGGGTCTGTTGTATCAATAGAAGTCAAATATTCAACTTTATTGTCATCTTCATCGACACCATCATCATCCGAATTCTCATCATCGGATATGTAACTATTCAATACCAACAAATTCATGTAACTAATCTGCTGGACTTAACTATTCAATACCAACAACTATTCAAAAACAAGTGCATAGTACAGGAACAACTATTCAATGCAATCAAGATCAACATTTTCCAATTATTTACCAATTATTTAGACATCTCATATAATTTTTGCAAAATAACATTTTCCATGTTTATCCTGATTCGGTGGTGTTTTGCAACAAAGTCAAGCACTATGCTATACAAAGTTCATCTGCCATCACTATGCCATACAAAGCCATCACTATGCCATACGAAGCCATACGAAGCAAAAGACGGTAACACAAATTCGTCTGCCATCACTATGCCATTCAAATTCAAAAGACTTCATAGAGTGGTTCTGTATCACAAATTTATCTGCCATCACTATGCCATACGAAGCAAAAGACGGTAACACAAAGCATACGAAGCAAATTCATCTGCCATCATCCCATATGAAGCATACGAAGGCAAGCAAAAACATAAAGAAGGCTCATTTAGAAAGGCAAGAAATCGTCCAGATCGAAGCATACGAAGGCAAGAAATCGTCCAGATCGAAGCATACAAAGTCCAGCAGCATACGAAGGCAAGAAATCAAGACAAGGACTTTATTTTTTATTTTTTAAATAGAATTGACACTAGCCTTCAATTGAACATTAAGTATAAGTACATTTTACCTATTTTGCAATTAAAAAAATAATAATAATAATTAAGGAGTTGGTGTGCGTCGATGAAAGTATGAATATTGCTCCTTATATTTTCATAATTATATTCCCAAAATGTCTATCCTCGTAAGATATGTTGGTGTGATTGGTAACCCTACTTGGTTCAAGTTTTGGCTTCTTTTCACACTCTCTATCTTATTTTCCTTGGTCTCGATAACTAAGGCAATGATAATGAAAGTGTGTGATGTTGGTGGAAGGTTTGTACGTCATTTATTTTGTTCAAGACCTGTAAGGCAATGAAAGTCTCGATAACAAGTTTGACTGAAGAGAAAATATTTTAAAAATTGTGCTGCCGTGGAATTTCGTGGACATAAAGTCGAATAACTAAAATACCTGGAGTATAAACTATTAAATAATAAGTAAATGTAATGAGATCACATGTCCAATAAATCTCTGTCAAATTGATGTCCGATGCAAAACAACGTAATTACAAATCCACGTGTTTGTTGTAAATAATATTTACCGTACGTATATAGATTGACCATATGTAAACCCTAGCAGCCCATTAGCTCATCTTGTGTTGGCCCAAAAGCTCATCTTGTACTCTATAAATAGAGGTCTTCACCCTCATAATAAGATACATCTATTTTTCGTCTTCTCTATTATTCTTTCATTTCATATAGTTTATAACAGTGTTATAATTATTATGTTAAAAATCGTGTTGAAATTTTAAATTAGGTGGTCGAATGTTATGTTATTTGTGGCAATTAGACCCATAAATAATTATACCAATCCGTTTATTAAATTAATTTAGAAGCTTTAGTTAAATCACTAAACTAGATCGATCTCTTATTCTGTCGGTTTTATTGCTTTGATTATTTTCTGAAATTAAGAAGCGCTAAGGTCCTCCATTCCACTTTTTTGTTTTAACATATGAATAAATATTATACTACTCCCTCTATTTCATAAAACATATCTCATTTTTTTTTTACCGATTATTAATGAAAGTTATTAATTATATTTAAAATTACGACTTCTTCAAATAAAGTGTTTATAATAATTTGTCAAGATAGAGACGAAAGGATTCTCAAAAGAATTTAAGCCACATATTTTATATTGAATAAGGTCAGATTTCAGGTATATTATTAATAATGTCTATTTATTCAATATTACAAATTTATATTTGTAAAAATATATACTTAGGCTAATACAAGAATCGTAGCACCAATCTGAAGTTCTCCCCACCCGGAGCAGCAAATATGAGAAGTGAGAGTAGACAACGACTTTGGAATTGGCAATAATGGTAGCTGAAATGAAAATTGATGAAATCAAAATTGACGAAACTACCCTGCGGCAATCCGTAGTTCTCCCCACCAGGAGAAGCAAATATGAGAAGTCAGAGTAGAAAACGACTTTGGAATTGGCATTAATGGTAGCTGAAATGAAAATTGACGAAACTACCCTGCGGCAATCCGAAGTTCTCCCCTCCCAGAGCAGCAATATGAGAAGTCGGCGTAGAAAACGACGTTGGAATTGGCATAATGTAGCTAAAATGAAAATTGACGAAACTACCCTGCTGGCAAAGATAACATTCCAACTTCTTCCAAAACGAAGCTTCCTGTTTATAGTTCCGGACGCATGATACATATATATATATATAGACTTGTACAAAGATTTCAGCAAATCTATTCAAAGACTTACCATACCGATCTGGAGGTTCATAATTCCCAAAATGGCCATCATCGTGGATTTAAGGTATGTTTTGATATTCGGAATCAACTTACTCAAATCTCCTGATCCTGCGGAGTGGGATGCTTTTTCTGTGATATCCAATCCTACCTGGTTTAAGTTCTGGCTTCTACTTACTCTCTCCCTCTTCATTTCCTTCGTTTCAGTCGCGCAGCCCTTCTGCTTATTCTCTGTTTCGAGTTCGACCTCACAGCTTTTCTCCTGTTCTACTTGTTAGTTTCATGGCCTCGTTAATCCTCCCACAGCTCGTATTCTTCTACCTCTATCCCATCATTTTACTATCCTCTACCCATTGCTTCTCCTCCCTATTTCGGAGCTTTGCTTTGTTATTCATAGTGATGCAGAGGATTTGTAGTTGGGCCGGCAACTTGGGACTCGAGGAGGAGGAGAGATGTCATGAAATCGGGCTAAGGTTCTTCTTGTTCATATTTTGTGTCTCATTAAATTATCCACTAATGGAACAGTGACAAGTCCCCATCTTAACTCAAAATAACCCGGTTAGGGTAAACTAATCAAGATTTGTTAATTTTACGAAAAATGGTCTTTTCGGGAGTTTTTGGTTAAGAAGGAACACCTTTCTATCGATGGAGCATTGAGTCAAGACACAAAATCCAAGCAAGAAAATCATCACCCAATATAGTTAGTAGTTTGTTTATAAATTATACGTGTGTGGTGTTTAATTTTGTACTTTGCCTTTTCAAGATTAGGAACAAGATTGATGTATTATTTGATCTTGATTCCACTTAGATATATGTTTAAATATGTATGTTCGTAATCAGTTTTATCTGTAATGATCAATCCAACTTACTTAAATGTTTTTTTGGTTTCTGTTTTCAGTCGACGTAATCAATAAAGGGAATATTCAAACTAACCGCTAATTAATTATTGGGGTGAATTTTGAGAATTTGATGTTGGCTAAAGTTTTGATTTTGGGCATTTCTTATGCTTGCTTATTAATGATCCAAGAGCAACCTAAAACATGATCACTGATGTTAAAATAAATTTATCAATCCTCTCTTTAATGCACGCGGCCGCCGCTGTTCAAGGAGACAAAGTCCGGAGCCTCTTGGAAACGCAGTTTCTCTATGATGGAGGTTTTCCACTTCTTTTTCTACATTTTAATTAATTTTTTAAAAATTTGAAATTAAATTAATCTCTTTAGTTGAGTAGAGTTTAGCATGATTATAAAAAAAATGTCCGCATGTCATTCGTAGAATTAGGGAACATGGAAGGATATATGAAGTTGGGATATACAAACAGCTTGCTTGTTTATGAGGAAGTTGGATGAGAGGGTTTCAACTTTCAACGTAATATTCACATCAAATAATTAATATTTTAGACCATACCTAAAATATGGGGATTTTCAAACCATAGTAACCATTATATTTTATCCAAAATCCAAATTTAATTGTTATCCTAATGTTGGGAAGCAATTCCAAGCCCAAACTCCAAATTACAATCTAAACGATTCCTATAAGAGAGCTATTTAAGGATAATCAATCAATTCAAACTCCAACACCAAAATTCAGTTTTATTATGAACTTCCAAAACGAAGTCGTAGTGCTTTGTGATACAAAACAAATCTGTTCGTCTCCACTTCCACTTCTCTGATTAGCAAAGAAAAATAAAGCAAAGAAATAGCCAAAAAAATGTCGTCGTCTCCGATGGAAGTGGATGCGCAGCTCCCCAACGGAAACTCCACTCAGTCGAAATCGGGTAAACTGGCGGAGTCCCTCAAACTGGAGCATCAGTTGCTTCGAGTGCCCTTCGAACATTACAAGAAGACGATCCGCGCCAACCACCGAACCGTCGAGAAAGAGGTTTCCGCCGTTATATCTGGAGTCTCCGACGCCGCGGACTCTGACATATCTCGAGATGAAGCACTTGATCAACTCAATTCTCTAGTCTCCCGATTGCAGGGCCTCAAAAGGAAAGTATGTTCTGATGATTTTTTGCGTAACTGATACTGCGATTGGTTTTTTTTCTTCAATTTGGTTGCATCAGGTGAATTAAGATGAAGGAAGTATGATGCATCTACTAAATTGATGACACAACGAATATCATGAGAGATATGTTTCTAATTTTGATTTATTTGATGTATTGATTAAATTGGTCAAATTGAACTGTGGATGAGAAGGATTGTTAGGGTTTCAGGATTTTGCTTCTTCAATTAATAATTGTCCTACTTTCTGTTCTTAATTTCTTATGCTCACTCAGTTATCAAGAAATGGTTTTTTTTTTTTTTTTTTTTTTTTTTTTTTTTTTGACGAGGAACCGCAGCCGCTACACATAGCGTGTCCAGTGGGAATTGAACCCATGACCTACCGGTCCCGGGCCACCCACCTTCACCGCTATGCCATCCCAAGGGGACATGAAGAAATGGTATTTGTTATAGTACTTAATGGAACTTAGGATACTTCTTCAAACTTATGAAGTTGAGTGATTTTTATCCATGTCATTTACACAAATTACTGGTTGATGAGTCAGTTGGAAGAGGACTGTCGAACCGAGCACTTGCAAGCACAGAAATGCCGGGCTAGACTTGAACATTTACAATCAGCAGAAATGGAGAACTTGTCCGAGTGGAATAGCACCCGGTTGAAGAGGATACTTGTCGACTACATGCTGCGGATGTCATACTATGATACTGCTGTTAAGCTTGCAGAAAGCAGCAACATTCAGGTGATTTTTATCATCTCTCTTTATCCATGGGATGGTTTCTGTGTACAGTTTGAGAATCAGATGAATCACTTGGTTATCTTACATTTGTCAACTTATTCTTTTCTGCTGGGATTCATTCACCTTATATTATGAAGATTTTTGGCCTTGATAACTGGTTTATATAGGGAACAATGAATATGCAGTTTGTGGACTTGTCCAGTTATTCTTTTCGTGGGCTCACATTCCTGTTACTACTCTTGCATAAGATCATTGTAATTCAGATTAAATCTTTTCCTATCTTGCAGGATTTGGTGGATGTAGGTGTGTTTCTTGAAGCTAAGAAGGTTTTTGAGGCTCTTCAGAAGGAGGAGGTTGGCCCTGCTCTAGCATGGTGTGCTGACAACAAATCTAGGCTAAAGAAGTCAAAGGTAAATTATGTCCTACTTGTCTTCTGCACCTTCTTTCTTTTCTTATAGCAAAACAGAATGTCTGAGTTGGAAAGGATGTATCAGTTCTCCCATGTAACATGAATCAGATTCCAATTATAACTCTTAGCTTAAACCCACCCATAATTCCTTTTTGTATGTTATATAATGAACTCCCATTTGAATTTTCTGCAACTAGTGATTAGATATTCTTCAGCCTGGTCTTAGGTAATAACTTTTCCATCTACAACCCCTTTCAATTCCAATTAAAGGACCTTCATGCATCATGCAATTCCTTTTGCAGATATTTTCTACACTGTATTTCACGCTATAACTTGTCTGTAAAACAAAGAGTTCAATAAAATGCGTTTGTATTTTTGTGCATTTTTCCCTGATCAGCCAGCCGTCTGCCTATCCAATAATTTCTAGATTCACTCTCAACTTGTGCAATACTATTATTCTAGTATCGTTGCACTTGAACATCTGTGACAGTTGCTCTGCACTAAACCTTTTGCAGAGCAAATTTGAGTTCCAGCTGAGGCTGCAAGATTTCATCGAGTTGGTGAGGGCTGATCACCACATGCGAGCTATATCTTACGCTAGGAAGTACCTAGCACCTTGGGCAGCTACACATATGAAAGAACTGCAGCGCGTTACAGCAACCCTCGCTGTCAAAAGCAACACCGAGTGTGCATCATACAAGGTCGGACCTATTATTCTTGTCGGTTTGATTGCTCCAACTCACTACACTATACATCTACCTCCATCGCTCTCTTGTAGGTCTTGTTCGAAGAAAAGCAGTGGGACTTTTTGGCTGACCAGTTTAAGCAAGAGTTCTGCAAGTTGTACGGCATGACTCTTGAGCCTTTGTTGAATATATATCTACAAGCTGGCTTATCTGCTTTGAAGACTCCGTATCCTTTGCAATTATCTCTCTCCCTCCCTCTCTCTCTCTCTCTCTCTCTCTCTCTCTCTCTCTCTCTCTCTCTCAGGCTTTTCCTAAATTTCTACATTTGATTTTTATGATATTTCTCTCTCCATTTTGGCCTTGACTTGGCTTAGATTCTGCTATGAAGATGATTGCACAAAGGAGGATCCTCTATCACAAGAGGCATTCCGAAAATTAGCACAGCCACTTCCTTATTCAAAGCAGCATCACTCCAAACTTGTTTGCTACATAACTAAGGAGTTAATGGATACTGAGAATCCACCTCTTGTCTTGCCTAATGGCTATGTGTACAGCACCAAGGTATACTGTCGATTTTCGGGTTATCGAAACCTTGTTCTGTTCTAATCTTTGTGTTTGTGTGTATGCAGGCTCTTGATGAAATGGCTAAGAACGACAATGGGAAAATCACTTGTCCGAGGACTGGTTTAGTCTGTGACTACACTAAAGTGGTGAAAGCATACATCTCATGAAAAGTAAGGTATAGAGTGAATAGTTTACGAACTTTCGTCTTTGTATATGGCACATTTCTCAGTTCTCTACACAAGAATTGATGTCAACACATGTACATAAATCTTAATCTTGGTGAAATAAATTCCTTTTGTGAATAATTCGTTGTCAGTCTGCTTATATTAGGTTTTAAAAAATTATACGTACATTTTATGAGAATTTGCATGAAAAATGCAGTAGGAAAGCAAAAGCAATAGGAACATGAAAATTCAAATATAATTCAAGAACACGAAGAACTTGGACTATTATAGATAAGATTCTTCTCTTTCAAGAAAAGAAAATCATGTCAAAATTTGATAGACACTAATAAATCAGGCAGAATCTGGAGAAATGGATCTCATATAGCACAGCACAATTTTAATACGTTTGGAGATGAATACTACAGAAAATACACTCCAATTCTTGAGCAACATTTCCACTTGTTAGAGTAGCCCAAAAGGCTAATTCGAAATGTCTTGAATGAACTTGCCTTGAATTCTTGATCTGAGTAAGGTTGAGGACCTTAATACACTGCTCTATCTCTTTCAGTAGTGTCTTCACGCTCAACCTAGCACATAATGATATGCAGTGTTATCTCTAAAGTGGTTTATAGTTTATACGGACGAAAAACTTAAAGGCGAAAAAGAAGTGTGGTCTGAGAAGGAAAAGCAGTTAAGTCATTTACCTCAACATGTACTTTGACCTTCTTCTTAGATTTGGCATCTGGATCTTCTTTACCCAGCTTTCTTGCAGAACTCTTCCTCTCTCTCTTACGAGCAACAGATTCATCTTCCTCGTCTTCATCGTCACTGTCATCCGTATTATCTGCAGTACAAGTGTTTTGAGTAACAGCTAGGTTGTTGAACATATAAAATCACCACATGAAGAAGGGAATGAAGTCTTAATACCATTATCAATTGCAAGACCACCAAAATCTTCGATATCATCCTCCTCTTCAAGTTCCTCGTAGCCCTCTACATATTCTATCTCGTGTTCCTGCAATATCAATTGCAAGGTAATGTGAGCAACAAATGTGCTAATAAACAATGAACCATTGCATAGCCATAGATGCATAACCTCCTCTTCTTCATCTTCACTAACAGTTATCTTTCCAGTTTCTTTATCAAGGATTTCGTTGTATTTATCAACAGGGTAATTATAGATATCGCCATAAACTCCTTTCTTGAGACGCTCGAGTAACTCCTTTTCAATACTCTGCAGAATAATGTGAGTGTTAAATCCCAACTATACCATCAAGTGCTAGATCAACTTACAGGGTCAACAGATGAGCGATCAGACTTACTTTCTCCAAAACTGCTGCCTTCTCAGCCTTTTCCTCTCTTCGGGCTTCTCGTTTCTTTTGTTTTGTTGGCACCGTCATAATTTTCTCTCTAAGCAAACAGGAAGAGAGTCAAAAACAAGAAAGAAAACATCTTTAAATTAGAAACAGATTTACATAAAAGTTGGCTGAAGGAAGCTGCAACTCACAAAATGATTAATGAAATCGGAGTTGTGCGACAACTTCTGTAAGTCGCATACACTTTCTCTGCTCTTAAAATATAAACTTAGGCTGACCAGTTCTTATTGAATAGTGAAGCTAATAGGACTCTAATAGATAAACTGTGGATCAAAAATTGTTCTGTGATATTTTCTTCTAAGCAATGAGATGAGTCCACCTAGAGGTATCAATCAGCATGCCTAAAATTTCCACATAGAAAAACACAATACTGCAGGGGGCTTTCCAAAAAGACAGTGCTGCATTTTTAACCAGAATAAACATCTTGAACAGCTGCGACTTAATAACAAAAAGTAGGGAAATGAAAAGTTCACTTTGCTTGCAAAACTCTGGGTTACTAACATCCAATATCCAAACAAAAAGTATGTCACAAGTAGCTAATATCTTTAGTTATTCTATTTCTAATCAGCCTCAAACCACAGTGACCAAGAATGTTGAGATTTAGCCAGAACAATATTCATCTACGAAGAAAAGCAAATGGTCACAGAGTAAGATTGTCAGCTAACCGTTGGGCACGGGGACATCAAATAATGAGAACAGAGAATTACTCTAATAGATAGAATTTTCAGCAAAAGATGAAGAAAGAATGAACCTTGTCTTCAAAGCAAGTTTCCTCATGCGTATCCGCATCTGTGTCATCTTAGTTAATCTCTGTTTTGTTTTGTGGACCAATAACTTCGGCCAGTACATCTGTAAACCGAGAGGCCGGTCAACAAAGTTTAACACTTACAACATGAACACATAAAAAGTTAATGAAGCTGCTAATTGAACAGTAATAGCAACAAGATAGAAACTTTATACCAAGTGCTTATCAATAATCTCGAGCGCCTTTTCATAATTTCTTGGCAATTTAACTCTTTCCCATAATTTATTCGGCATATGCGCCCTTTCTATAGTCTTCATATAAAGATAAAATACACCTGCAGAAACAAAATAGCAAACAATCGAAACCCAAAATATTGAGCTACAATATAAATTAATTGAGAAGAAAAAAACAATCAAATTTGTACTTCTAAAAACGCATTCGGAATAAATATACCTTCATGATCTCGAATAGTGGCGTATCGACTGTTAGCGAGAGGGCAGGAGCTCCGATTGCATATACCCGTTACGTTGTACGGATTCCGACAAAATATCCCAGTTTCAATCCTATATATTTCACCACAATATCAACAAATTAATCCAAAAACCAAACATCACCACGGAAATAAAAAAATTAAAAATAAAATAAAATAAAATAAAGGCAAGTAAATCAATGAGCTTACTTGGCCATGAAACTGCAATGCTTGTGCCTGATAACTTGCCAGATGACCTCATCGTGCTGCATTTTTCACCGGTAGGCTTGAAAAAATAAGCGATAATCGTTAATTAGTTAACAAATTTGTTCGCAATTTCTTAACCGAGTACAGAAAATTTGGGGAAAACAGATTCGTCTGAACTCTTCTACCGTCCGCTGCTGGTACAGAGGTTTAATGATTGGGGAAGAAATTAGGGTTTAAGTTTCGGCTGGACGCAATAGCGACTTCGTCATATAACACGATTTTGGTAATATTTAAGGCAAAGCTTTTCTTGCTAGTTGTGAAAGTATATTTATACGTATGTCGAATAATATGTTAAATATATAAAAACAAATTTAATTACTCATACAAGTTTAATGTTGCATGTATTTATGCATATTGTGATTTTACAAATACAATTCATCATACTTATAATACATAGCACACACCTTTTCTTTAGTAAATGGCGGCGGCGATCGGAGGTGGTCAGCGGCTGCGGTGGTCGGTGGTTGCGGTGGTCGGCGGCGGCGGCAATGCGGCAGCAGGTGGTGACGGCGGGAGGTGGTAGGTTACTAGGGTTTTTCATTTTTTGTATTTTCATAATTATTTATTAATATAGTTGTTACAATTTTACCCTTTTCTTAATTTTTTAAATAAATTAAATCAAAAGGATAGATTAATTCTACACATAGATCGAATTGAGATATATGGTGTATATTCATTCTTAATTTTTATCTAAGGGATGGTTCTTAGTAGAATCATACCCTATATATATATATATATATATATATATAGTGAATCATATGAGAACGCACATTTAACGTGAGAACTACGAACCATGCATAATCTTTTTATATTTTATGCATAATCCTTATGTTTTTTATACAAAAAACTTATAATTTTACGTTTTGCATAATGCTTATATGTCACTCCAACTATATACCAAAATCGTAAAACCAACTTTTTGAATAGCTTCCCCTAATATATGCATACACTTAAATATCTCTCTCTCTATATATAGGGTATGGATATTTTAAGACCCCCATCTTAAATAAAAATTAAGAATCAATCATAGCTTTCCATTTTATTGATCTATGGACACAAATTTCCTTATTTTTTAATTATTTTTAATTTAAAAAAGGAGAAAATAAATTTCATTAAGGTAATAATGTCTTTTTACACTTTATATTTTGAAACTAAACCAAACACCTCCACCTCATGCGGCGGTGGCGGACGGGCGACAGTGGCGGCGGCCGGCAGCGGGCGGCGGGCGGTGGGCCGGCGGTGGTGGAGGCGATCCGCCGGAAAATTTGTTGGTAAATGCTATTTTTTTATGTATACAACGGTGTTCGTTTATGCATAATTATGAACATATTTATGCATTAAACTGTTTGTGTATTTGGATATTATGTTATACGATAAAAATACGTTTTATGCATATTATAGCATTTGTTTATGCATAATCCCGAACAAATTTATGCATAAAACTGTCTGTTATGTAGATATTATATTATACAAATAAAAATAAGTTTGTACATATTACAATATTTGTTTATGCATAAGGTTGAACAATGTTATGTATAGACGAACTATTACAGTACTAGTTTATGCATTCCGTGCATTTTTATGCATACCGTTGCATGTGTTTATGCATATTGTGATTTTACCAATACAATTCATCATACTTATAATACATAACACACATCTTCTCTCTCTAGTAAGTGGCGGCGGCGATTGGAGGTGGTCGGCGGCTGCGGTGGTCGGTGGCTACGGTGGTCGGCGACGGCGGCAGCGCGACAACAGGTGGTAGCGGCGGGAGGTGGTAGGTTACTAAGGTTTTTTATTTTTTGTATTTTCATAATTATTTATTAATATAGTTGTTACCATTTTACCATTTTCTTAATTTTTTGAATTAATTAAATGAAAAAGATAGATTAATTCTACACATAGATCGAATGGAGGTATATGGTGTAGATTGGCAGGGCCGGCCCACCCGAATAGCGGGTGGGGCTTTTGCCTAGGGCCCCAAATTTTAAGGGGCCCCGAAATATAAAATACGGCCCAGTACGAAGTGGCCCGTTAAAAAAAAATCATATGATCTCATATTTATTTGAGCCCATTTATATAAAAAAAAAATTATGAGTTGTGAAATATGAGCCTAAATTAACATGAGCCTAAATGAACATGAGCCCAAACACTAATTCCTAAATTAATATGAGCCCATTTTGCCCACAGCTCACATAACAATTAACTAATGGTGAAATGGTCAAATACGTGAGTTGTGGACGACTGAACGGCAACGGCTCTTTCTAATTCCATCGAATCTCTCTCTGTCTCTCAGTCTGTACTGGCCGCTCTCGGCTCTCGCTCTGCAAGCAAAAACGCTCTTTCTATAGAATCTCTCGAATCTCTCTGACTCTCTCTCACTCCCTGTCTCTTGCATTTTACGGTTTTTACTTTTAAAGTTATTTAGGTATATAAATATGGAAGCATGTACTAGCTTTCGCTATAAATATAATTCACAAAACTTCAATAAGGGGCCCCGTTTTTGCTTTTCGCTTAGGGCCTCCAGAATCTCAGGGCCGGCCCTGTAGATTGGTTCTTAGTTTTTATCTAAAGGATGGTTCTTAATAGAACCATACCCTATATATATATATATATATATATATATATATATATATATATATATATATATATATATATATATATATATATATAGGAGTGGATCATATGAGAACATACATTTAACGTGATAACTATGAACTATGCATAATCTTTATATATTTTATGCATAATCCTTACGTTTTTATGCAAAAAACTTATAATTTTACATTTTGCATAATGCTTATGTGTTTTATGCAGAAGACAAAAGTATTAAATTTTAGATTTTTTTTAATAAAATATGTAATGATTATGCATAAAATGCGTGGTTCGCAGTTCTCCCGTTAAATGTGGTTCTCACTAGATCCACGCCCAATATATAACATTAATTTTAGATTTAGATTTATATACAATTTTAATTTATATATATTTTAATTCATATAAGATTTAATTGCTAATTTATATTTGGAAATAGAAATTACATAATTAAAAATTAAAAAATATGATTAAGCTTGAAATTATATAAATGAAACTGACAAATACAATTAAATATGCATAATACATAAGGAAACTACATAGATACTGCATCTCTATTTGATTTCAGCCACAATTTTTACAAAGTTGAAAAGTTGTGCATTTGTAACATATCTTGGTTGCAATAATCTCGTTCCTGTAATTGAAAATATGTTGTTTTTTGTTCAATTTTTATGTTTTTTTTGTTTCATCTTTTTTGAGTTGCAATTCTTATAACTTATGCCACCTGCATGGATCGACCTCAACTGCATATGCTTTGGCTTTGACTTTGACTCTGATTTTAACTTTCTGTTATCTCATAAGACGTGTTCGAATTGACTCTACATCGCTAGATGTATGTGTGACTATCTGACTCAGGTGTTTTCAACTTCTTGAGAGTATTACTAACCATACCTTGAGGGTAGTTTATCATCGGAATTTTGAATCGTATATTTAGTCTTGGAAAAATCATTCTCTCACGCACATATAATGGGAAGAACGGGACAAATACAAAATTTATGATTTAAGGAATGCGGAATTTATATATTCAGTTTTGGGTTGGGAAGATATTAATTTCTGAAAAAACATAGATAAGATTTGTAGTTTCTCAAAATTTAGGGAATTTGGGAATCGGATCATTGAAGTATGTAGAAAAAGGTCTACGAGACCGATTAATTATAGTTTAAAAAAGTTATAATAATTTTGTTGCTTTTAAGGATTATATATAGATAATATATATATTTTATTAAGAAGCATATGATAGTTATTTATAGATCGTGATTATTCCTTTACAATTTACAACTACGCTATTTATTGATTGAGATCATGCATTTGATACTATTTACGATTCACGGTCATTTAATTATTGATTCGTGATGTTATTTTTGTTGTATCACAACGTGTTACGATAGTAAGCGTGTTCGTATCTACAAAATATCTCAAGCAGGGTTGAGTTTAAGGGGTCGGTGGGATGCATGCCGTTGTAAGTTCATGTGTTTGCACTATTTCTCAGACAATATTTGTCCCTTTTTACAACTACAAATAAATCCTGGGAGATAAATCCATCATCTTTACTGTAGGACAGATGCAGCACTGAACACATGTGCCAAAATAATTCTTTGCATGCCTTTGGGAGGCAACTCTTTCTCCTCCAAAACTGATTGGGATACGAGCACACCGGTATGTTTTATTTCATCATGAAAAGATAGACTACTGTTGGATTACAAGCTGCTAATACAGTCGGAAACAAACAAGTGAATCGAAAAAAACGAAAAACACAACAATATGTTTAAAACAAATCTTCGTCAAGTCGAGGATAGCCTCTATCCACAAGACGAAATACGCCCCGGTAGTGCTCTCGGTTTACGGCGTATCGTCTCCAAAGATAAAACGACGACGTCTCGAAGATTGCAGCACCGTAAGGTCTTCGAGCTCCGGCGAATTGGACTTTCCGGCGAGGACAAGAGCTGCTGGACAACTAGAGCTAAGGTGTATGCAGGCGAGCTAAGGTGTATGCAGGCGAACTGGACTTTCCGACGAGGACAAGAGCTGCTGGACAACCAGAGCTAAGGTGTATGCAGGCGAACTGGACTTTCCGGCGAGGACAAGAGCTGTTGGACAACCAGAGCTAAGGTGGATGCAGGCGAACTGAACTTTCCGGCGAGGACAAGAGCTACTGGACAACTAGAGCTAAGGTGCATGCAGATGGTTGTGTGATTTTTTGTGTGTTGAGAGACATGCAGACTGGTGAGGCGGTCGGCGAAAAGGCTCGCGCGCATGAGCATTTGTGGCCCAAGCCCATCACATGTCACTTTGTTATCTCATACTAAATGGTAGAAACTTAAATACCACACAAAACATTACACATTAATCAATGTGGGACATTGATTAATGTAATAACTCTCCAAAACCCGAATTAGGTAAGTTTCTCCACTTTAGGTAACATATTAGTTTTGTCCCCCCAAACTTCGAGCCACTATTTCTCACTCACCGAAAATCGGAATCGAGAAATTAAGCACACTATAATTATCTACTCGAAACGTAAATCGACGTCATATATCTCAAATCATAAATCGGATAAATATTGAGGCTCGAAAATACGATTTAAACGGGCTGACTTTTTCCCAAGTCAAATTAGCATTTAATACTAACTAAATTTTCTTAATAATATATATATATATATATATATATATATATATATATATATATATATATACTATTACCGATTTTTCCAATAACTACTACATCAGGTAATTAGTTTTGACAAAAATTCATTATTCTTCCACAAGTAAGCTACTAATGATTTAATTAAACGTAGAGAATATATGTTGCAAAGTAGAGAATGAAAAGTCGGAAGTTGCATCAAAAATGAAGGAAATGGAAAGTATTAACTGGCTCTCTCTCTCTCTCTCTTGAAGCACTTCTTGGCCTAATTCAGTTTTATTTTGTTTTGGGAGGAGTCTCTTTGTGATATTATGATTTTTTTCTACCTCTACTTGTGTTTGCAGGGATTGGACATAGTTGATTATCCCGTCAAGCATTTTGGCTTTCCTTGTTACCTTGTTGCGCCATTCTCTCACTTGTATTGATATTAGCTGAACTTTGCACGTCTTTCTTTTTTCAGGCTAGTGCAAGTGGCATACACGACACTACTCAAGGATCTTCTACTAAAAGTTATGATGCATCAACGGAGGATGGTTAGTTGCATTGTTCAGGTACATTTTTTTTCCACATTAGCCCAGCTTCTGCTATAGAGTTGAATTTTACAATAAGACATTTACTTCCCTGTTGTATGTATGAACAAGTGCAAAATGGATCAACATAGTATGAAAATCTAAAAGCAATGTTCTGAAATGTTAATCTTTTTAAGATCATCTTTTATCATATTGTGTAAGTTAGATTCTTGATTCAGATATTGGGTCAAGGAACATCGTTCTTACAAGTACTCTCTTTTGGGTCTGAGTTTGCAAATGCAGTTTGTATAATAACTATGTCAAAATTTGTTATGATTTCAATGAGTAATTTTGCTGCAGAAGTCCTACCTTCCAACTCTCCCTCTTGCCTCTGCATTGTGTTATAGATTTTTAGAAGTATGCCCAACTCAATGCTATGTTATGAGATTCATATACTAACAATTTGAAATTGTGTTTCAGATTTGTGATTTAGATTTGTCACTGTTTTGATGAAAAATCACTCATAATCATGTTTTGTTACGGCCAAATGAAAAAAATACACAGTTGAAATTGAAAAATGTTGTTAATTCGCGGAACTTTTAAAGGCACAAATAAGTGCCATCATTTTCTATATGTCTGAGTTTTCGCGGACTTTTAGAGGCAAATATAAGTGTCGGCTATGTGGATGTACTTGACTTTTTCGCGGCACTTTTTACAGCATAAATTAGTGTCGCTAATGACACAAGTATTTGTGGCACTCTCGCGGCACTTAAAAAATGCCGCTAAAAGTATTCACGGCACAAAAAAAAGTGTCGCTAAAAGTTCAAAAAAAGTTGTTGCGAAAATCCAATTTTCTTGTAGTGATGTCGTAGTAAGTACATTGTTTAGAGTTTAGAGTTCACTGTATACTTTTTTAAAAAACATTATGTCATCTTAGGAATTGTTATTCCTTTTGTCCCAATAATATTATTTTGTATTCTTTATTAGGTTGTCTCAATAATACTGTCATATTTTCCCACATCATTACACACATGCAGAAGTCAAACTTTTTAATCCCCTACATGACAAAATTAATGGGATGGTGAGAGTATTTCAATCCATACATTTCAAGGTAATGAAATTCAAGAATTGAAATCAATCTATGTATTTATTAAAGATTATAGATAATAGTATACTGTTATGAAGCATATGATGTTATTTATGGATAGTGATTATTCTCTTGCAATTTACAGTCACATTATTTACAATTTACATACAAAACTCAAACTTTTTAATTTGAAATGCTACATGATAGAATTAATGAGATCAGAAATATTTAAATCCATACATTTCAAGGTATTGAAATTGAATATTCGAAGTCAATCTACGTATTTATTAAAGAAAGACTTTTTATATTGATGGGTGAAAAATAAAAAATAAAATCTTCTTATAGTAGAAGTTGTAATTGTGTTTGCCTTTGTAAGAACACAATTATTCGGTATGCCCCACAAGAATTTTCCAAAAGGGAAGCAAAAAATAGTGGGATAGAAATCTGCAAATAGTGCTGGTATATGAGTTACGAGAAGTCGCGTTTCCCCACTATAGGCTGCTACGCCATTAGCAGGCAATAATGGAGTAAAGTCGCTATTCAAAGGGTCTACATGTAAATCAGTAGCCCAACGGTAATAATTATATATCCAGATGTTGTGGGGAGTGGTGGGCCTATTGGACTTGTGGTACAACTTCATTTCTTTTTCTATAGTTGGAAATAGTTTGTCCCCCTTGATTGCCCTTTGGGCTTCACTGAAACATACAGACCCAACAAGGAATTAGCATTAGGGACAGATCCATAATTTATAATGAAGAACGGAATTGAAGATTTACTGTAAGTCTTCAATTTTGGGGGAGTAGAGGGCATCTTCAAGGGGCTCTCTTATCTTAGAGCTATTTTTTTCCCTAAAAAAATATTTCATAATATTTTATTTTTTACTCTTATAAATCAACTTAGAATACAATTATATAATATCTTTAATTGCAATTTAATGAGATAATATCTTTAATTTTAATTTAATTATATAATTAAATTAAATATAATAATATATTTAATAAAAAAATGAAAATATAATTTAATATATAATCAATTTTGCTACCTTTTCTCTCCCAGCAACAATCTTCTTACATTTACACATCCATCAATTCATCAATCGTCAATGTAAAGTTTTGCTTCGATTCAATCAGATTTCAATTTGAAGGCAACCGAGTTCAGATTAGGTCTCCCCAACTTCGACGAGTGCGATGACGTCGTTTTCGCAGTTAAAAGTAACAAGCAAGCTTCGCCGGAGACGGTGGAGGACAGCTCTTAGAACGACGTCCCAACCAAATCCGACCACCACGAGACTGCATCACCATCTCTTTACATTTAAATAGATTAATTTTTCTTTTAAAAAAAGGATAGGGGGATAAATCCTCCCAAAAGTATGGGAAATTTTTGGCTTTCCCTATGATAGAGGAAGGTTTTGAGTAGCATTGGAGATGAACCAAAGCCAAAATATTTGGGGATTCCCCAATTTTTGAGTAGTTTTGGAGATGGTCTAATTCATTATGGATATGCCCGCCCTCGGTTGTAGTAAAAATTTGATGAATGATAGCTACCCTCGATTTTTATCGTGGAATGTGTGCCACTCGGATTGTATATATATTATATTTTTTTAAGAATTGATATTTCATCTCTTATAATTTGTTGATTCTACACTAAAATCGTAGATTCGGACTCTAAATTCCGGTGATGTTAAATTACAACTTTCCCCCTTGAAATTGTAAATTTTGTCAATAATTCTAAATCTTTTATCCGCACATGCTTTGTTTTCTCAATCAAATGATTTAAACAATCAATGTAATAACAATGATTTTGAGTTAGACATACCATTAAGCATATCTTAGGTCTAAAACTAGTATGATATCATCAAAACAATGCATATGTATTAACATATTTTAAGATTATTACATAAGTATATATACAGGACCAAAAAGTCTCGAGCTTATCCCTCTCCACTAAAAATTGTCGGAAGGTGTAGTGTGTGTGTTTTACCCTTAGCAGATTAATGAGTCAACATTATTCTTTATTTTTTCTTTAACACATGAATGGCTCTTTGTAGTTAATGCTTATAAAGTTTATTACAAAAGTAATCTTGATAAAGATGCCACACGAACACATATTTTCACTTTTTAATTATATTTTCCAAAAGCCATCTTAATAATTGTGCATAAAAGGTTAGTTCCTCCGGAATCCAGTAAAAGAAAGTAGGTGCAAATTAAGAGAGAGAGAGAGAGAGCATAAAAGCCAGGTTTGGTGGTTTTCAATTAAAGTTTGTCTTGTTTTAGTTTGATTAAAATATAATCATTTATTAATTAATTTATTTAATATTTCAAATTGTGGGTAATTGACATGCTTAGTTAATCTAATCCAATCAATTTTTTAGTTTACATTATTTGTCATCATTTGCTTGAAATGATTTCATTTTGCTTTCCTTAATTTCTGGTCTCATGTTGCCAGTTTAACTCTAAGATGCTATTTTGTTTCATTAATGATAGTGACACATAATTATACTAGACTTTGCAATTGGAATAAGATATTTTCGTATATAAAATAAAATACAAGATGAAATACGGACCCTTTTCCTTTATATAGCAGAGACAAAACTACAAACCAAACCAACAAAAAACCAAACAAAATCATTTGAAAGCCAAAATGCTACAAAGTCTCAACTACTCGGATTCCTCATCAACAACATCATCATCCTCAGAAGAAGACTACATCAACATGGAAGTGGAAAATCACTTCCATTCAAGCATCTTCAATAAATCTTCGGGTAACGAGTTCGAATTCCAACAAAGCTTCTCGAGCTCGTCCGACCGGGACCCACACGCCACGACCTCCCCGGCGGACGAGCTCTTCTACATGGGGAAGCTCCTCCCCCTCCACCTCCCACCGCGCCTTGAAATGGTCCATAAAATCCTCCGAACTTCAGCGTCGTTCCCCGCATTCGCCGCCCCGGAGGGCGGCGAACAAGGACGCGAACGCTACGAAGACGAGACGTTTGCCACTCCGCTATTCACGCCGACCGGCACGACCCCATTCGAGTCGTGCAATATTTCACCAGCCGAGTCGTGCGGAGTCAGCAGAGAGCTGTCTCCGCACGACTATTTCGATGGGTACGGAGACGTTTCCATCTCCGTATCGGACGAGAAGAAATCTTGGACTAAGAAGATGAAGATGATCAAACAAACATCTTCATCTTCTTCCAAGATCAAATGGACCTCATTTATCAAATCCCTCTTCACAAAATCCTCTGGCTGCACTACGGAACACTCTGCCGCAGCTGATCATAGCCACTTTACAAAGGCAAACAAGAACCCTACACCATTTGGGCAAATCAAGTACAACAAAGCAACCAATTTAGTAGAAGATCAAAGAGGCCGGCACCGGAGATCCTTCTCCGGAGCCATCAAACGCCTCTCGAAGCCCAAATCTTCGACCACAATCACATCCACGTCCTCGGCCGACCTTCTCAGGTTCAAGAACTCTGCCTCAGAGTTCGAGAGCCCGATTCAAGCGGCGATTGCGCACTGCAAGAGGTGACAAAACTCAAGAAAAATCGCGGATGAAGGGCGATTTTGCTCGATTTCAGCCGGTTTCGATTATCAAGAGAGAGTAGGAGTTTGCATGGATTGAATGTAACATGTAATAAGATTGTTTTGAGTTCTTTCTTCCTCTGTCCTAATGGATGCAGATTGATTCTTAATCGTATGCTTATATTGACATAGATATGAAATAACTCAGTTCGGCATATTTTTCTCTGTCATATAAAAAAAGGCTCGTATAATTATGTGAAAACTTGTATAATTAATCTATCATCAAAGTTTTCATTTTGATTAAATTTTAGTTTACGATGAGGTCTAGTAGTAATTGAATGAGGCTTATATATGATTGATTTGTTGGAGTTTTGGAAATTGTGTTGGGATGGATTTAATAGATATATCTATCACTGTCGGGCCACCATCCTACTTTGGATTTAATGGGCTTTTTGTGTAATAAAAAGTAGTTGTGATGGTTGTGGAGAAAGAAATTTGGGACAAGATATTGACCATGCAATTTGGATGGTGAATAACTGATGAGGTATTTGTTTCTATGTCACTATTAACTACTAATCGACACGACCAGGAGTGGTTCATTATCTTTTTTTTTTTTTTTTTTTTTATTGGAACCCCACGCCCGCTACCTTCGCGCGACTGGGAACCACGCTCTCTTGCAAGCAGTCGCAAACCACACAGGAGGGTTCAATCACCCTTAATGTGACAGAGTGACAGGACAACACCTAACGGTCTTGGTGGGAATTGAACATAAGACCCGGGCCACCCACCTCGACCGCTTTATGATGATAGAAAGTCATACCGGCAAAATAGAGATCTAAGACTTATAGAATGCAATTGTCAGATGATTATTCTCGACAAAAATATTTATTTTTCTAAATATTCAGTATAAAATAAATGAATAATAGTAAATAATATTTTAACCATTTTAGAAATCGAACTCAAAATATTCATGGTTATAGAAATCGTATATTCTATGCTTTTTCACTTTCCCAACTTCCATTTTTTAGTATAGTTCGGACCTCCGATGACCGCTGTTTTTGACACTTTTCTGACGCTGTTCTAGAGAGAGAGAGAGAGAGGGAGAGAGGGAACAAATCCCTCGTATCTCTCTTCGTTCTCGTCGCTGAAGGCAATCCATGACACCCTATTAACCAAAATCGTTATAACCAGAATCTGTTCGCGAGTCAACGAAACTGCTCGCAACCTTTGACCGAGTCAATTCGCAGTTTAAATTACACTCAACTGACAATTGGAGCGAGAAACTCAATCAATTCGCGCATCGTTGATTCCGATCTAGTTCCGCCGAGCTGGAATTGAAGGAATAAGTTCATGTGCAGTAACCTAGGGTTTTGATTTCCGAGGTTTTGTGGAATTTCTGCGGGGGATAGTTCAGTGATCGAGCGGGAAAGATGATGATCTCTAGGGGATTGTTTGGGTGGTCGCCGCCGCACATACAGCCGCTGACGCCGGTTTCCGAGGTGTCGGAGCCGCCGGAGTCACCTTCGCCGTACACGGATATGGGGACGGGTGATGCGGAGCCGATGGAGGTGGAGGAAGAGATGGACGCCGAGAATGAGGAGATGGAGCCGCCGCCAGCGGCGGTACCGTTCTCCCAGCTGTTTGCCTGCGCGGACGGCCTCGACTGGGCTCTCATGTTCGTCGGGTCGC
This sequence comes from Lavandula angustifolia, assembly GCA_028984105.1. Classification (NCBI taxonomy): domain Eukaryota; kingdom Viridiplantae; phylum Streptophyta; class Magnoliopsida; order Lamiales; family Lamiaceae; genus Lavandula; species Lavandula angustifolia. The sequence continues at coordinate 33,540,978 of CM054802.1, read as the reverse complement.
TGGCTGCGGCTGCTCACGGCACAGCTCTCGTTGTTTACTTGCATTATTTTGCTAAGATTATTCATCTGCTCCGGGATGAATCTAGTGATGAGCTATTCGACAGGTTCACTGAGGTAATTTCGTTTTAAGAGGCAGATTTTGTGTTAGTCCTAGTTTTGATATTATGTTCTTTAGTTGAACTTATGCTATCGTAATTGGGTCAATGATGGAGTAAGCTGGAATTCGGGATCGTGGTTTTATCTTAGTGTTGTCATATATGGTTATTATCTTGACTACATTTTTGTAGGATTATATGGCTGGGTGTATTTTTTATGTTACCACTTCTAATACGTGTTTCGGTAGTTGAGTAGTCACGTATATCCTTTCTTGTTTAATATTCTGGTGATCTGAGTGAAGGTCTTCAGCGTTAGGCTATGACAGTTATTCCACACTTTTCATGCGGACTTTCAACAGTACAAGTTTAATTACATAAAAGTAACGAAGTAGATTTTACATTTAACCTCTGCTAGAAACTTGGACATGAGGTACAAGTTACAGGTTTGTTTGGGGAACCATAACAGCTAATTTTGTCTATGCTGGTCATGATTTTATATGAAGTAAATTCCTGAATGAGTGCCAGGTAATTACGTCACTTCCTGGGTCGCATTTATGAAAGAAACACAATAATTGATGTTAGTGATTGTGATTACCTTAATTACTCAGTCATGGCTTGGATGCTAGGAAAAACAACTATCTGAAAAACTGACACTACTTTGGAACTTTTGCAGCTTTCTTTAAGCATAGTTTATATTGCCGTGGGAGTTTTGGTTTCAGCCTGGATAGGTAAGTACATAATATCTTCATTTCATATACCATGCTAATATAATAAACCCAGTTTTCTTGCTTCCATAAGCTAATTCTTTTAGCTTTTTCGAATTTCTTCAGAGGTGTCATGTTGGATACTTACTGGGGAAAGGCAGACTGCTGTGATACGGTCGAAGTATGTTAAAGTTCTGCTTAATCAGGACATGAGTTTTTTTGATACCTATGGGAACAATGGAGACATTGTGAGTCAAGTACTGAGTGATGTGCTGCTCATCCAATCTGCTCTCAGTGAAAAAGTATGTATGCGCCTTTTAAGCCTTTTCTTTTTCGTTGTGTTTTTCGCCTATTTTTACTAGTGAAAATTCGAAAAGTTATATTTCTGATATAGGCTTTCACTTGATGGTGTCAGGTGGGGAACTATATTCACAATATGGCTACTTTCTTTAGTGGTCTTGTGATTGGATTCGTCAACTGCTGGCAGATTGCTCTTATTACTTTGGCTACCGGACCACTAATTGTTGCTGCAGGAGGAATTTCAAATATCTTTTTGCATAGACTTGCTGAAAATATCCAAGATGCTTATGCTGAAGCAGCAAGCATTGCAGAGCAGGTCTGATTCTTGATCTCTATTCTGCTTTGTTGGGACTAGCAGCACAATCTCTATCCTTACTATATGATGTTCAGTCTTGTTTTTAACTCAAGCTGTCTACTGGTTACGAAAATGCAATTAATTAAATTCCTAAAAGGAGTCCCGGCTCAGAGTCTATTGGTAAAATCATAAACACAGTAATAAGAGATGTCAAGCGGGAACTTTTCATTAAGTTTGACAATATCTTATTTGTCTCACAGTGTTGTATAATTGCATAAAATCATAAACTGCTTTGCTTGGGTTACCTTAATAGAAAAACTGTCACTCTTTGATGTGAAGAGTGGTATTTTCGTTGTTGTTCATTTTCAATAATCAGTTTAGTGAGTTCATTCAGGAAAAAGCTAAAAGTATTGTTTTCAACAGATATGATATTATAATTGCCATCTGTATGCTGGCTAAATTCTTCTTGCCTAGTCTATTTGAAGTATTTTTTATGCCTTGATGTTTCCCTTTAAATTCTGCAGGCAGTATCTTACATAAGAACCTTGTATGCATTCACCAATGAAACATTGGCAAAATATACATATGCAACTTCGCTTCAAGCTACACTAAGATATGGAATATTGATAAGTCTGGTTCAAGGGCTTGGACTTGGTTTCACATATGGACTTGCAATCTGTTCTTGTGCTTTGCAACTTTGGGTGGGAAGGTCCCTTGTCATACACGGAAGAGCTCATGGTGGAGAAATTATAACAGCTCTGTTTGCTGTTATATTAAGTGGCCTGTAAGAGACTTCAACACTTCTCATTTGATCTGTATTTGCATGATTCTACTGACTTATGAATGCTCTTGTGTTTGGCAGTGGACTGAATCAAGCAGCCACAAACTTTTATTCTTTTGAGCAAGGCAGAATTGCTGCCTACAGACTGTTTGAGATGATAAGTCGGTCATCCTCCACTGTTAATCATGATGGCTTAACTCTTCCTTCTGTTCAAGGGAACATAGAGTTTCGAAATGTATATTTTAGCTATTTGTCTCGACCTGAAATTCCAATTTTGAGTGGGTTTTATCTCACTGTGCCTGCTAAAAAGGCTGTAGCACTTGTTGGCAGAAATGGCTCTGGAAAAAGCAGTATCATACCACTTATGGAGCGGTTTTATGATCCTACCTTAGGTATTATTCCATTATTTTTGCACTTGTATGGGATTTCCTCATTCAAAAGTTTTACAGACTCTTTTCCCTTGTTGCAGGAGAGGTCCTTTTGGATGGTGAAAATATAAAGAACCTCAAGCTGGAATGGTTAAGAAGCCAAATTGGTTTAGTTACACAGGAACCAGCTTTACTGAGTTTGAGTATTAAAGATAACATTGCTTATGGACGGAATGCTTCTGTGGACCAAATCGAAGAAGCTGCTAAAATAGCGCATGCACATACATTTATCAGCTCTCTTGAAAAAGGATATGATACTCAGGTATTCACCTAATATAAATTTGGTTTTGCCAGATTCTATCCATGTGGTGCTTAATGAAATTTTGATTCATTATAGGTTGGTTGGGCCTCGTTAGTGATGACGGAGGAGCAGAAGATTAAACTTTCTGTAGCTAGGGCTGTTCTTTCAAATCCATCTATTCTGCTCCTGGATGAAGTCACTGGGGGACTTGATTTTGAGGCTGAAAGATCTGTTCAGGAAGCTCTGGATGTCCTCATGTTGGGCAGATCAACAATAATAATAGCTAGACGGCTAAGTCTTATTAAAAATGCTGATTATATTGCTGTAATGGAGGAAGGTCAACTTGTTGAAATGGGCACGCATGAAGAATTAATGAACTTAGATGGACTTTATGCAGAACTGCTCAAATCTGAAGAAGCTACTAAACTTCCACAAAGGTAAAGGTGACAAGCACAGGCTAACATCTTTTCTATGCAACAGGATGAGTTGTGGGAAATCTTCTTACAAATTAATATAGTGCAACATGTGACCCATAATCCATATGAAATCCAAATAATGCTTGATGTCAATGTCATTCCTGCTTCATAACCAAGTCGCTAAATATTGACTACATTATGACTGCCTTTAACCTCTATACAGGATGCCAATGAGAACCTACAAAGAAAGCTCAACTTTTCAGGTTGAAAAAGATTCTTCTGCAAGTCGCGGCTTTCAAGAGCCATCATCGCCTAGAATGGCCAAGTCACCGTCTCTTCAGAGAGTTTCTGGAGGCCACATGGTTCGCCCTGCTGATGTTAGTTATAACTCTCAAGAATCTCCGCAAGCTCTTAGTCCACCCCCGGAAGAAATGATGGAAAATGGTGTTTCCATTGAAATGAAAGATAGAGTACCAACAATAGAGAGGCAGGATAGTTTTGAGATGAGATTACCTGAATTACCCAAGATTGATGTTCATTCAGCTCAGCGACAAAAAAGTGCTTCTAATCCTGAATCCCCTGTTTCTCCGCTTTTGACATCTGACCCAACAAATGAGCGTTCGCATTCTCAATCATTTAGTCGACCACCTAGTGAATTTGATGATGTTCATATGGCAATTAAAGAAACAAAGGGTACATCTCAAGAAGAAACATCCTTATGGAGGTTAATAGAACTTAGCTTTGCAGAATGGCTTTATGCTGTTCTAGGAAGCATCGGTGCTGCAATCTTTGGTTCTTTTAATCCCATTCTTGCTTATGTTATTGCACTTGTGGTAACAGCATATTACAGAAAGAATGAACATAAGAACCATACACGTGATGAAATAGACCGGTGGTGCTTAATCATAACTGGCATGGGAATTGTGACTGTGATTGCTAATTTTTTGCAGCACTTCTACTTTGGCATAATGGGAGAAAAAATGACTGAGCGTGTTCGGAGAATGATGTTTTCAGGTACGCGATTGCCGAGAGGACTTGGGACTAGTTTTTGATAATCTTACTTTTCTATTCCAGTATGTTGATAGGAGAAAAGTTGTTTATTAGGAAGCGTGTGTGTGCAGTTATAGACACTGTTGTTCTAATTGCCTTCTTCAACAGCTATGCTTCGAAATGAAGTTGGATGGTTTGACGAGGAGGAGAACAGTGCTGATAACCTGTCAATGCGATTAGCTAATGATGCTACTTTTGTGAGAGCTGCTTTTAGCAACCGGCTTTCAATATTCATACAAGACAGTGCAGCTGTTGTAGTTGCTGTCCTTATTGGGATGTTTCTGCACTGGCGATTAGCTCTTGTGGCCTTGGGCACTCTGCCCATTCTTATGGTTTCTGCAATAGCACAGGTATGAGCAAGTGTATAATTTTTCTGATATATGGATTCTCTTCTGTTCATATCCACATGGAAACTCATGTCTGGCGATCTGCAGACATTTATAAACAGCATAGTCTTCATTTACCAACTCTACCAGGAGATTGAAATGAATTTCAAATTCAATCTTACAGAAACTATGGCTTGCTGGATTTTCAAAGGGTATCCAGGAGATGCATAGGAAGGCATCTTTAGTCTTGGAGGATGCTGTTCGAAATATCTATACTGTTGTAGCATTTTGTGCTGGCAACAAGGTCATGGAGCTCTACAGGGTACAACTTCAGAAGATATTCAAGAAAAGCTTTCTCCAAGGCATGGCAATTGGTTTTGCATTTGGCTTTTCTCAGTTTCTTCTTTTTGTTAGCAATGCTGTTCTCCTTTGGTACACCGCGCTTTGTGTGAAAAGGGGGTACATGTCTTTGGGTACAGCTTTAAAAGAGTACATGGTGTTCTCTTTTGCAACATTTGCACTAGTCGAACCTTTTGGTCTGGCCCCATATATTCTTAAAAGGAGAAAGTCCCTGATTTCTGTTTTTGAAATAATTGATCGAACCCCTAAGATTGAACCCGATGATAATGCAGCCCTAAAGCCTGCAAATGTTTATGGAAGCATCGAATTGAAAAGTGTTGACTTCTCTTATCCAACTCGGCCTGAAGTCTTGGTACTCAGCAATTTCAGTCTTAGAGTTAATGGTGGACAAACTGTGGCAGTGGTTGGTGTTTCAGGGTCTGGTAAGAGCACCATTATATCTTTAATACAACGATTTTACGATCCTGTTGCTGGTCAGATATTACTAGACGGGAGAGATCTGAAATCTTATAACTTGAGATGGTTGAGGAACCACTTAGGCCTTGTGCAGCAGGAGCCCATCATATTCTCAACAACCATAAGAGAGAATATCATATATGCTAGGCATAATGCAAGTGAAGCAGAAATGAAAGAGGCTGCAAGGATAGCGAATGCTCATCATTTTATCAGCAGCTTGCCTCATGGATACGACACCCATGTGGGTATGAGAGGTGTCGATTTGACTCCTGGACAGAAGCAGAGGATTGCAATTGCCAGAGTTATTTTAAAGAATGCACCCATTTTACTGTTGGATGAAGCTAGCTCATCAATAGAATCTGAGTCGAGCCGGGTAGTACAGGAAGCTCTGGATACTCTTATTATGGGGAACAAAACCACCATCCTCATTGCACATCGAGCAGCAATGATGAGACATGTCGACAATATAGTCGTACTCAATGGTGGTCGAATAGTGGAGGAAGGTTCTCATGATACACTGATGACAAAGAATAGTTTATATGTTCGCTTGATGCAGCCTCACTTTGGTAAAGGAATGCGCCAACATAGGCTTGTTTAAATGAACACCATGACTATTTCTGATCACATGTAAGTCCATTTCCACTATATCATCATTGATGGATTATGAAGCCATGAGTTTGTGAGTTCTACAATCACACCAAATGCCCGAGTACGAAAATCTTGTTGTAATTTGCTGGGCTGGTGGGAGCTCATGTTGGATGCACCAACTGCCATGAATTTGGTGAGGAAAGTAAAATTGGCTGGTTTTGGTTGATCATATCTTCATAAGAGAATATATTTTGCAAGATTAGATGCTTATTCTTTGGTGGTTGGCTGAATTAGTATCTTAACCTGATTCTGAGGGATATTACTTTGTTAGTTTAAGAGTGGAGCTATCTTAGCCGTAGATCTTTCTTCCATCTTATTCCTGTGGTGGTGATTTGCATTAGTTTTCCCGTTTTTGATTCTCGGGGTGTTTTTTCGTGTGAGGTAAAGTAAATCAGCTATAGTTTTGTATCATATTGTGTGCCACCTCTCCCTATTGCTTGCTTCATTTTGCTGTACATCTTTCTTATGTGGAATTGGTCAACTGTAGAAGGCATTCTTTGTAACCCATTTTATGTACATAAGAGAATCAGATTTTCATTTTTTTTTTTTGGAATTCTTGTTTGCTATTATGGCTATTTGCAGGCTTGGAGTTTTATGTTGCCTAGTTCTTTTGCTTAGTACTTCCCATGTTCTTAGTCTCTTCTTTCTCTCTCTCCCTCTCCTTCTCCTTCTCCTATATATATATATATATATATATATATATATATAATCTCTTGTTTAGATAGTGCATACAGTGTTTATTTCATCTCGTATGGTAGAGAGGAGGAGGATGGAAGGAAACAAAAAAAAAAAAAGGTCGCCTCTAATTTTTCTTTTTCCTCTGAGAAGAAAATGGAGGGAAATGAAAAAGAATTGATAGTTCTATTTAATTTATATTTTCTCACTTTCTATACAGCCAAGTTAAGGAAGAGAGTTTTTCTTGTTCCAAATAATATGCGCCCTACCTCCCTACTTGACTTATTTCCTCTTTTTTATTGTTTCATTTGATTTGACTATTAATTAAAATATCATTCTAATAAATTTTAATGAGTTTCACTATTTTACATACAGTTATCCATTATTCTTAATAACCATTTCCAAATTAATTAAGTCAAGGCGGGACGGAAGGAGTATTAAATTCACTCTAATTTTTTCCTTTCTCTATTTTTTTTTCTAATCTATTCTTCTCATTTTCTATTCTAAACCAAACACAGGTTTGGTGTCATATAATACTACTAGATACTATATCAGCCAAGGGAGGATTTGATTAGAGAGTTTTGGAATTAGGTTTTGAATATAATGTGTATGAATTGGATTCGATTTATAGAAATCAAAATTTTAGAATTATATTAAGGGTTTTTATACATAATCCACATGTAATTTATTTAGATGGTGAATGTTTGAATAATCAAGAACTCGATTCTAATTTGCAAACTACGTACCTTCTAAGTGCATCACACTTTGTGGTCTAGTAGTGATCAATAATAATGTAAAATAGTAGTATATACTTTTACACCCCAATTCATTGCTAAATTTGTTTTATGTTGATGGGTTGAATAAATTGTTTGCTTAATGAATTTGGAAATCAAAATTTCCAATCTTTTATCATTTTTTTCGTATGCAGTTAATTTTCAAAGAGCTCGCTCGCTCTCTCTCTCTCTCTCTCTCTCTCTCTCTCTCTCTCTCAATTTGTCCATGCCGAGCTGTATCTTCAACACCCATTTTCACACGCGCTAACGGTAACTCCTTGCCCCCCTACTGTATTACAATCGCTGCTCAACATCTCTCTCTCTCTCTCTCTCTCCACCTGGTTTGGAACACGAATCGGAATCAAAATGTGTCACTTCTAGATACAACCCGCACATAAACGAGAAGACGGACATCAATTCACACGTGTACGTGATGTCGACGAGTTTCAGTTCCTCCAGAAGCCCCGCGATTTCGAGGATGCAATTGGGCGGCGCCTCCATGTCCCGCCTCAGATCTTCCTCCCTCAAAAAGCCGCCGGAGCCGCTCCGCCGAGCTGTCGCCGATTGCTTGTCCGCTGCGGCTCCGTCGCAGGTCGAGGCGTCCAGGACTTTGCGGGTTCGGATTCTGACCACTCTGTTATGCTCAATTTTTGGTTTTATGTGGATCCTCTTCTTGTTTGCTGTTGGCTTTGTTGTCTAATTGAGCCTTTATTTTTCCCAATCTGACTTTTGGTCCCTACTGTGTTAATATTTCATTTTCGCGTAGCATTATGCCAAGAGTAGGTTTATTTGACATGAATTGAGTTGGGGAATGATTTATTAATGTAATTATTGAGCTAAGGAGGTTTGAATTGCAGAATGGTTGTGATCAAGATGTTGAGATTCAGTTTTCATAGTTTGGCTTTTCTTTTGTTTGGCAAATTACTTTTGGGGGGCTTGAAAATGCTGATGCACAATGGATTTCATGCCACTGCAAATTGGGAAAAGGCTTAAACTTTAATTAGAAATCATTAGTTTAAAATATTTGTGCCACTTTGGATGATGATCGGCCCAAATGCCGTTGCAAAAAGTATGAATTTCCATAAAAGAAGTTCCTTTTGTTTAATGGACTTATCTACTGAAATACGAGGTTTAGACTGCTAGAGATGCTTTTCTTAGGTGTATGATGTAAATATTTGTTTGTTATCAAGTACGGCCTGAAGACGACAGAGTTCTTCTTGTACAAAAATCTAATTAATTAGAGTCCAGTTTAGATGTGGGTCATTTAAGTTTGATTAACCTTTTCATTCATTTTTTGGTGCATCTATTGCCAAAAGGTGTGTGGCAAAGAGAAACGGTTACGGTATGTTATGAGTATGTTCATTAAATGGCAGGATTACATGGCAGCACAGGCCACAATTGACTTGGCATATGGCATGATTCTAGAACACACTCTTGCAGAGAGAGAACGCAGGTATTCTTTTGCTGGTTATTTGGAATTTTGTTCAGGTAGTATCTTATCGTAGAAAAGGTTAATCAGACTGTATACCATGCCCCCCCCAGTCTTTAAATTGCATTTTCCTTGATTATCTATATCCTGGGAAATTGTATAATTTGTTTTTTCTATTCCTTTTGTGATTATAAATGGGTTTTCTCCTTCATCTTTTAGTGCCATTATTGTAAGACTTAATCTCTCACTCTCTCTTCTGTAAACAGTCCAGCTGTGGTTGGAAGGTGTGTGGCACTTTTGAAGCGATTTCTTTTAAGGTGATCTCATCTTATCTTATCTTATCTTATCATTAGACTGTGGTCTTTCTGTAAGAAGCATTAGGCACGAGACTCGAGCATATAGAGTCCTGACTTATCAATAATGCATAAATGTGTTATCAAAATATTTATGTTGGCTTTCTCCTTTTGGGCGTAGTGTCTAACCTTTTTCTATTTGACAGAACAATCCTAGGTATATCCTGACTTCTATCACTTAGCACAATTAAGAAGAAAAAACAAGTGTATCCTGCTTTAGTCAGTCTCTTTTACTATTCAATTATTAAACATAGACTTTAAGTTTCGTCTCTTTTTATGCTATTCTTTTAGTTCCATTTGACTTCTCTGACGACCACTGGCATTTTCTTTTCTTCCTCCACACCCACAAGAAGTTTTAAATGTTTTATACAATCACTTTTATTGTCAATGCGCTGTGTAAAGAATGCTATAAATAGATAACACGGTGCAGATGGTGATAACCAACAAACTTATATTGCTCGATCACGTAAGTAGGGCTCTAAGAAGCACACAAATCTATGTGGCCTAAAATCTCACATGCGAGGGCTTTAATGCATTGCAGATATAAGCCCACTGAGGAGACTTTACTACAGATTGATCGGTTTTGCATTAGTATAATTGCTGAGTGTGATATGAGCCAACATCGGAAATTGTTGATAAATACAGTACCATCTACAAATGTAAATCCTTTGCCTGTTTCAAGTTTTGCATCTGGAGCACTGGTGAAATCATTAAGCTATGTTCGATCTTTAGTTGCTCAATATATCCCAAAACGTTCGTTCCGACCAGCTGTGTTTGCGGGAGCTGCTCCTGCATCAAGGCAATCATTGCCAACTCTGTCTTCCTTATTGAGTAAATCATTCAATTCCCAACTAAGTCCTGCAAACGCAAAAGAGTCTTTGGAGAGCAAGGACACATCTATTGTATCTGTTTCTGACTCTCCAATAGCTGAAGAAGTTGATGAAATTGGAAATCTAGAGTTTATGGCACTTGATGTTTTCAGATGGCGCTGGTCTGGAGACCAACAGTCGTCACTTCTCTTGCCCAATAGGTTTTCTTCTGTTCAAGTTACTGTTATTCACTATTTCTACATTTTTTGATGTCTCAACTCCTGTAAACACTACAGTGATCAAATTCTGAATCTCCAAGAAATGCACTCTCGTAATTTCCTGGAAGTGGGTGCAGCAGCTCTTCTTGTTGGGGACATGGAAACAAAGAGCAAGGGTGAAGCATGGAAGATTTTCGGGAGTAACGAGATGCCTTTTCTGGATCAACTATTACAACCGTCACTGCTGACTACTGTTACCAATTCAAATTCAGCTTTTGCTCATTTGAGAGCAATAACAGCACTGAAACGCTCCAAACAAGGGACTGATCAAATTTGGTACATTTTTTTCTTAATACTTTTGTTATTTTCTTTCAATTCTGTGAATCATGTTTATCAAAAACATGATATGATTGCATGCATTGTGGAATTAAAGTAAGTTTTATCCGGCTGTCGGCATTCTTTGATACTTTCATTTGTTAGATAAATGCTATCTGAACATATATGGTTCTATTATTGATCTAAGAAAGATATTTTTTTTACATAAATATATATTATCAGGGAAGATTCTCCTATGAGCACCTTTCGTCCGCGTGCAAGACCGCTCTTTCAATATCGTCATTACAGGTAAAAAGCCTGCTAGTTTCTTTAGGTGCTTTTTCAATACTGTCTTGATCTCCGTTGCAAGTTCACCTGCATTCACTGTATACTAATATAACACCGAAAGAGTAATACCCACCACCTCTTCTCTGGTGCGTAATTATCATTGTAAGAGTAATACCCACCACCTCTTCTCTGATAATCATTCATTTGTGTAGCAATATATTTTGTATGATGGCCTTGTCATGTTTGAGTTAGTCAGTTTACATTTTCTATCACCTGTTTGTCTGAGTCTCAACCTTTTGATATGTGCTAGCGAACAACAACCCTTGCGATTAAATCCGGAGGAGGTATGTGAGGTTATTGCGGCAGTTTGCTCTGAGACATCTACTGCCAAAGCCAATCAGTTAACAGTGTCATCTAAGTTAAGACAAAATGGAAGACCGTCGATGGATGTGGCCGTTAGCGTTCTTGTCAAACTTGTGATTGACATGTGTGTTCTAGCACTTATTCTTTTTTCTTATGGTTTACTTATCTATGTATATTTATATACATGTGTTGTGTGATTGTGAGTGTGTGTCTAAGAGGAATGTATGAGGAGTGAAAGGGAGTACGAGAATAAATGTAAGTAGCTTTATATGGTAAATGCTGCTTTGCCAATTATTTCAGCATTGTCAACTAGTCTCATTTTGTGCAGGTCCTCTTTAATTTTGGTAGTCTTGTAGCGATTTTTTACTTCAGGTTTCTATTTTTCCGTTACCCTTTAACAAATTTGATTCTTTAACTGACTAAGCAGTTTGGCTGATTTGTCAATTTACTAAAGACCAAAAAACTTGATTAATACTGAAATAAATATGACTTTTAATCTTTATGTTGTATTCACGAGTTCAGGTCATTTGTAGATTATGCATTATATTTTCAAAAAGTATGGGTCTACAGTCTACAGAATGAACTAAAGCATAAGTAACTGATTCTCGTAAGTCACTAAAAATTATCTGAATATATCGAGTGAATTTGGCTCGTGGAATTTTCTGAATATGTTTGACTGAATTTTGTTTGTTAAATCATTATATCATGTTTTGCAGGTACGTTTTAGATTCTGAGACAGCTGGTCCTCTCGCTCTATCCTTGCTAGAGGTATTGGTGCTTGTCACATGATCATATTTTAAATATGAAAGGAATCTAATTGTTTCGTTGTGACATTGAAGGACATGCTATATTCTCCCCGAGTAATGTCAAAAGCTCGAGCTTTTGATTTAATTATTAACCTTGGAGTGCATGCACATTTATTGGAGCCTCCAGCAGTTGATGGCTCCACAATAATTGAGGAACAGTACTCACAGGAAGCATACTTTAACAATGGAACTCAAGACTCAACAAACAGAACAAAATCCAACTTCTTCAAGAAAACAGGAAACTCATCAGCTATTGATAAGTTTGAATGTTGGATTTTGGGTATTCTCTTTGAGGTTCTACTTCTTCTTGTACAGGTATATCCAATTTGGGACCAGAAGTAATGGCTGATTATTTTTTTAATGTTCATGTCTTTCCGGTTTCCAACTCTTTTTATATGTTATATCTTCTTTTGTATTGCCTTTAGGGAATGTTTTTGTGTTAAGTCAACTGTTATTCCCGGTTTGTTAAACATATAACATATATTTCGTCTCCATCTATGCATGTATGGAAGTAGAAGCCAGAGTAGGCATACAGTTCTCTATAGGAGTTATGGAGCTTTATTCAAATTAATGTTACCCATTCTACTAGCCTCTTGAGGCTCTCTATTGCAGCCTGCATCACCTACCACTCACCCATCGGATTGGCATCTTTAAGGAAAAGTCTATATGCCATTTGTTTTGGCAATACTAACAATCTCATGCAGAACCCTTCAGATTTAGGTGGGTCCTAAATAAAGACTTTATATTCCAGTTTAGTTTAAAAGATCCCTAATTATATGGATAGCCTTACGAGGTTAGAACTTGTAGATTTTGACCAATGCACATGTTATCAGTGAACAGATCTTGCTGAGCATCAAAGGTAAATATCACGAAAAGAAGAAAATCTAAAAAACTATCCTTTAGGTCTCATAATTAAAGTAGGATGCTTGTGGATGAACAAGAAAATATATTAATTCTATTGTATTAAGAAACATAGGTCATGCTCGGTCCATCCGTTGTTTTTTTCATGGCTCGACTGTGTTGTCCCTTTTATCTTCTTCTTTCAGATAAAACTATGATTCTATAAGATTGTATATTGTCATTATTAGCAGTTCCTACATGATACATGGCATTTCACAGATAGAAGAGGAAGAAGAGTCTGTCTGGGCTTCTGCCTTGAGCTGTCTACTGTACTTCGTTTGCGACAGAGGCAAGATTAGGCGAAGCAGATTAAAAGGTCTTGATATTAGAGTGAGTATTTAAATGAACTAGCTTTTTTGTAATCTACCAGTTGCTGAGCATGTCTTTATTTCCAACTTAATTTTACTTAAGTGAGTTTACTGACCTTTTTTATGAAGGATCGTGGCTGTCTATAGAATGATCTGCCTGAAACATTATGTGATGGTTGTTCTGAGACCCAAAATTTCAAGAGAGGATTTGCATATTATATTGAATGTGTTTGTTCCACTGACTTTCTTACCATGGATTTTTTTCCTGCTTTTTCATTTGCGTACAGGTTATTGAAGTACTGATGAAGATCAGTAGAAAAAACTCTTGGGCAGAAATAGTCCATTCCAAGCTTATCTGCATGATGACAAACCTGTTCTATGAAGTACCTGATGAACCTGATAAAAATGCTCCAGTTACTCCTTCATTTGTTGTTAACCAAGTTGATCTGATTGGAGGAATTGATTTTATATTTGGGGAGGTATCAATCTAATCAGTTCCTACATGCCTTATTTTATCTATAAGGATGCTACGTGCCAAGACTTCTAGGAACTATGAAGAGCTTTGTCTTTAACTTGCTACACGTCATGTCTAAGTCCATTATCTATTTCTCCAATCCCTTGTGTTATGTGTGAGACTATATCCTTCAATCCATACCTCTTAAGTAACTACTAACTAACTTCTTGCAAAGCCTACTTATTAATTTCTTGTTAAAACTTTTGTTTCTTATCAAAAAGAATATATATCAGGCTCAGTTTGCGGTAATATATTAATCAATTTGCATTTACATTTGGCTATTGCAGTTAGTGCTGTCAAATTCAAGGGAAGAGAGGAGAAATCTATATCTGGTGATTTTTGACTATGTCTTGCATAAAATAAATGAGAGTTGTGTAGCTGTCGGAGTTTCTGAGTATAGTGATGATGAGATTCGACCTATTGCTACCTTACTGGTGCTTGCAGATGCACCAGAAGCACTGCATAGTTCTGTTAAGTTGGGGGTTGAAGGTATTGTGGAACTGTTGAGGAGATCGATCTCTACATCATTGTCCACATATCCTAATAACGACCGGCTTCTGACGGTATATTTTACAAAATTTGATCATACATTATTAACATCTCTGCACTTAATTTGATAATACATTATAATGTTTTCCTCTTGCAGCTATTGGAGAAGATAGTACAAAAGTTTGATGCTCTTGTAGGATCATTTACTCGTGTAGACAAAGAGTTCACACAAATGATTCAGATCACGAAATCATTCAAATCTATTGAAAGTATTGGTGGAGTTCCTGTAAATGCTGCTATGAATGCAAAGCTCTGTTGGACCAGTTTACATTCTCTTCTTCATTCTGAACGGGATGCTTACCGTCACCATGGATATTTGTGGTTGGGGGACTTGCTGATTGCAGAAATTAGCAGGGAAGGAGATATGAGTCTGTCAAGCATTAAAAACTTGGAGCGGAAAATTTCGCTTGCCGGAGTTCATGAATATTCAGCATCATTAAATGTTCCTTTACCTATTTGGCTTATGTGTGGACTTCTCAAGTCAAAAAACAACCATATTAGGTGGGGATTTCTGTTTGTTCTGGAGAGGCTGCTAATCCAATGTAAATTCTTGCTCGATGAGAATGAAGTCCAACAGGTAATGCTCCCTGAACATATACATGATAAGAGTCGTCTCGAGAAAGCAAACGCGGTGATAGATATCATGAGCTGTGGCTTATCCTTGATGGCTCAGATAAATGAAACTGATCGAATGAATACTTTAAAGGTAATTATGATTTCTCGGCTTTCTGTTTCATTTGATCATATATTTCTAATATGAAGGGCATAGACTCTCAATCAACGGAGATGCAGGTGAGATTTCTTGCATGTTCCTGGTTGACCAGGCTGTATTTTGGTAAAAAGATATATTTAAAAGAAACAATTTTTCTTCATTTTGTATTTATTGATATTAGGTATGATTTTGCCCTTCCTCAGCCGCATATACTGCCTGTTGTATGCTACTTATATTTCTAATGCTCGTATTTTCCTTTGATGTGCATGTACAGATGTGTGATATTCTGTTGTCCCAACTGTGCTTGAAATTCACACATACTGCTGCGACACAGTTTGGGGATTCACTGCAACGTAGAGATTCTATTAATTTAGAAAGAATGAATAAATTAGATGGGGCAGAACGGCTCTCCACTGCAGAGAACTCTGATCGTGGTGATTTAAACGGAAGTCCTAGCACCAAAGTGGGGAAAAATGTGCCCGTTCCAATTCGTGATACTGCATCTATGGCAGCCCTGCTTCTTCGTGGACAAGCCGTTGTTCCCTTGCAGTTGGTTGCTCGTGTTCCTGCTGCACTATTTTATTGGCCTTTAATACAGCTTGCCGGTGCTGCTACAGATAATATTGCATTGGGCGTCTCTGTAGGTAGCAAAGGCAGAGGCAATCTTCCTGGTGGCACATCAGATATAAGGGCTACACTTCTCTTACTTTTAATTGGCAAATGCACAGCAGATCCTGCTGCTTTCAAAGATGTTGGTGGGGAAGAATTTTTTTGGTAAGTTATTCAGCTTGTATTCACTGTTAATGCAGTTTAGTTTGAATTAGTGTTATATATGTATAAGTTATGTGTATCTGCCAGGGAATTATTGGATGATACAGATGCTAGAGTGGCATACTACTCGTCGACTTTTCTTTTGAAGGCAAGTATTGGGTATATTTTGCTGATTTTTGCACAGTGAACTTCGAAGATACTAAATTTATTTTCAATACTTCACAGAGAATGATGACTGAGGAACCAGATAGTTACCAGCGCAAACTTCAAAATCTCGTATCAAGGGCTCAACAGGTGCATTCTTGTTTATTTTTTCATCTGTAAGAGCTTATGGATTCATTTGGAAGTCTACTGTTGGTTTATGAACTCAATAAATCTTGTATGTGGTTATCATTCACTTGTTAGTCACCATTAAGAATGTGGTCAAGTTAGAATGGTCGATCCTGCTACCATTTATTTCTCCTATTGTGATGACCAACCAAGACTAGGTCTGAAGTATAATAGATTATCACACCACAGAGTTGGATAATTTGGTTCACAGTGTCTTTGTCCGAGTCATCTAGGATAATTTTGAAACTTCTTTATGCGAATGTTCTTCATTTATAATCAGTGCTTTAAATACTTTATACTTCTATCTACAGAGCAACAATGAAAAGCTATTGGAAAATCCATACCTCCAGATGCGTGGCTTGCTTCAACTTGCAAATGAGTAGCCATATATTTCTCAGCTACGGAACGCAATGTTAGCTTTTTTGTTTCATTGGCCCGATTAAAGAGCTCACTTCATTTCTAGTGATGGTGGCAAATTCATGGTCAAGCTATGAAATAGTTCAATCCCCTGTTTTAGCTCGGTTCAAACAAATTCGAAGTTCAGCTCTAGGATTACTGCCCTTGAGGATGTGTTTGCCTGATGCTGTATATGTTTGAAGAGATTTCCTTAAATTATGGTTGAGATTCGAGACTGCATCTAGACTGTTGATTTACTGAGAGACTGCTGCTGAAACCACCCAAAGAAAGTAAAAAAACTTGTTTTTCAGCTGATGATTCTTGTGCATATTTAACCAGCATTGGAATTTGTCAAAGTTCTGGTTCTTCTGCCATCTTCAGGTACTTTTGCTTATCTCCTACTTTCAATTGTTTCCAAATTCTTCAATCATCTAATCAAAATCTTGCGAAACTACATTCTCTTGGGAATTGTAGCTTGCACATTCTGCATACTTAACACTATACAGTCCACCTATATGGCAAGATTGTTTGCTAATCTGTGCATGTCTGCTCCTTTCAATTTATTCCAAACACTTCAATCATCTTGTCAACGTTGGTATACACTCATTTAACTAGTGAATACATTTCATATTGGAATTGTAGCTTGGACATTCTGCATACTTTAACACCATAAAGTCCACCTATATGGCAAGAGTGTTTGCTAATCTGTGCATATCTGCTCCTTTCAATTTATTCCGAACACTTGAATCATCTTATCCACGTTGATAAACGCTCTACTTACTCGTTCAAAACTACATTCTCTAGTAAAAATAGATATCATATTGGGATTGTATCTTGCTCATTCTGCACGCTTCTAACCTCTGCAAATCTTGCGTTTTTTGGGATTATGCTTGCAGTTAGAGGAATTCTTGGTGTTTGTAGTCATTAATTGCAAAGTTGTTGGGAGGGAGAAGATCATGTCTCAGTTTTTCAATTGACAGTCTTGATCCACAAGAGTAGATTGTACATAGCTCCATTTTGTACATAGGTTGGTTGGTTTGTTGTGTGTTTTTTGGTGCTCAAGTTCAAGTTTTCTGCAGAAATTGTAGTTCAATTTTGTTCCTCATTTGTTAGGATCAGATAGCTCAAGAGTGCAGTGCAAATTTTGTTCTCTCACATCTTCAATTTTTACTTCTCTAACATGTAAATTAGCTTCCCTTCTTAACATGTCATTACACTTGATTCTCACGCTTTGCTCACGCTATACACGACTTACTTTTTTAGTGGATTATTACACGAAATACCCTCGTCACGACCTATATTTCTTTTGGAAGCAAGCAATACTTTCCTAGTATATTATCACACGAATTACCATCGTCACAAAAGTAACCAACACCTACTACATGCTTGCGGAATTGGTTACTTCTTTTGGGAAGCAAGTTTTGAATTACCAGCGTCATAAAAAAAAAACAACTTACAACCACTCTTTTTAATGCTATAAATACTGCAATCTTGTGAGGAAAGAAGATATCCTACAAAATCAAGTCAGAGAAAATACCAAAATCTCGAGATTTCTTTGGAGTTTAATAAATATATGCTAATTTGACTATTATAATTAGAGAGATTCTTGAAAACAATAGTAAATTAATATCCACACATCAACCTATTTATAAGCTTCTAACAAATTAAATGAGTTGGAGGGTTTGCCATGAATTTTTCCTTTTCCTTTTACAAAAACTTTGTGTATACGGAGTGGGTGGATATGGGTTAAGCAGATGCCTAATTACAATTAATTATCTCTCTTAAGAGATGATACAGATGGAACTTATATTTGGGTTTTTACTATTACAAAGTTTTAAATTAAAGCATATTCGCCTATAAGTACTCAAACTTTGAGTGAATTTTAGTTCTGTACACGACTTTCAATCTTTTAATTTGTTAAAATTTATAAAACTTTGATATTTAAATATTAAAGAAATGATGTCCCTTTAGTGCAAAAATGACATCTATGATTTAAGCAGTAAACAACATAAGATATTGTGATCTCTTGACTTTCAAGTTTTTCGTTGATGTGCAAATTTTAACAAATTATATATTTATGCGAGCATTTTAAAATCATGTGCAAAATCAAAACAATCAAATGTTCTTGTATTTACGAGCTAATAGCCTTTAAGATTAATTTCTATAATCCATTTAAAGAATTGGGTAAACTTAGTAAATTATCCCAGAAGATCATCTGGCCCAAAAATGGTGGCCCATTCGGTGGGCCACCAATCACGCCCCGCCACGCGTGCATTGGTGGCCCACCTTTTTAAAACTAAAATATTTTTTTATTGCTAACATGGCCCATCAATGCACGCGTGGCATGACGTGATTGGTGGGCCACCGAATGTGACACCAATTTGTGTCAGAAGATCTGACTTGGTAAATTATGACTAAAAAAAAAAAAAAAAACTAAATGTAAATTCTAGATTTTTGGTTCCGTTACGCTGTTATATGCTGTAACTCTGTATCTATATATCACTCCCCCGCCACTATCATTTCCACCACTCTTGATTCTCTCATATTCTCTATCTGCAATAAACCACATACACACTAAGCAATAGCAATGGCGGTAGAGATCTGCGTCAAGGCTGCTGCTGGAGCTCCCAACGTTCTCGGAGACTGTAAGTTCTTCACTATCGTCACTCTACGCAACTCAATCACACAATTAACGGCGTGATTCTAATCATGGGAGTGATTTTCTGATGATTTGGATATCTTAGGCCCATTTTGCCAGAGGGTTCTACTTACTATGAAAGAGAAGAAAGTTGAGTATAAGCAGCATTTGATCAACCTGGACGCGAAGCCCCAATGGTGAATTAATTGCTCGAACCGCTGCTGAATTTAGGGTTTTGTTCGTATTGAGTGAAATCGTTTTGTTTGTGTGTTTTAGGTTTCTGGAAATTAGTCCCGAAGGGAAGGTGCCACTGATAAAGATTGATGACAAGTGGATTTCTGATTCTGATGTGATTGTTGGTATTCTGGAAGAGAAGTACCCAAATCCTTCTCTTTTTGTTCCTCCTGAAATTTCATCAGTGTATGGCTTTCCCTTATCTCTCATGTTTATATGCATATTGATTATCATCTAGTTTATTACTTGGAAATACTATGACTTTGTGAGCTCTTGCTGTTTTGATGGTGGCTTTAATGGATAATTGTTTTGGGTTTTGTTTGGAGGCAATTTATAGTCTAGGAATTACTGAACTTTTATGTTTTGAAGATCTAGAGTAAAGAAAATGCTCTTAGCATACAGGATCATTTTGAATGTGTGTGTATTTCAAACATATTTCTTTAGAAAAGGAAATGCTGCCTCCCTCCTATACATTTGATTTATGCATATTGATTATCATCTAGTGTATTCCTTGGACGTAATACGATTTTGTGAGCTATTGCTGATTGGATGGTTATATGACGTTTTGATTTGGTGTCTTTAGTGGATTCTTCTTTTGGGTTTTGTTTGTAGGCAATATATATAGTCTAGGACTTACTGAACTTCGGTTTTTTGAAGATGTAGATTAAAGAAAATGCTCTTAGGCTCTTAGCTTTGAGGATCATTTGAAAGAGTTGTGTGTTTGTGTGTGTGTGTGTTTTTGACGCATATGTCTTTAGAAAAGCAACTGTCGTCGTCCTTGTGTACATTTGATTTATGCTTCCCCAATTCGACATTTTTCATTGAAATTTTTCTAGGGGGTCCAAGATATTTCCTTCATTTGTCAAATTCTTGAAGAGCAAGGATCCCAGTGATGGATCTGAACAAGCTCTGCTTGCTGAACTAGAGGCGCTGGACGAGCACCTGAAAACTAAGGTGGTGAATTAATTTTTTGAGGGTACATTAGTTAAGGATGATGACTATAATTTGGATTATTCCTGTTTTTGCAACTTAAGTTTACTTACTATGTATGTTATCAGGGGCCATTTGTCAATGGAGCTAACATAAGTGCTGTTGATTTCAATTTGGCACCAAAGCTTTACCATCTTGATGTGGCCCTCGGCCATTTCAAGGGCTGGAGTGTTCCTGAAAGCTTGCCTAATGTGCTCAACTACAAGAAGGTATATCTATATATTATTACCAATATCTTTCCCTTTTTGTCTTCCCTACTATTATGCTGCATGGATAACGGTTACATCACTATGTATCCGGCTTGAAGCCTCTCCTACTTCAAATAAGTCTCTACATCAATCTTGAAAACGTATGCTAGTTCTGACAACTAATATAATTTTGCATATGAGGCTATGTACTAGAAGTCTGACTGTATTTGTGCTGGAAATGTTATTTCCAATCTGTTTCTTTTTCGTCTTCCCTCTTCTTATGCTATTTACATCACTACATATAGTCATTTTGGAGCTCTCCTACTCGTGATAGGCCTAGACATTAATTTCGAAATCATTGACAGTCTGACTTTGTATGTGTTGAAAATATTGCTCCAGTGTTTAGTCCCATATTAGACAAGCGTCTCTCGATATTTCTGATGAAACCTTCCTTCAAAATAGTCTCTCTATCTGAAAAATGATTCATCGATTATATATAAACACTAACTCCCCTGTGATAGTAAACGTTTCTCCTATTTAAGATCGAGCTTATGCTTATTCATCGCCCTTACAAGTCCATAATCATGCACCACACTATGTATGCCCTTGTAGCATTTTATGGAAGCACAAATCTAATCCTCATGCAACTTTTGCCCAAGAGAATCTGCTAATGTATAGCTTTTCTTCCCTATGCAGCTGATGTATATGCAGGAGTGTTTTGAGAAAACAAAGGCAGCGAAGGAGCATGTCATTGCGGGCTGGGCGCCCAAAGTTAACGCGTAAACAAGTCTTAATCTACTTGCAGCAGCATGTAGTGTGGTGCTGCTGTTGAATCTACTAGAAGCTAAGTGATGTTTCTTGCTAATAATATTCCCTTGCTGTTAGAAACGGCGTCGTATGCGGATGTGTTAGGGCTATGCTTATCATGCTATGTACTATGATGTGGTTGAAATAAAAACTTGAAACTGTGCTTTGTTCTTCATTCTTTGGTTCCGGTTTGCTCCATTTTATGTTTAATTTCGAGCTAGGTCCCAATTCCCGTTCATATAAATTCAAACTTATGATTTTTTACTATAAAATTTTATTCATAAATATAGTATAGATAATATTGCGTGTCGTGTTTATTTTATGCACAATTTCGAGCTAGGTTGATTTTTGTCTATATAAATTCGAATTTATAATATTCAATTATAAAATAATTCAATGTAAGTCAGTCAGCACTTTTAGCAGGTACACATTTATTTATTTATTTTTATTTTTATTTTTTTTAATAACGCGAACCCGCAGTCAGCACTTTTAACAGGTACACCGCAGCCACTATTGCGGAGAGTTAAACTATCCTAAATTGATAGACATAGAGTTAAACAAGTCACTAAAGTGACAAACACACATAGCGTGTTCAGTAGGAATTGAACCCATGGGAATTGAACCGGTCTCGGGCCACCCACCTTGCCTTTATTTTATTGTTTCAATAAACAAAAAAAATTAATTTTTGGAAAATAGAGGAACTAGGGCACCGTCGATTCCCGCCAATTGAGCAGAATTCACGCGCCACCGTCTCGGCGGTGGCGCCGTCATGGAGGGGTAAGCTACTCGCCTACTCACTCACTCACTTACTCAGCACGGGGACCTCTTCTCTATCGCCACCACAGCTCAACTGATCCCTCAAGCTGCATCCAACCGCCGCCACCTCCGCCGCGGTGCGGCCGTCTTCATGTAAAATGGAGAGCGAAGGTGAAGATCCTAATTTTGAAATTGAATCAATCGTAATTGAATCGACAATTACAATTTTAAAATACAATCATTTCAAGGCTTTCTAGAATCGAACTATAATCGATTTAAAAAATTTGGGTGAACTTGTATGAATTTTGACCTAATAATTATAAATTGAATGTAAATTCAAAGCTCTGGTACCCTTACGCTATTGACTATTGCAGTTTGTATCTATATATCATTTCCAGTGCTTGATTCTCTCTCATCTCTCTTCAAGAAATTCCAAACACCTAGTTGTGGCTGTGGAGGTCTGCATCAAATCTGTTACTGGCGCCCCCGCATTCTTGGAGACTGTAAAGTTTTTACAATCCTTACTTTGCTCAACTCACACGCACAATCAAGTGATCAACCGTGGTTCTGATGATTTGTTTTGATATATTAGGCCCCTTTTGCCAGAGGGTTCTGATGACTTTGGAAGAGAAGAAAGTTGAGTATAAGCTGCAGTTGATCGACCTCGAAGCTAAGCCCCAATGGTAAATTGCTCGAACCAATGCTGATTTTAGTGTTCTGTTTGGGGAAAAAGGTGAAAAAACATCGTGTGTTCATGTAAAAATGCTTAAAACTATGTTTTTTGGAAAATATACTCGTATTATTAAAAAATATTGCATGAAAACTGCTCCGCAAATCTAACTCTCCGTAAATTAACGTAGTGAAAGAGTTGTGAGCTTCAATATGGACGCACAGTTAGATTTGACGAACACATGGTTGTTTTAGCATTTTCACCCTAACACGCGGTACTTTTTGGCCTTTCCGTGGTTCATTTGTTGTTTTTGGGGTGTGAGTAAAGTGGTTTTCTTGATGGTATTTTTAGGTTCTTAGAAGTGAACCCAGAAGGGAAGGTGCCAGTGATAAAGTTTGATGATAAGTGGATTGCGGATTCTGATGTGATTGTAGGTATTTTGGAAGAGAAATACCCCAATCCCTCTCCCTCTACTCCTCCTGAAGTCTCATCAATGTATGATTTCCTCCCATCTCTTATCCTTATATGCATATTAATTATTCTTGGACATACTATGATTTTGTGAGCTCTTGCTGGGATT
Organism: Lavandula angustifolia; assembly: GCA_028984105.1. NCBI lineage: Eukaryota > Viridiplantae > Streptophyta > Magnoliopsida > Lamiales > Lamiaceae > Lavandula > Lavandula angustifolia. Next base: position 33,517,507 of record CM054802.1, on the reverse strand, counting down.
GCAGTATGATGTTTGAATTTGGTGGTTTAGTTGATCTTGTTCTTGGTGGTTGTTCTCCAGTTTGACTTTTTTTTTTCATTGAAATTCTTGTAGGGGTTGATGAACAAATTATAATTCTCGCAAGTGCACAAATCGGTGTAGTACCTAATAAAGCAACTCCCGAGGTCGATCTAACAAGGACTCAGCTGGGTTCTAATTACTCTAATTATTTCATTATCTACTTGGTCCTAAACAGGGTTTGGTTTATTTAAAACTACGGAATTAAAATAGCAAGAAAGTAGAAAAACAAGTAAAAGCGAAGCAAAGTGGATTAATGGTTTGGTTTCAAGATTTGATGAAGAGTGCGGAGGTTTAACAATCACTATGTCTAAGATGATCGATTAATTCCCATTCTCTAGCTAGCAATTATGAATTTATTTTGTTGGTTCATCCACTAAGGCTCTAGGGATTCCGTATGATGGCGGAAACCTAAGGATCGTATCATGCTCAAGGATTTAAGGAACCTTCTAAACTATCCCAAATCAATGGTGACAATCTAGACACTTAATTGCAGGTTTAAATAAATAATCGGGTATGATGCGCCGTATTATCTATTACCTATATTATCTACAATTATCTAAGATGATGGTCAGTCACATTAAAGAATCATAGAGAAATCAAAAGCAGACTCAACAATTAAGAAACAAAATAATTCATTCATTGGAAAACTTGGGTTTGAATCAATTCATCAAAAAACATAGGTCCTGCTAAACCCCCCACACAAGGGGATTTAGCCACTCATATTTGTAGGAAAATAATCACAAAAGATGCAAAAATAATCCATAGAATTCAAGTATCAAAAACCCTAAACAAAACTGAGAAGGAATAATACAACCTAGAATCTAGCGGATTGATCCTCGCGCTTGGTTCTCGGGTTGTGGTCTTCAATCTTCGTCTTGAATCTTCAACGGAGGGATGCCTTGGGTGTTTCTCTGCTTTGGGGGCTGAAAAAAGTCGAAATTATGGTGTGTGGTTCGAAGGAAAGAAGTCCGGAAGAGTTTATATAGGTTTCGGGCCGAAAAAAAACGTTTTTGGGCTGTAAAAGACGCGGACCGCGGTCCAGTACAAAAGGCGGACCGCGGTCCGACCTGTTCTGTCCATGCACTCCTGTCAGCAATTTTCTGCACTGACCAATTTTGGGAAAAACGCGATATCTCCTTCGATAACCGTTGGATCGTCATGAGACTTTGCCACAATGTTCCTAACACATAGAACTACGATGTGGACGGTGGAGATCGGATTCTAAGATCGTTAGATCCGTCTGCCACTTGATTTTCCAACTGTCTTATTACGCGAGCTCCAAAACACGATTTCTTCAACATCCGGCTTCAAATCCTCTTCATTCTTCATCCAAACAACTCCATCTTTGCCAACAATACACCAATGGTCATGGTTTCTTCCATTTTGGTGCCAAATACCACCAAATATGCTCAAAACGCGCGAGAAACCTACAAAACCAAAAACCATCGAAAGTATACGATTCCAAGCAAAACAAAAGCTAAAAATATATGGAAAATTATGTAAATAAGCTTAAAAAAACTACGATGAGATGGTATAAAAACCACTCATCAAATCTCCCCAAACCTAAGCTTTTGCTTGTCCTCAAGCAAAGAAACAAGATAAAAGAAAGACTATGACTAAATATAAAAAAGATGAGCATAACAATTCAAGCCTAATTCAGTTTTTTAGAAGAATACATCATTAACATGTGAAAATCATTCAAGCTTGATGACACCTTCAAAACAAAATAGATCATAGAAGTAGTGTAGTCCCTCTCCATAAATCTGTATCACTCAAACACTCAAGTGTATAAGGGTAAAATTATCACTCGAACTCAACCCTAAGAGAGCGTCTTCATAAGCTTGCAGATTGTCTAATTCTACTTATAATGAGCACAATTCATGGCAAAGATCACGAAGGTCTTTCTTTCGGTGTAATGGGGCTAAGGCATGTAATAAAAAGGTAGGGAATATATAAGAAAAGTGACTTATTAATGTACGAACAATCAAGGGATCTAGTAGAGTAACTAAATGATTATACATCAAAATAAACCTCTAAAACTAACCACATTTGAATCACTCATAATCAAACAAATCAAGTCACCCCAAGTTCTCACTTTTTTTTTTCCAAAATATACTCCCCTTTTCAACTTCCTCATTTTTTTTCTTCACTTTTTTTTTCTTCTCTTTTTTATCATCTCCCAACTCTAACATATGTCATCAATAAACCTCTTTCAATCAAAGTTAGGAGTACATGCACAAGTCTCCCATATTCTATCCAATTGTTTACATGCTAACTCTCTACCAATAATTAGATAAAGATTTCAGTATAACACGGTGTCATCAAGTTTGGTACCAGACTAGATAGAATCAAAATCAATTCACACCAATCTTTTTTTTTTTTTTTTGGCTTCAAAAATTTGTCCCTTGATCACCAAACCCTCACAAGCTTCCATTTCCTTCCACATCACTAATGACTCTACTAGATCCTCGGTTAAGGGTAGTTAGGTTAGACAATTTAAGTGGAGGTACATGAATAAAAATGATACATTAAGCTCAAAAGGGCTTACTAGGTTGATGTTCAAGGTAGGAATCATATTTGGCTCTGGCTAAAGAACGAGATAGTGCCTAATATCATATCAATGTCATATACGAAAAGTGTTCAATAAACTTCAAACAGACTCAAAGCAAGTTCTAAATGTTCTCCCTAAAGCGAGCATCACACATGAAAGAAATTGAGACCAACATAAAATTTCGTCAGTTCACAATAGGCTCAAATTCTCACCAAATGCTTTTGGACTACCATACTTTTACATCCTACATGTTCAAAAACGTAAGCTATAAAAACCACTCATCAGGGGTTCCAAGATATTCCCTTGCTTCTTCTAATTCTTGATGAGAAGGATTCTAGTGATGGATCAGACCAAGCTATTCTTGATGAATTCAAGGCGCTTGACGAACACTTGAAACGTAAGGTGGTGAATTAATATTAATTTAGGATGAGATTATGTAGTGAAAACTTAAGTTTACTTTCTGTGTATTAGGGGCCATATATCAATGGAGAAAAAATCAGTGCTGTTGATTTAAGTTTGGCACCAAAGCTTCACCATATCGATGTGGCCCTCGGCCATTTGAAGGGCTGGACTGCACCTCAACACTTGACTCATGTACACAACTACAAGAAGGTAACTCAATATGTTATTTCCAATTTGGTCCTTTTTTGTCTTCCCTCCTCTTATGCTACATGAATTGAGATGTAGATGAACTTTAAATTCAGAAATTGTCTCATATATAGCTTGTCTATCTTAATATCTTGCTTGACTTTTGAATTAGTATATGAATCTTTAATCTATTTGGGTGAAAGCTCTGCTTGTGTTATACCTTCTAGATATTAGGTGCATCTGAGGCATCTTATTGAACAGCTTGTTTGAATCTTCCTTCAAAACAAGTAATATTAATTCATGCCAAATTTCTTGAATTATCCGAGTTGAATTCACATAGGAAGGTCTTCACCTGTAGCCTTGCTTTGGAGTTGTGTTGAAAATATTACTTGAGTATTTAGTCTCTCTCATGTAATTCATTGATTATATTCAAAAACTAATTCATCTGATATTCTTATTTCTTTTCCCACTAAACTCCCCTGCAAAAATAAATGTTCCACCTGTTAAAGATTGAACTTATGCTGAATCATTGGCCTTAAAGTAGTCATTAATCATGCATCATACCAAAATGCAGTTCCATGTAGCATTTTATGCAAGCATAAATCTAATCATCATGCAACTTTTGACCATTTTATCCAAGATATTGAGTTTGGTTGGATACTTTAGATCTACTCTTTTCATTCAAACAGCTGAACACAAGATCAAGAATTCTTAGTGAATATGTATAACATAATCTGCTAATGTCTGCCTATCCCTTTCGAATTGCAGCTGCTCTTTTCACTGGAGTCTTTCAAGAAAACGCAGGCCCTAAAGGAACACATCATTACAAGCTGGGGGAAAATAGTTGAACGCCTGAATAAGTCTTAAATTCTTAATCTACATACATCATATCATCTGCTGCTACTATTACTCCCTTGTATATTTTGCTCAGTAAATTCTGCAAGTTGCTAATGGTATTTCTTGTATGCAGTGGCCGAGCCATATTTTCGATACATATATTTAAAAAACAAGAAGAAACCCTAGCCCACCCATCTCTTTCAAAGTGTCTGAGTTCGAATTTGTTAACCTTGATGGCACCACTTGTTTTTTATTTTGTGTATTATCTTTTAAAAGGTTTGCATGAATGCACGGTTTTTCAATTTGTTAAAATTTGTACACAAACGAAGACTTTGATGGTTTAATTATCTGAGAAATGATGCTGATTTGGGGCAGGAAAAAAAATCATACATGTAGTAAATGATATCCTAACCGACCTTTCAATGCAGGATATTTTAGTCTCCATAACTCAATTCGGAAGTTATCTTTTTTGCATGTATAAAATCTTAACTAATTTAAAGAGGTTACTTGAAAATCATGTGCAGATTGAGAATGTATAAATTCTTAACTAATTTAGTCTCCATAACTCAATTCGGAAGTTATTGACACCTGTTTTTGGTTTGATTTTATATCTTTTGAAGGGATATAAATTCATTAGATTATTACATAATCAATTTTGAAATAGTGTAATAATTTGTCCACTCTACTTGTTTAACGAAGGGTCCAATATAATTCGTGCACGTCAACCTCGCATAGTAGTGAACCAAGACGCCATATCGCCTGGATACAGGATACATTGTACGACCAGCAAATGTATATTTTTGGCGTCTTATTAATACTACCTCCGTCTCATTAATAACGACTCTTGATTTTTCGGCATGAGAATTAAGAAAGTAGAGTAAGTAATAAAGTAAGAGAGAGAAGATGAGAGATGTTGAGAGAGTGAATGATAAAGTATGTGAGAATAATAATAAAATACAAGAGAATATAGTATTTTTTTTTGGAAAGATATCATTTTAAATGGGATAAACCGAAAAGAAAAAAAAATCATTATCAATAGAACGGAAGGAATATATTCTAACTAATTAAATAAATACTATTTCCACATATAAATCTCTTTATTTATTGTTTTTATGAAAAAAAGTACAAATGGGAATATAATACTTGTACAACGTGCTATCTGCAGACAAACGTTCAAAATGAAAAAAAATCAAAACGAAAATTCTATAAACTCATCAATTTTTGTCAAGTTATAAGAGAAAACGAAAGACATTACACATCAAAATTGATTATATTAAGTGATTTAAATTAATACTTTCATCATAGTTGAAAAATCAAAAGGAAGCAATTCTAATAATCGATTTTCCGATTGTGATTAAAAAAAACAAGCAAAAACTTCACAGTGGTAGTTTATTTAATTCGTCCGTGTTAAACATGAGCATTTTTGGTTTCAATCTAAATTGAGAAGTGAAGAAGCTATTGGGCAGCGTTGATTTCCGCCAATTGCAGCGAACTCCACGTGATTCCTCAAGCACGCGCCACCGTCTCGGCGGCGGCCTTCGTCATGGATGGTGTAAGGTACTTCTCGCCGAGCGCGGGCGACCTATCGTCTATCGCCACCACCGCCAACCGACCTCCTAAAATCATCCAGCTGCAGCATCCCACAGCCGCCGCCTCCACCTCCGCCGCCGCGACGCCGTCTTCATATTTGTCGAAATGGAGAGCGAAGGTGAAGCGGATGTCTCGGACGGACTGGATTGAGCTGTTCCTGCCGTGTTACCGTTGGATTAGCAGATACAAATGGCGCGAATATCTCCAGCCCGACCTCATGTCCGGCGTCACCGTCGGCGTCATGCTCGTTCCTCAGGTAACGGCGAGTAATTGATTGTAATGATTGACAATTTTTAGTTGTTTTGTTTTGTGCTATTTTCTGTTTATCCTTTCTTCTGATTGTTGCTTATTTTTGTTGTTTAAAAATCAGTCCATGTCGTATGCAAAGCTAGCTGGACTTCATCCTATATATGGACTTTGTAAGTTTCCTTATTTTGATTCTTCGTTTGATACTTGTTATGCTCACAATTACACGTGTGTATATACGAATCTACTGTAATATTGCACCTGCTGTAACAAACAGTAGCAGCATCTATACGGATTTCAATATTCATCAGATATAGTTAATTCAGGTGCATAATGTATTATTTGCAAATTCAAGGTTTTTGATGCAATCAGATATAACTAATTGATTGATTATTGCAGGTGATTAGTGCTTTTTCATTGAATAATGTATGTTCGAGTGGCTGATTGATTAGTGTACTTTTCTGTTGTTCAGATTCTGGTTTTGTGCCTATATTTGTGTATGCCATTTTCGGGTCGTCTCGTCAGCTTGCTATTGGTCCTGTTGCACTGACATCACTCCTGGTGTCTAACGTATTGGGAAGCATAGTGAGCCCATCAGAACGGTTGTACACTGAGCTTGCGATACTACTGGCACTTATGGTCGGAATTTTTGAATGCACCATGGGTCTTTTAAGGTGTGGAAGTCTTGATTCTTTCTTCTTTTAAGTGGTTTGCGGAATTGTTCATCATTAATTGTGGACTCGGCGTGTAAAATTAATTTTGCTCCCCTAGCTTCTGCTTCTCGTGGGAATATTATTTGCTTATTCAATTTTGTTGTATCTAGATAGTTTAGGGATTCATGGCATTATATAAGATCTTCACTGAATTTAAGGTTTGCTGAACATCAAATAGAGCTTTACTGCATTATAGCTTTTGAAATAATTAAGTTTATTCAAGCATAAATATGCAGCAAGGTAAAAACCGTTTGAGGATTGAACCATATCGTCATATACAATTGAACAAGTGACAACCTAACATTATGTGTTCTTTTACAAGTCAACTGCCAAAAATTACTACACTACTGATTTTTTCTTTTTCTTTGCTATTTTACCCATCTCATTACACAAGTTTTATATTGATTTTCTTTATATGCAGGCTTGGATGGATTCTTCGATTCATCAGCCATTCGGTGATTTCTGGTTTTACTACTGCATCTGCCATTATAATTGCCTTGTCCCAGGCAAAAGATTTCTTGGGATATAGTGTTGTGCGAAGCAGTGAGATTATTCCACTGATTAATAGCATTATTGCAGGGGCGGATCAGGTATGTATATGCTGTTACATTGAGACAAAAAGCTTTCCTCTGTATGTTCATCCTTGTAAAACTTCAAGAAGTATATGAGTTCTTTGATAAACCTTTAGGGTAGCATGCATAGATTTGTCATGGAAATCATCCCCATGTATTTATGTTTTTGATGAATTAGATTTTCACTCATCCTATATCCTCATGTACTATCAGCTCAACTATTATTCAAGACAAATTTATATAAAACTCCTTGCATCATATATACGTCTGCATATGCCTTGATTCTGTTTATGCTTCATTTTTGGTTCATGCTGGTGATCTGTTAAAACCATATTTTCTTATCAATTTATTTTTTCTTCGCTCCTCTGCAGTTCTTGTGGCCACCTTTTGTCATGGGCTCCATTACATTGGCAGTTCTTCTGACCATGAAGCACTTGGTATAGACCAGCTCTTTCAATCAGGGTATCCACGTTTCAGTGTTTCTCCTTACACTAACTTTGTGGTGTTTATAGGGAAAAACCAGGAAATCTTTGCGTTTTTTACGTGCATCTGGTCCCCTTACAGCTGTAGTTCTAGGCACAGCTTTTGTACAAGTATTTCATCCACCTTCAATATCATTGGTGAGCACTTCTTAAATAACCAAGTAACCAAGATGTTGAACCGTAAAGAATAGTAAAATGGGCAGTTATGAATATCTATATGGATTCAACTGTATGATATTTTGGTTCTGTTGTTCTAGGTAGGCGAAATACCACAGGGCTTACCAGATTTTTCTATCCCAAAGAAATTTGAGTATGCTGAATCTTTAATTCCAACAACTATCCTCATTACTGGCGTGGCTATTTTGGTAAGAGAAACTTTAACCAGGACTCTCTTTGATTATATTTTTCTTCTCGTATCTTTAACTCTCATGTTTGTTAGTAGTATGTGCTCTTTGGAATCAGGGATTGATTGTGCAGATCTTAATCTTTAGGAATCTGTGGGGATTGCTAAAGCACTTGCAGCAAAGAATGGTTACGAGTTGGATTCCAATCAAGAGGTCTGTTTTCATTGACCTTAGCCCTTTCTGCTTCTCATGAAGTTTGAAAAGGACCAAGAAGAAAGAGTAGTTATCTATTACATGTGTATGCTAGAGACTTTCGGTCCTTAAGGTCATTCACATAGCATGGACTAGGTCTAACATATCGTATGAATTCTAGATATTGATTACCTTGAACTTGCAAAAGTATCTATATAGCACTTCCATGCAATGTTATGTATCCATTTGTGATGTTGATATGGAGATATACTTACTGTTTGTTTTTTGCAGTTATTTGGTCTTGGTTTGGCAAACATCGTTGGTTCTTTCTTTTCTATTTACCCTACAACTGGTGAGTTTCTCTTCTCTTAATCATTTATTTAATTTCTCTGACGAACTATCGCATAATATTTGGTTGGAATAAATGTCATGAACCGGTATAGGTTGCGGAAATGAAAAATTCATTTCCTCTATTATATGTGATGCAGGGTCATTTTCCAGATCAGCTGTAAATAATGAAAGTGGAGCCAAAACTGGCTTATCTGGGGTAGTTATGGGAATTATTATGGGCTGCGCGCTTCAGTTCCTGACTCCGTTGTTTGAATACATACCACAGGTTGACTTCAAGACATTGCTTTATCTACTTTAGAATTGTGTACTTATAAAGTGCTTACTCAATCTTTAGGGGAAGCATACTTTGCTTCTTCACTTGAACTATATATCATGTTCTTTTCGCTGTGGACTTTCTTCGGCAATTATTGCTAGATTTTCTCTCTGACTAATAACTTTCTTACTGCAATTAAGCCTTCTTGATAAGCAGGGTGCTTAAAACCACGTGAATAATGTGTAGTTTGGAATATTTGAGATCTGTGGTGCAAGAGCTAATATTTGATTTCAGCATAGTGAATTCTGCTGCTAATAATTCTTTTCTCCTTCATTTGTGTCTCTTTGCAGTGTGCTCTTGCTGCCATTGTCATCTCTGCTGTTATTGGACTGGTGAGTTGTGTATTACAAAAGTACACAAGAAATCTACATTTTTTTGTTCTTGGAAGTATTTGGTTTACTTTCTATTATTTCACACTTCACTTCAGGTGGATTATGATGAAGCTAAGTTCTTATGGCGAGTGGCTAAAAGAGACTTTCTCCTCTGGATCATTACTTTCATCTTTACGTTGTTCATGGGCATAGAGATTGGTGTCCTTGTTGGAGTAAGTAGAGATTTATTCGCAATCTATGTTTCAAATTATTATCCTCATATATACTCATTACTTCCCCTTGCTTAGGTTGGTGTTTCACTTGCTTTTGTCATCCATGAATCTGCTAATCCACATGTTGGTAAGTCTTCATCTAATCTACAAGGATTTTGCTACTACCCCAATAAATGTAACTACTTTTCACAATAAGTTCGAATCGCCTTACTTTTTTTTTACCCGTTTAAACCTCTTCTACCCGGAACTTACAAGTTCCACTCCTAGAAATCTCAGCATACAATCTAAAGTTTCTTGAAAGTTCTCATACATCTTTGGTTGCAATCAAATTGATAGCTGCAACTCTTTAAGAACAGAATATTATTTGTTTTGCAGCTACCTTGGGCCGTCTACCTGGAACTACTATATACAGAAACACCGAGCAGTATCCTGAAGCATATACATACAACGGGATTGTGATTGTCCGGGTTGATGCTCCGATGTATTTTGCCAATACAAGTTACATCAAAGAGCGGTAACACAAGTTATTTCTTATCTTCTTAAACCTATCTATAATGCTAATGTTCTATCATAACCATGTCGTCCCTTTTTCCCTTAGGCTCCGGGAATATGAAACCGTAGCTGATGGATCTATAGGCCGGGGCCCTGAGGTCAAAAGAGTTCATTTCGTCATCCTTGAGATGGCTCGTGAGTCAATCTTGAACTTAATTCCAAACATCATATGCGTAACTTGTCAATTGCATCTCATCTTCACACATTTTCTATTGATATTTTGTTTCAGCCGTTACCTACATAGACTCTAGCGCTGTTCAAGCTCTGAAAGACTTGTATCAAGAATACAAGACACGCAACATCCAAGTAAGGCGGTCAATTCAAATTAACATACATCATGATCATGATCTTTGAGATTGAGTTTGAGATTCAGTTACTCATTTGCTACAACTGTTTCTTACGAATCCCAGATTGCCATTTCCAATCCAAACCGAGACGTTCTGCTCACCCTAACGAAAGCTGGGCTGGTCGATCTACTAGGCCGAGAATGGTTCTTTGTTCGTGTGCACGATGCAGTCCAAGTGTGTCTGCAACATGTTCAGAGCGCAGTTGATTCCCCTAGGAATCAATCTCCTTTGATGGAATCAAAATCAAGCATCTTCCATCGAATGCTGAAACAGAGACCGGATGAAGCGTCTCTGTCTCAGCTGGAGTCGGGGAACCGGGAGATTTTCCCCTCGAGAGATGATGCTGCTCATCTGGAGCCACTGCTGCCGAAGAAGACATGAGGAGGTTAGTGATGGTGCCTTTGCCTTGTGGTTAATGTATGTAAAACTATATGTCCAATTCTTGTGCAGATTGATATTGTTATATGTGTATTCTTTTGTTTCAATCCTTGAAGAGTTAATATGGAACTTCTTGTAATATGGTTTTGAAAAATGATCCAATTCCTTGTAAATTTGTGTTACTTGTGCACAAATTTTTTGTAATAAGTTTCTTCATTTCTCTCTTTTTTCTATATTTTATTTATTGTTCTACTATCAAATTAATTGTTTTAGTAATAATTACTATAGAATAAAAGTATAATAAAACTTCCTTGACTTGGTTTGTATGCTAGCAATTTAGGGGGAATGTGGAGGTCATTGCCCTTCCACCTCCACATTGTGTTTAATTCTATATTTTTTTAAGAATCTGCTAGTTCAATTTTATTCTAAATTACAAATTTTGATTCTTATTTTAAAATTGTAGATTTTATTTTAGATAAATCCTTATATGCTTGTATTATGCATATGCTAATAACATTTTTTAGTATTTATCATATCACCCCTTCTTTATAAATTGTAGATTTCGTATTCCAATTCCAAGTTTTTTATTTTTATTTTGCCTTAATTCTTAATTATGAATCCGTGCTGGTAAATGATTGTGCATGCTTAATACGTTACTAGCACATTGTTTAACCGGCTTCGCACGGTGTTATGATCATGCCCTATAAATATATGTAGATCGATATACTATGACACTAATTTTAAATATACATCAATTTCTTCTTTTAGGAATCTCATGGTTTGCAAGTTTTGGGAAAATCTATGATTTGCATGTTTAATTCATTATTTAACTTACGATTATGTATAAAATTAGTCTTTTAAAGTGATGAAATATGATGAATTGAGATAATATTTTGTAAATACGTAATTAGGCTTGAGTAGTATATGGGTTCACATAGAATATTACTTGTTTTTCCTTTGTATGGGTCTGATTAGGCTTGTACTTAGTGAGGATTGCAGAAGGCGTGTAAGCTTTGAATCCCCATAAGGAACGTGGGTTGCCTTAAATTACCTTCACATTGTAGACAGTTCAAAATGGCAGAACCGCAGAAAAATTATTAGATCTCAAAGAAGAATCTTTTATGTCAATGCAATTTAAAAAACTGGTCTATCTGTCAAGTAGGTGACGTGGAATTCGAAAAAAAAAAAAAAAAAAAAAAGAGTAATCATGCAGAATTACAAATAGAAGGAAATGGAAAAAATTGACATAAGATAATTGTCTTCACCATATGAAAAAAGGTACTCACAGTTCCAAGAGTTAGAAGACTTTTATTGATGTAAGATCCTTCTTTTCTCCTTAACCCGACCGTTTCAATTTTTGAACTTTCAGAACCCGCTAAATCAATTAAGTTCTGCATTGAAACGGAGGTAGGGTCATTTCAGTTGCGGTGATAGCTATGGCCTATGTGTTATCCATAGGAAACCATTAAAATTCCACATGCAAGAATTTCAAACATGAAATATAAGGTGAGAAGTACAAGTCTAGTAGATCTAAAAGCAGATAATTGTTGACATTGGAGGAAGACCCTTGCATTGTACAAAAACGAATATCTGTTAAAAAAACAAGAAAAGCGAAGTTCTAAAAAGAACAAATGTAAAACATAACTTAATAAGAGAAGGATGTCCTAGAAAACCCTTCTAAAAGGAAGCATGAAGGATCTCACTTATCAAAGAAAATCCTCAGGAGTAACTGGTGTTTATAAATACTATTAGCAAGAAACTCATTCTCCTTTAAACATGCCTTTGGAGATATACAAGAAAATCATTTAACTAAAAATCAACACTTAGATCTAAACAAAATCATATTGAATTTCACTTCATGGCCATCCAACCCCACGCTTAGAAAAAGTAGCAACTTACTTTTAATGTCAACAATTAAAACAGAAACCAAAGTCCTAAACCACCCAAGCAACAACCTTTGCAGGCTGATATTTGAATGATAAATAACTGGTTAGATGTATGCTATTAAGGTCAGAAACTATTGGAGAGGACCATCATGTCCTGTGCATTATATTGCCATAAACATATGCTCTTAGATATTCACATTAGCCGACAATGTAAAGGCTGTTCTGACATGAAAAAGCAATAATAGTTCCTACAACTTCAACAAAAAAAATGCAAATAGATATTACAAGTTTTCACAAATTTCTACAAACAGATTCTCCAAAAATATGAGCATCAGCAGATTTTAGCTTCATCTTGAATAGTGATAGCCAAAAGATAGTGCCAAAAAAGTGGAGAAGCTCTATTATGGAGACAATGAGAAAATGTTTTATTTTCTTTTGCTGCTTCTTTTATTTTTTCAAGGATCAAGATTCTTACATTAATGCATGATATAAACAACTAAAACTTTGAATTACAATATACTACTATTACCTAATCCTATCTGACCGAACCAAACCAATAGTCAGTATGCTTAACCAAAAGCATGCCTATATGTTCCATAGTTGCCATTACAACATTGCAAATGAAAAAAAGATAAGCACTTTGTCAATCTTAGAACAAATATAGGAGGAAGACCAAGGCGAGAGTATGAAAGGGACAATGACAGAACATGAAAATGGAAGTGATTACCTGGATTATCTCACCATATTGGTCTGTGAGTCACACTTTGCTTCAGATGAAAACTGAAACTCCAAATGCTAGCACAATGAGAACAACAAAAGCAAAGCATAACATTTACATGTATCAAACAATCTCCCGGAGCAACTACATCTAAATCACATAATAGCTTCGAAAAAAAATGAGAAATCAAGATGATAATTACAACAGATATAAAATAATTCAAAGCATAGTGCAAATTTATGTCCAATAAACGCCTTAATATGCATTGGGACACCTAAAAGTTCCTAATGGCACCTTGAAAGGCACTTGGTGCTGGTTATCTCATTTGCTCCACCATGAAGAGGACCATAGAGAGAACAACCTACAGATATGTAGTATTGTTACAATAAAACACCAAATCAAAGACGCGGATCCAGCTGTTCAAGCTCCTCTGTTCATGCTCGCATCATTCAACACATACAAATAGAAAATCCAATTCAGCCACAAATAACCATGAAGATTACTCAAGTCAACCTTTTTAACATAAAGGATACAGATCAACAGCCATGGGCCACCAGTTAATTAATTAAGTGTTTCATTCCACCACAATTTTTCCAGATCTGTGGTCATCAACATACTCAAAGTCGCCAATATATCCTGCAAAGTCAACTCAAGGAAATGAAACTAAATGACTTGCACAAAGGCAAAGAAACTTGTCCAAAACAAGAGGCATACCATGCTTTTGCATGACGATAAGAAGCTTGATGATGACTTTTGAAGAAGGCCAGATCATGACCTGGCACTTTCCTCTCTTTTCAGCATTATACATGCTCTTGAAAGCATCATTGAGGACACTTACTCTCACCATCTTGATTTTCTAGGGCAATCTGATTTAATATTAGAGTATATCAAATAGTAAGACAACCAAGTTTAGTTACTTGTAAATGCAATCGCATGCATCATGAATCTTGATTTTTGTTGTTTGAAATCTCATTCAAATTTCAAATAGGAATCTACTATGATATGGAACTAAGTTAATTCTTATTGATGAGGCTCAAGCTTACTTATGAGCTGCAGACGGTGACGGCTACGATTATTTAAAATATCAGGCAGAAATATTTCGACAAACAAAATCACGCTTTCAAACACGCACATAGAAATGATTGCAAATCATAATGTAAGATCTCTATAAATGGATCACAAAATAAAAAAATGTAGTGAAATAACCGAATATAAGAAATCTGCCGACGAGGCGATTACCTGAGAATTAGCACATTTTGCTAATAACTCATCAAACATAAAGAACCCATACAATTTTTATAATAATGCTTTTTGTTCATGACATCGTTATAATGCCAATACACAGAGCCTTAGTACGATTTCTTATATAAAACACACGTACGATTTCTTATATAACTCATCAAAACTTATATAATTTTTATAATAATGCCAATACAATTTTTATAATAACTTAGTACGTGGATTTGGTTAACATTTTGTTCAGCACATTGCCAATACACGTGTAACTCATCAAACATAAAGAACCCAGCTAATGCCAATTGAAATGGTTCGAGGAGCAATGCTACATGGCTGGGAGTTGGATGGAGCACTACTTATACAAGACATAACAATAAAAGTGAGGGGAAAAACTGTTCGGGGGGAATAAAGTATTGTGTATGTTAAACAATAGAGAGAGAGCAGTATATATCGAGTCTCCTATTAGCCTCCACAAGTAAGCAAAAGTAAATATCACATTTTGTTTTTGTATTATAATATCTTGGAGGGGAAACTAGATAATCAATGCTTACTCCACAAAGAAATAGGACTTTTCTTTCCGGGACCAGATATCTTGGCTCCCAGTGCCTTGATAAAAAGCAACGAGATCGAATTCAATGAAATTTACAAACAGATTCAAACGCACGAATTTCCCAATCAATATATATCTTATCTACAACCGCAATTCAGGGCTCTGAAATTTTGGGAATGTATTTTCCCGAAAACCTCAGAATAATTCAATCAATACAAACTATCCTGAAAACATAAATCATCAAAGGAAAAGCATTCAATCATTCAGTCAAAAGGTCGAGCACCTACAGAGCACGATTCATGTTTCGTCTATTCAAAGAATCAACACAAATGCGGAGAAAGCAACAACAAAAATTTATCATCCGAACATGATCGATCGCACAAAACAAAACAAAACAAAACAAGATATGAATTGGGGGCGTACCGATCAGGAAAAGGATTTGCGTCCACCACAAATTCGAAAAAATAATCACCGTAAAAAAACATCGTCTTCCACACACCATCATCCATAATCCAACTCCACACAATCAATAAATTAAAGAACACAACAATTCTATTTTCCAATTATAAACATTAATCTCTCTTCCAATCGAAATAGCGAGTTAATTTCCTTTTACATACCTCAGAGATTTGCTGGTTGCGGATTTGGACGGCGGCTCAATGATTTTCCGGTGAGGAAATACGGTGGGAAATTCCTCCAGCTATTGATTTGCCTAAAAAATCTGCGCTGCTAAAAGTAATCAAATTGTTGAAGAAGGAGGTGGTGGGTTTTGACGGTGGAGGGGGCGTTGAGGCGGCAACAACCGGCAAGCAGCAAAAATTGATGGGGATTCAGCAAATTGGAAGAAATGGGGATGGACGGGCGGTGAAGGATGCCGATGGTTTTATCAACAAATAGGAGGGGCGTTTTGCGGATAAGCTGGTATTGGGGAAGTCGGTGGCGTCGTGATGTTGGCGGCGTGGAGGTGGTACCCAGAAGGACATCCGCTTTATACGGTTGCTGAGGAAGTATGGGAAGGGAAGTCGTTTTTTGTCGTATGTGGTATTTTTCTTTAATTTCAGGTGTGGCGGTGGATTTGTATGAGAAGAGGAGGGCGGCGGAGAAGCGGTGGAAATAAGCTAAATCGACCTCCTCGCTTCTTTTTTAGTATCTCATTCTTCTTCTGATTAACTGCCCTCATGTTGCCCTAATATTTCAAGAATGTCATCCAAGCAAATATCTATTAGAAAAGGCTGATGGCGAGGTTGAAAATACTTCGTGAAGTGGGGGTATTTTGGGCAGTTCATGACAATTGAAGTTGCTCGTGGTGGAACTTTATAGGTATAGGTAGACCAGAAGCAAAGCAACATGCAATACATAGCACTAATCATGTATATGCACATACAATGAAGCACAAATAATCGCTTATTAAAAATTACTATAATCCATCCATTTGTCGATATTCGTTTTGCAAGCACCACATTTATCAATACGCACCTCGAATAGCGATTATTTATCTCTTCACCACACAACATAAACACAAACCACCCAATCCACTACCGCATACATCTCCTTTACAAACCAACACACAACACCATGACGTCGATACTAATAAAACAGGAGATGAATTTATGATTTGGTAGCCGCGAATACGCAATCCTCAATCCGGATGAAGCTAAGATGCTCCTCATGTATCCACCCATACTTGTCCCAAAAGGGATTGGAGATACTCTTGGGAGGATATCTTTGTACACAATCCTCCCATACATTTGCATCCTCCAAGTCTCTCATGACTTCCCACAAACAGTTGTTGCACTTGAAACCAGCTCAAAAACTTATCATCATGATTCTATCGCCCTTCCTCAGCCGCTTCTTCGCCTCCATGTACCCGAGAACATACCACAACCCGCCCGACGAGGTGTTGCCGAAGCGGTGGAGCGCCATCCGGGCCGGCTCCAGATCGTACTCGGATAGACCGAGGCTCTTCCCAACTCCATCTATCACGGCTCTGCATTAGGGTTGCATGGTGTAAGGTGCAAGAAATAGTGGAAATGAATTAAGAGCCGAACCAAAATTTAGAATTTGAGAGCGTTATATATATTCAGGGTTCAAATATGCGATTTTAGGAGGTCTAGATAGCAAATTCTCAAAATACGTAGAGGCGATCTGAGGGTGCTGGGGTCAAAAAGAAAGATAAGCAGAAACATACAAATACAATTGCATGGAAACAAAAATACAACAACTCTTCAATTTATATAAAGATAATTCGGAAAAACGAAATTTAAGGTGAGGTGGCCCCGACCTGCACCCTCTTGAATTCCCCTCTAATCTAAATAGTTTCAACTTTGAACTTGTCTTAATTTTGGGCCCTACTACATTGATTAATTAAGATTTTTTTTAATGACATTTCTTTTGTAATGAATTTTCTAACAAAAATACTTACACGCACCAAAATTTCCAAATTTGGCGGGTCAAAACATTAAAAAGGGACAAATTCTCCTACGGTTTGACGGCGCCGCGGGATGGTTACAATTTTGAAGATGCAACACTAATTTTTTTATTTTTTTTTCGTAATTCATAGCCGCTATCAAAGTATGTACATGATAAACTTAACTGATGTGCTATATAGTTTGCAAATAAGGACTTATCACCGTAAGTTAATCATAAGTGATAAACTACCTTCGGCCATAAACTAAACACCTCAATCGTGATATGCTATCATCCCATTAAGACAATTGATTAAGAATTTTGCATCTGTCTAATTTTATCGAATTACAACACTAGTATAAATAGCTTTTCTTCGTCTTCTAAATTTACTCGTACTACAAATACTTTCTTCTCATATTTTGGTCACCACCGCATTAATTGAGAATTTTGCTTAGTAATAGGTATAGTAGTCCATGACTTGGGGGGATTGAGCACTATTTTCGCATTCAAGGGGTATTTTTGACATAATATAAAAATCTTAACGCATTCCAATCCTAGTTGAATGGCATTTCTTTGTTCTAAATAATAAGTATATACTTACCTTCCACCGGGGTGTATGCAGAAATGATCGACGCCGGACTTCAGATTCAAGCCACCGCCGGCCCCGCCTAGGGCTTCCAGAAGCATGTTCTTATTCCCGCCGCACCGGAAATAAACCGACGTGAATCTGATTATCTCCCACCATTGGCGGAACTAGAGGGGGGTCGGGAGGGTCGACCGACCCCCGGCCATTGGAACTTCGACTAAATAGGGTATATGATTCGTATTGCTTATAGATAATTTTAGTGAAAAACATAGTTAATTATTTGTTTGTAGTGCATTTGGTTAATGACTTTATTATTTTTAAGAGAGGTCTCATGTTCGAAACCCAATGCACTCATTTGATTTCTATTTTTAGACTTTTAAATTATTTCTTTTCTAGTTTTATTTAGTTTTATTACAAGTATAATTAATTCAATATATATGCATAACTCTCTCACATGTTACAAATATTTATCTCTCTTTTTATTACTAGTTATATAAGTATCTTTCTCAACATAACAAATACAAGAAATAATATATATTATATCTTTCATATTGTGTTTGTGTTCGAACCATTTAAAACTACATTTAGCAACTCTTGATATTTTCTCTGCCTTCGGCCACCGTTGTTCCTCTATTTCGACCCCCCAACTTCATAGTTCTAGTTCCGCCACTGTCTCCCACGGCGGCAAGATCTTCGGCAACAGAACTTTCAAATTGATCACAAACACCTTCGAAGCCGCCTTCGTCAGTTTCTTCGTCAACCGAAACCCTGCGTAGCCTTCATCGTCCTCAACCTGTATGTAGCAGTTGTACGCTTCGTCGTCCGATCTGAAATGCATCCTCACCAAATGCTTCAGCTTCAGAACGGCGCGATGCTTCAATTCTGGCTTGTTCGTCAGCAGCATCGAGCATCCACCCGATCGGAAGAGGCAGTTAGAT
This sequence comes from Lavandula angustifolia, assembly GCA_028984105.1. Lineage (NCBI taxonomy): Eukaryota > Viridiplantae > Streptophyta > Magnoliopsida > Lamiales > Lamiaceae > Lavandula > Lavandula angustifolia. The sequence continues at coordinate 33,498,527 of CM054802.1, read as the reverse complement.
ATCATCATCGATTTTTGGGTCCCACAGTACTTGTTCGATGAAATGCCTCAGTCAAGTTTCTACACAATTGCAAGCAATTTAGGTTAGATTTATGTTGGAGATGTACCAATTTGGACCTAGGGATTTGTTGAAGGATCAAGAAGAAAGCAAGACGAAAGATAGAAGTGTAGATATGAATAGAAGCTCTGTATTATGATTTGTAAAGGGAAAAATTAAATTTACAATGTACAGCAAGTGATGTATTTATAGCTAAACTATTTCCTTGATGGCTAAGCTAAGTAAATGTATAACTTCTTTCCATAACTGCTAAACCATCTTCTAACTGCAATAGCTGTCAAACTGTTCTTTAACCGAACAACTGCATAACCATCAAACTGAATAACCATCATGCACGGTTTTACTGTTCCATTGAGTTAGTTGAGGCAGCAGTTGAGGCATCGGTTTTCTTGGTTGAGTTCTGCTCGCACTGTTCCATTGCTCGCATTGTTTCATTGGCTAGCTTAGGTAGTTGAGTGGTTGAGGAGGTATCACATTACCCCCCCCCCCGGAAGTGGAGAGTACAGGTTCTGAACTTGTAACTTGGATATGAGATAGAGAAAAGCAGTCTTGCCCAACGGTTTTGTGAGGACGTCAGCCAACTAGTTGGAGGAAGAAACATATAGAAGGTGAAGTAAGCCAGATTGAGTATGTTCCCGGATGAAGTGACAGTCTATTTGTATATGTTTGGTGCGCTCATGATGTACTGGATTAGTTGCTAAGGACAAAGCTGGCTTGCTATCAAAAAATATAGTAGCATTGGTGAGGGGATGGCCAAGGTCAGAGAAGACCTTAAGGAGCCATAGAACTTCTGTTGATGCCGAGGCCAAGGCTCTGTACTCAGCCTCAGCTGAACTTCTAGAAACTGTTGCTTGTTTCTTAGATCTCCATGAAATAAGACAATCACCTAAAAACATGCAGTATCCTGTAATAGATCTTCGGGTATCTATACAACTGGCCCAATCAGAGTCACTAAAACCTTTAAGGCGCATATCACATTTAGAGGAATAAAAGAGGTCTTGTCCTATGCTGCCTTTTAAGTATCTCAATACCCTGTGTGCTACATTTAAGTGTGAATGGCCCGGTTTGCTCATGAACTGAGCTAGTGTGTTGACAGCATATGTGATATCTGGCCTTGTTACTGTTAGGTACATAAGTTTACCTATCAATCGTCGGTAAGGAGAGGGATCACTCAAGTAGTTGTCATCATGAGTGCTTAGCTTTAGTTTGCTATCCATAGGGAAAACTGCAGGTTTGCATTCTGTGTAGCCCTCTTGATCCAATAATTCAAGAACAAACTTTCTTTGGCAGAGAGAAATACCTTGGGAGCTTCGAGCTATTTCCAGACCAAGGAAGTATTTCATTCGGCCAAGATCTTTGATTTTAAAAGAATCATCTAGGAAGCTCTTAATCCTCTGTACTGCTGCTTGACTGTTGTTGGCTAAGAGAATATCATCAACATATACAAGGAGTATAAGAGAATAAGAGTCAGAGTGAATTGTAAACAATGAGTAATTTGAATTGGATTGGGAAAAACCATAAGTCTTGAGGGCAGAAGATAGTTTTGAAAACCATTGGCGGCTGGCTTGTTTTAATCCATATAAGCTTTTAAGTAGCCTGCAGACTCATGTAGATCTCCATGAAGGAATGCATTATTTACATCTAACTGCTCAAGAATCCAGCCTTTGGCAGCAGCTAAGGCAAGTAAACTGCGCACAGTTGTGAGTTTGGCCACTGGAGAAAAGGTGTCACTGTAGTCTAATCCTTCTTGTTGAGTGTAACCTTTTGCTACCAAACGAGCCTTGTACCTCTCTAATGTACCATCAACATGATATTTGACTTTATAGACCCATTTGCAGCCTGTGGGAACCTTCCCTGCTGGAAGATCTGTAAGAATCCAAGTGTGATTGGCTTCAAGGGCTTGAATTTCTTTGGACATAGTTGTTAGCTAGTGAGGGTTAGATGCAACTTCATAATAGGATTTGGGCTCAGGTATAGAGGATATAACAGCGGAATATGTTTGATGAGAAGTGGAAAAATTAGAATAGGAAATGTATTTTGATAAAGAATGAGGAGACTTACCTGAACCAGGTTTTGAGAGGCATGGATGTGACATAGCTAAAATGTTGCTGCATGCATAGTCTTTTAAGTGTGATGGAAGTTGTTTGGCACGTGTAGAACGGCGTGGATGAAGATTATCAGTGTTCTGAGGCAAGGATGAAGATGAAACAACTGTTTGAGGAGGAATGGCTGAATTTTTTGAAGAAGGTTCAGATGGTATATAGGATTCAGAAGGGTCAGACGTGGAATACTCAGGAATTGAGGTAGGGGTACAAACTGTTGAGGAGGAGGTAGAGATGGATGAATTTGAGGAAAATGGGAAGCAAGATTCATGGAAGTTTACATCTCTTGAAATGAGATAGGAATGAGAATTAAGATCATAAAGTCTATACCCTTTTGAGGTGGTAGAGTACCCCAGGAACACACACTTACGAGCTCTAAAATCAAATTTGTGCTTGTGGTGAATGAGATTAGCTGCAAAACATAAGCAACCAAATACACGCAAGAGCTCATAGTTTGGAGGTTGGCCATATAGGGTCTCAAATGGGTTCTTATTTTGAAGTACAGGGGTAGGAGTACGATTTAAAATGTGGACTGCAGTGAGTATGCAGTCACCCAGAAATGTAAAGGAAGATTGGATTGAAACCTGAGGGCTCTAGCAATATTAAGGAGACTTTGATGTCTTCTTTCCACAACCCCATTCTGTTGTGGTGTATATACACAACTGGTTTGATGTATGATCCCATGAAGGTTGTAAAGATCAGGGATAAGAAATTCTGAACCATTATCAGTTCTTATGGCCTTTATTGAAGCAGAGAATTGATTTAAAACCAGTTTATGAAAGTGTTTGAGGTGAGACTCAGTTTCAGATTTGTTCTTCATTAGGCAAACCCAAACCATACGAGTGAAGTCATCTACAATGGTAAGAAAATACTGATATCCTTCATTAGTTGGAACAGAAAACGGCCCCCATATATCACAATGAATCAGTTCAAAAGGAGCTTTAGATTTTATTGAACTAGTGGGAAAAGGGGACCTATGGTGTTTTGCTAAAGGACAAATGTGACAAGGATTATTGCTAATTTTGACATTAGGAAGAGAAGGAATTAAAGACATTCTAGCTGGAGAAATATGGCCTAATCTAGAATGCCAAATTTGAGCAGAAACAGCAGCTACAAAGCATGGCTTAACTGCGACAGCAGCAGTAGCAGAAGCATTGGTTGGCTGTGAGGGAATTGTTGGATTTGGATGAAGTAGAAAAAGACCATGGTCTATTTTAGCTATGCCAATCCTCTGCCTCAACCTGTGATCCTGGATAAGACAAGATCCAAAAGCAAAATTTAGGCCTAAGGAGGTGGTAGTGATTAGTCTACTAACTGAAATGAGATTAACATTGAAGCTAGGAACACATAGAACAGAGTGTACAATAGTGTTAAAAATTGTAGTAGAACCAATATGTGTTGCAGGAAAAGTATCACCAGTGGGAAGAATGACTAGGCTGTTTTTAAGAGGAGTAGGATTGATAAGAAGGGAGGGATCTCCCACCATGTGATATGTTGCTCCTGTATCAATGATCCAAGATCCATCTGGTATTGATTTGGTTACAGAATTACAGTGTGCAGAGTAAGAACAATATGCAATTTTACTTGAAACTTGACCTGAACATTTTGAAGATGACTCCATATTGGCCAAAGGAGTTAAGGTATTTGAATGAGAAAGGTTTTGAATTAAAGAGAGGAGGTGGTTATACTGATCAGGAGAAATGGATGATGAACTTGGATTCTCACAAACTTCCTGAGGGGCAGTAACTATGTGGGCTCTAGAATGGATCTGTGAAGGCACATTTGAGAAGTTTGAGCCTTGTCGAGCCTTGAACTGATATCCAGGTGGGAATCCATGAAGTTTATAACATTTATCCTTTATGTGTCCACTTTTGCCACAATAAGAGCACATAGGACTGCCCCTCCTCTGATTTGTGTTGTATGATAACTGGCCTCGAGCATGAGGTGCCTTATATGGACCAGCAGGAGGTCTAGAACTGAAGTTGGCAAACCTTGCATCAGCAGTCTGGACTGGGTTCTGAACAGCCATGGCTATGGAGTCATTTGTCATAGGTGAAGTATGGTTGATACTCCTTTGTTTTTCTTCTTGCATTATTAGACTATAGATGTCATTTAGAGCAGGAAAGGGCTTCATCATTAAAACTTGGCATCTGACAGAAGCATACACATCATTGAGGCTCATCAAGAATTTTATAGACATACTCTGCTCTTCTTGTATATTCAAGGTGTTGAAGCAATTGCAGGTGCAGGACTTCATAGCACCACAAGAACAGGTGGGAATAGGATTGTACTGATGCAGCTCCTTCCACAACGAATCAAGTTTATTATAGTAGTTGGTGACTGAAGGGTTACCTTGGATGGTTGAGTATATCTCCTTTTGTAACTCAAATACTCTTGGAAAGTTGCCTTGACAGTATCTATCCCGAAGGATTTTCCACATATCAGCAGCAGTGTCTGCGTAAAGGATGCATGGAGCGATTTCTTTGGAGCATGAATTGAGAATCCATGACTGGATCATCAAGTTACATGTGTACCAGACTTCATAATCTTCATCATTTTCCTTTGGAAAGGTTTCTGGATTCAAGATCATCCGGAGCTTGTTCTTTGCCCCTAAAGCAATCCGCATAGATCTGCTCCATGAATGGTAATTACTACCATCAAGTGGTGGATTGACAAGCACAACAGCAGGATTGTCGCTCTGGCTCAGGAAGTATGGACCATTGCTATCATATTTCGGCATTATCCCATCAAAGAAGGAATCAAGACAAAGATTATTTGGAGAGTGATGAATTGAATCAAGATCATATCACAGAAGCTCTGATACCATGTTGAAGGATCAAGAAGAAATCAAGACGAAAGAGAAAAGTGTAGTTATGAATAGAAGCTCTGTATTATGATTTGTAAAGGGAAAAATTAAATTTACAATGTACAACAAGTGATGTATTTACAGCTAAACTATTTCCTTGATGGCTAAGCTAAGTAACTGTATAACTTCTTTCCATAACTGCTAAACCATCTTCTAACTGCAATAGCTGTCAAACTGTTCTTTAACCGAACAACTGCATAACCATCAAACTGAATAACCATCATGCACGGTTTTACTGTTCCATTGAGTTAGTTGAGGCAGCAGTTGAGGCATCGGTTTGCTCGGTTGAGTTCTGCTCGCACTGTTCCATTGCTCGCATTGTTTCATTGGCTAGCTTAGGTAGTTGAGTGGTTGAGGAGGTATCACAATAGGATTCCGTACTAACAACAATTGCGAATTTGTTTTTATAAATTTTGAACAGCTGCCGGACGAGATCGACGACGACTAAGCTCGCGCTGCATCCCATGCCGGAGAGGTTGAAAGACTTGACATCCTCGCGCATTTTGTAGCGGTTGATGACTCGAGATGAGAGAGAAGGGGAAGGAGAGAGAAGCGAAACGTTGACGACAAGAATGTCGATTTGTTGGGGAGAGATGTTGGATTTGGCGAAGAGGTTGTCTAGGGTTTGGAAGAAGATGTCGTCGAGTTCTTCGAAGGAGTCGGCGAGGATGGGGGCGTTTTCACGGCCGGCCACAACGTTGGTGGGGCTGTAGGTTTCCTCGCCGACGCCGGAGGAGATGATGGTTTTGAGGAGGAATTTGTATTGCTCCCAGCCGAGGTTTTTGTTGCGGAGGACGACTCTGCATGAGGCTTCGGCGTCGAGTTTCCGGTCGTTGTCGGAGGGCTTGTAGCATTCGTAGTGGAGGAGGTAGCAAGATTGGTGGCGGGGTTTGTGGAGGAGGGAGGTGAGGAGGTGGTGGAGGAGTGGGAGGAGGGAGAGGAGGAGGAGGAGGAGGAGGATTGCACGGGTTTCCATGTTGAGAGAGAGAGAGGGGAGGGGAGTGAGGAGGATTAATTCAATTATTGTATGGTTTATGTAGAAGTAGAGAGAGCATGAATATTTTGAAAAAATTACGAACGTATTGTGTCGGACATGGACATGATACGACACACTTCCGACACGCCAAAATCGGGTTCTTGAAGGTACCTCTCAATCCGTCCAATAAATGCTTGCTTTTGGGAGAACGATTCCTCAAGGCATGGGCCCATACATTACTCAAATCTTGGTGATGCAGTAAAATCTACTGACAGTCACTTGTTTCATTTCTTTTCAGCACGAAGATTAAGATGAATGATTATAGTGTGTAAATGGGTGGATTCCGCAGAGAAAAGTAGGAGTTCGTGTTATAATTATTTTCCATTTTAGGAAACGGGACAAATCAAATGGGATAACCGAAAGAAAATGAGAAAAATCAATAGGGACGGAAGGAGTATTATCTATTCAAATATATCAACCAAGACAATTTTCAATTCAGGATAAAGCAGCCATGTTGTGCTTCCAAATTAGGTTTGTACCAAAATAAATGAATGCTATTTATAGGGACAATTTCTCCTAGTGGGCCAAGATGAATCAAACCGATGTATAAAATCGTAAAACGATCTCACACAAGTATTCACTGTTATTCGCTCGTTGAGTTGAGCCGTCGTTGTCATCCCACTTATTTTGCATCAGTGCCTTTCTCTTGCTTCTGCTGGACTACTTGGCAAATGCAGCCTTGAGGGCAGATTTTACACTTGTAATTTCTTCTTTCTTATGTTGTGGGTGTTGGATTTTCATAAACACCCTCATTTATTTCCTTCTCGGACGCGGTTCTCAGCAACATGCACAGCTGGGGTAGAGGCTGCACGCTTGAACGGCTCGTGGAAAGTATCGTGCAAGCGTTTTACCTATCACATAAAAATAGATTTAAAAAAATGAAAAGATGTAGCTAATTGAAATACAATCAGAGGCGGATCGAGAATCTTAGAGGAGTACTGTAGGTGACTAAGCAGATATAAGAGTGCAAATCGACAATTTGGGAGGGCAATAGAACAAATTCTTGAAAAAAATCTATCTGAACACGCTTACCCTAAATCTGCCAAATGACTACATTTTCAAGACGCCAATATATTTGGTAATATAGAGAAAGTATATTTCCTCAAAACTCATGCATGCAGTGGCGGAACTAGAGCTATGAAGTTGGGGGTTGAAATAGAGGAATAACGGTGGCCGAAGACAGAGAAAAAATCGAGAGTTGCTAAATATAGTTTTAAAAATATAATATATATTATTTCTTGTATTTGCTACGCTGAGAAAGATACTTATATAACTAGCAGAAAAAAGAGAGAGATAAATATTAGTATGTGAAAGAGTTATATATATATATTGAATTAATTATACTTGTAATAAAACTAAAAAAAACTACAAAAGAAATAATTTAAAAGTCTAAAAATACAAATCAAATGAGTGCATTGAGTTTCGAACATGAGACCTCTCTTAAAAAATATAAAGTTATTAACCAACTACACTACAAGCAAATAGTTAATCCCTGCTCCATTTTATAGTGCACTGTTCAGTACAAATATCCGCGGCGGCGGAGCAGAAGAAAAGGAAGATGGTGGAAGAGTAGTTCATTTAATTTATGTAGTAATTCAATTCTTGATAATCTGCTAATGATTATTATATTTCAAGTTTTCAACTATCAAATAAAGCTGGGGTCCAAATATTTTATAACATTTTTTCTGAAGACATGGACAAGAAATTTAAATGTGGCCGTCTGCTCCAATTTAAGTGCAGTTCCTAATGGCTCAATCCTCTCCATTCATTTCCACTCTCTCTCTCTCTCTCTCTCTCTCTCTCTCTCTCTTCTCTCTCTCGTCAGAGATTTTGAGTCAATCTGCGAGGGCCATACCAAGATTTATAGAAGTAAATGAGGTTAAGAAGATCAAGGGGTCCTTCCACCTATCTTCTTACAAAAAAATTAATCATTTGTCAGTCTATTTGCAACCATATTAAAGTTTTGTGTCCTTTTTTTCGTTTAATATAAAGAACGTGTACATGCACTTATTGGACAACATTCTCGTTAAATATTCCGAAACAATATGGCCGGATTCAAATGAATTGGTTTGGAAAATTGAGAATTTTAAGAAGACGAATCTTCAATTTTGGGTTACGAAGTAGAAGATTTTCAGAAAAAGGAAAATCAATGCAAATACACAATTTAGGAGCGACGACACCCATTGAAGCCGTAGGGCCTCTATCCATTTATTCATTCGACCCAATTTTATTTTGTTCCGTTCCAATAATTCGAAGAAATTTTTGTACCAATCCGATAAGAATAAAATATCCTCAGAACTTTCCATTGAAATGACATGTTATTTTTTCCATTTACTCCCTTTTAGGGTCAATTGCGGTCTTCCAACATTATGGTGCAAATAACTCTTTCAAGTTACTGATAACCTAATGAAGTATATTCTCGGTTGAAAATAAAAAAAAAAGGAACGACTGAGAATTACAGGACCAAAAAACTCGACCACTATACAGAACAAAAAAGGAACATAAACCACATTGCATTATCAAAATCAAAATTTTGTAGTGTAATAAATGGCTGCTTCTTAATTTCCACTTCTCAGAGAAGGATTAAACACCTTCCCGGAGGCAGAGGCAGGGGCCCATACACTAGACTGATTGCTTGAATAGTCAAATTTGATGATGCAATAAAATCTAGTGAGAATTGACAGAATCAAAATAAATGAATAATAGTTATGATACAATCTTCCAAAGTAAGATTTCTTATACCCTGCAGAATCCCACTTGTTGGAGAAATGATAAAATAGAGTGAGAAAAGATCAGTGCCGTAACAATGCTACTTGTGATAGTAGTTACGTGCACAATCTTCTCCTAGTAGAACAAGATAAATTAAATCGAAATATAAACCCGTGAAACAATCTCATACAAGTATTCTACAACAACAACTACCTTGCAACGTCTTCACTGTTCTCACCCCTTTCATTTTGCACCACTGCCTTTCTCTTGCCGGAATATTTGGCAAATGCAGCCTTGAGGGCAGATTTTACACTTGTTTCTTCTTCTTTCTTATTCTTATGCTCTTGGTGTTCGGCTGTCTCTTTATTTTCAGTTACACCCTCATTTCTTTCCTTCTCGGACACGGTGTTATCGAAGGGGTTTTCAGCAGCATGCGCAGCTGGGATAGGGGTTACATGCTTGAACGGCTCGTGGAAAGTGTCGTGCAAGCGTTTTACCTGTCACATAAGAAATGATTATGGGGGATTGTAGATCAAAATGTATTTATTGACATGAAAATATCATGGGCCGATCTAGGATTCAGAAGAGGGGTAGGCGAATATGCAGATTCAAGGGTGCAAATCTGCCATTCCAATGAACGAAATAGCAAATTTTCAATATATAAAGAAAACTAAATTAAATACACAATTTCAGGTGGGGGCGTTGGCACACACACCTCCCCTAGATCCACCCTGACTACAATACAAGATCAAAGTGATATTTTGAGTTGCAGATATCCCAATACATTTGGACATTATAAACAAGCATATCTATCCTTCAAGCTCATGCTTCATAATGCAGGAAAACATTTAAGACTACCTTTTTCTCTCCTATACCGGGGCAACGAGCAAGGTCTTCCATTGATGCATCCATGATGCTGGAAAGAGACTGGATTCAGAGAGCTTGAATTTAGTGCAAATGAACAAATTTACCAACCAGTAGCATCAACTTGATAATAAGAACAGAAACCTCACCCCAAATGTAGACCCGAGAGTTACGACATCTGTCTTGTTAACATGCCGCAGTGATGTGAGTGCATGGTTTAACTATAAGGCACAAGAGACTGGTGTTGGTTAGATTGTTCTGCTCAGCAGTCAATAGTTTTGCAAACGTGATAAGCCCTTTATCGATAAAATAAGTCGTACCCGAGACATGTAGTCCATATCCATTTGTCCCTGAATAAGATCTGCAGGTTTGTTTTCATAAACTTTAATGGTCTCCAAGTAACGACCGCATTCTTCCAAGCTTAACAAAATAGGTCAAAAATGAGTTACCTAACGTTTGCATATAGTTTTTCAAGAAACAACGCATTATGGTGCCTAGGATGTATAACATAGACTAGAAAGAGAGAAAAGTAGAACCTCCAAGCACATAAAAGAGTGCAGCGTGGAGTAGAGCGGTTTTGTGACTTTAAGTAGGGGCTTAACAACATCTTCCTGGCACCAAGAAGGAGAAAATCAGAGTAAGCAAACAAAGATTAAGTGAAAACTTCAACAAGCTGACATATCAAATGTGTACCACATCAACATGGCATAATACGATACGAAGCTTGAAGTTCTTCTGCAGTTCCCTTATCCAGAAATACAGATAATCTGGATGTAGGAGATGATAGCGAAGACTGAACAAGAAAAGAGGATCCCTTTACTAACTGAATTTTAGATAAATAACAAAAGTTCCCTTGTCATGCAAAGACTTGTTTCTACAATCATGATAATGGCTACAACATAATGAATGTGACCGTAGCAGCTGTATTGATTAAAAACTAGATATAAACATCCTATACTAGGTAAACTATTGATGAACTGAGAAAACTGCACTTCAAACCTCAAATAAAGCGCACAAGAATTTTGGCCCAAAAATGTAGTCAGAAACAATATCAGCAAAAACCCATCGCACGTTCCTTATATGCTTTAGCAAAGGATTACCTTTCTGCATACAAGACAGACGAAGAATATGTAACGGGTCCTGGAAAGGAGGGAAATTGTAGAAGCAAGGATGGAGGTGAGGAAAAGAGGGATGGATGATGATGGACGAGGGAATACGAGAAAATCACGATCCCAACCGTTGAGGAGAAGAGTGGCGAGACACGAGTGGAAGAAGGGGAGAGACAACGCATTACTATTATGTTTTTAATTGTCTTTAGTTGTAACTGGAAAACAGTTTCTATGGTGTATTTGTAGAGGGTAAGGAAGAAATAAGCAGAAAAATATTAATTGTTTTAAGTTTTCTATTACTACTCTTTCTACATCCTTGTACTATTACACAAAGCGAAAAATCACTAACAACAAGAGGGTCAATGGATGAAGATTCGAGGGGCAAGAAGAAGAAGGGTAAGAAAACAGCACCCAACGGAATCGAGGGCAAAGAAAAAACCACCGGATTGGATTCAAAGGTTTTAATACTGAACACAACAAAACCTAGCGCTAAAACATGGTCAGGCCTACCACATTATCTTTTTCTCCATACTCCCAAGCTCCAAGGTAAAACCAAAACCACACGGAACCCAAACTCATAAAACCATTTTCCCAAACACCTTAACTTAAATCAAGGAAAGTATTGAATTCGATTTTAACCGAAACAACTCCATTTATCTACTTAACTCCCAAGGGAGAAAGGGTGGACTCGCCCAGAAGTAAGAACGACGAAGGAGTTGAGGAAGAAACAAAGGGAGGAGCAAGCTGCGAGCCGAGCCGTGAAGGACTCCAGGCGTTGAAGTCGGGACTACGGTGGCGCGGCGTGTTGGACGAGGTGAAATGGCCGAGATTATAGCGAAGGAGATGGGGTTGCGTCGGATGGAGAGTTGGGCAGCTAAGGGACAAAAGAGAAAAAGAAAAAAAAGAGGGAGGGAGGCAAATTCCAAAGGAAACGGATTATAAGGGGTCGAGATGGAAGCTAAAGGATACAGAATCATTTAGAAAAAGAAGATAACGTAGAAAAAACCGAGGCCTAAACTAAAGATGATGAGGTTAAAGTTATTGAAGAAGTTGAGGTCCGTTTGGTTGGTGATGATGGAAACAATAAGACCAAATAACGAGGAGAGTCTCTAAAAGCTAGAGATAGAATGATGAGGTACGGGAGAAATAGGATATTTTCCAAATTGTTAAAGAAGTTAAAGAGAATGGGTGGATGAAATATAGAAGAGGAATTACGGAGATCTTATGATGAAAGGTAAAAAAAAAAAAAGAGAAGTAGGGAGAAATAACAAGAGAACTCACCAAATGCAACGTAGATGAAGAGAAAAGTGAAGAAAAGAAGCCGGACAAATAATGAAGGGTTTTCGGAAAGTGAAAGGATAGCTCAAGTGCAAAATTGGGGAGGGTCGAGCCAAACGAAGAGCCGTAGCGAAAATGTTGTGACAATGGAAATGCTCAAATAAATAGAAAAGTAGTAATTGTACAAGAAAGAAAAAAGGCTATAACACTGGGAGGAATAGGGAGGAAAGAGGGAATGATGGATTGCAAGAAAGTCTTTCGTAAACGGAGGAGACCTTGAAAAGGCATACGAGATGAGGACAGGGAAGTGACGATGAGAAGAAAGTCAAGTAGTTCAGGTGAGAGATAAAGGAGGAGGAAGAACGTAAGAGATGAGGATTGAATGAAGAGGAACTATTAAGAGGGTTGAAGAATAGACTTTGGGAGGGAGTGGTGGCTTATGATATAGGAGTAGGAAGTTGGGAGGAAATGTATTTTGTTTCAAGATGGAAGTGGAGTGTAGGGTATGAGCGAGAGACATTTTGAAAGAAGTGAATGATTTTGATTAAGAGTGTGGGGGAGGGGAACTGGAGAAAAGTGTTGATTTGATCTTGATGAGGTACTTTTGAGTTCTTCGACCATGGGAAGGTATAGAGCTAAAGGCAAGGTGTCACTGCCCGGGAAGGAAAATTTCGACAAGATGGGAACATTTACTGGGAGTTTAAGAGGAAGAAAGGAAGACATTAAGGAAACCGAGGGTTTTGAGGCGATTGAGGATTGCTATGCTCGACAAGAGAGATTGACTCTAGGGGTGTTGATTTTTACTCCACCATTACCGACGATTAAGGAGTGAAGAATAAAGTTAGCAATGATTGGGAAGGGGGTTCTTGCTTCGAGAGGAATCGCAAGATGGGAAGTTGGTAAGGTGAAGCTAATTCAACTTGTGAATGTGAGAGGAGTTTGAAGAGTTGAAGATTCTGGGGGTTGAAGCTTGCCTTATATTGTTTCTTTGTGGGTTTGGGGAGAGGGAGAAGAGGTCATGGTGTATGAGATAGCAAGGAGGTTAGAGCTCTATTTTCGAGAAGTAATAGTAGTGAGTGATAATGTGTTGAGTGGGGAAGGAGATTTAGTATAATTTTGAGTGAAGGCGATTGAGAGGGAGCATGCGTTATTCATGGGAGTGAAGAAGAAGGGTGAACGAGTTGACAAGCTGGATTTGGGTTGTAGGTTGAAGGTTGAGAGGAGAGGGTTGGTATGTTGGGCAAGACTTATGGAAGAGCGGGAACTTTATGGAAAAAAGGGGTGGGAGGTAGAAAGAAGGAAACTCTCAAGTCGGTACCGGTGGAGAGCGGAAATGAGAGGGGATTTTGTTGGCGCAAGCGCTTCTCATAAGTAAGATAACAAATGTGATGGGTTTAGAAACAATTCTTTAATTTTAATAACGGATTTGAGAGGAGAGTAAGGGGAGTTATGTAGTAAAGATTATGTGATAGAGATACTATTGGGGGAGGAGTGGTGGAGGCAAGTTGGAGAAGAAGGATGGAGCTATGTGAGGAAGAGATTTACAGGTTAATTAGGGAGTTGGAAAAAGAAGAGGGATGTAAAAAATGTAGGACCGGGAAGAGGGAAATGAGAACAAGGTAGAGGAGAGAAGAGAGACGTGGAAATGAGGAGAAGATACGATCAGTGAGGAGAAGAGGGGAGAAAGTGGAAGAAGGGGTTGGAGGCAGGATTCAACGCATTATCTATTATGTTTCTTTAATTGTTTTCTTTAGTTGAAGGAAAAAGTTTAGGGTATTTGAGATGGGAGGAAGAAAGGAATATAACTTTCTTCGTTTTCTGTAGTTTTCTCTATACTTTCTTCTATCAGTGATACTTCTATACAGGCAAATGCAGGAAAAATACACTAACAACCAAGAGGTTGTTACAGAATATGCTATAATCATATCATCAACCTATAGAACATAGACAACTCCAAATTTAAAGGGGATAGAAAATGTGTATTCACCATGGAAGTTTGAAGAAACCACAAAGTTTACAGTCAGAATTTGAAAGACATTACCAGCTTATGACAGGCCAAGCTACATGTAATTCTAACACAGCAACAATCATAAGTCACCGAACTTTATTTCAATATAGATGCTTAAAGATGCGTATATAAAAGAATTGGTGGCTAGCTAATTGTCACTTGTTCAAGGTCATGTTCAAAGTTGTAGGTTAGCATAATGACCAAGTAAAAATGAAAATACTTTGCTAGCATTAGTCACTTGGAGTAACCAAACATCTTAACCAATGTATCACGATTACAGAGATAATATAAAAAATCGAGCTTGGCATATGCTACTAGTTCCCCTATGAATTAGAATATCGCAGTGGACTCATTATAATGGTACCACTACACAAGTATTCACCTGTCTATGGCTAACGAGGATGGCATTCCAATTTGCACCAGCTGATGAAACCGAAGTGGATGGAACTTCAGATTGTATGGTCTGCCTACTAGACAACACAATATATAGTCATGTTACCAATACCGTACACCAAGCAGTCTTTAGCAAAAACCACCCTTAAAATCATTAAAAAGAGTGAGATAAAGACCTCAGATTAGGTCCTTGAGAAGATGAAGAAGAGCCCTCCTTGGGGGGCTGAGATGATGATGATGATGATGCAGGCGGCGGAGTGGTGTAGAACTCAGAGTCCTTGATGAAATTGAAGGCCTGCGAGAAGGAGGTGGAAGGATTGAACAAAGATTTCGACTTAGGTTGAGAGCTCTCAACCACCTCTTCATACGACGGTATTTTCACAACAAATGAAGCATTGTTCTCCTTCTCATTCTGATTATCGCCTCTGTTTTCCATCTTCACAACTTTCTTTCACTCATTCTCCTAATTTACCCTTCCAAATTGGTTGTATTCCGGAGAACTCAAACTCTCTGCACTCCCTTGATTGATTCAAATAAAAATCACATTATAAAACCACCAACTTTATACTTCATTAGTTTAAATTAAATTCACAATTTCACAATCCACCAAACTTTCTGAACTGCACTTCTAATCCCAAATCACATCCAAAAAATCAGTATTTACTCAAACACCTTTCAGCGAGTTCTAATCGATTTTGCGACCGATTGGAGAAAAAGAAAAATCGACCATGGAACTTCGATGAATTGCTTCCAGCTAATTGCAAAAAGACAACCTACAAACCGCACAAATCTTACAGAACACATTACATTCATGAAACACACAGCAAATCGATAGAATCTCAGATATAAATGATGAAGGATTAGTACCGGTGGTGGAGGAACGGAACGTGGTGGCGGAGGCGGAGCAGTTTGCCGGATCGGCTTGCTGTCAAATAGCCGGGCCCATTTGAAGCCCACAACTTTATATGAACAAAACATAAAACTCTTAGGGCCCAAGATATTTACTTGTGTTCCCATATTAATATGTTAATACCTATAATACTCCTGCTTTCGATAAATTTATAACAAAATCTGTGGACTAACCCGCTTTGAAGTTTTTAAGATATTAGTCATTCAAAATAACCACAAGGGCTATAATAGTCATATATCTAATAACTCCACCAATCTGCCTTTGAATATCCCGAAGGATTCGGCCTAAAACTCTTAGGTCCCGTTTGGTTGACAGAAAGGAATGAAATCGGAATCAGGAATCATTCCTAGAGGTATGAAATGAATGAATGATTCCTGGAAACAGTTGTTTGGTTGCAGCAGGAATGAACTTGATTCCAAAACATGTTTGGTTTGACTGAAGGAATGGAATCAACTTAATAAATTTATTAAATAAATTTGTACACAAAATATCATATTCTATTATATATTATAACATTTTGAAACAAAAAAAAAAAAATTTAAACATAAAAAAATCTAATTGAACATAAAATGATAATGTCTTACATAAATTTAAATAAAACCATAGTAGTCAGTCATACATAATTAAATCTGACATAATCTAATCAGACTTGAGAAGCTCAATGACATATTCATTCTTTGACTCGACCGAATCAAGGGAATAGAAAATATTCATCATACTTGGCCTTTCTCCGATCAAATTTGTTGCTCTAAATCCTTGAGCTTTAGTCAATCCGGGAATAGCATCCATCTCCTTCGCCAAACCCCGTCGAGAAGCTCGCACTTCGTCAACTGCCTTAAGCTCAAGTTCGTAGTTGTTATTCATGGTTGCTGCCATGCTTCCAAGATGACCACTAATGCGGTTCATAAAACCTGCAAAATCAGAAGTCATGCGGTTAAGATGATCGAGCTCCTTCGAGTGTGTGTGATCCTATCCTTGATTTTCCTTTCCCACTTGAATTGAATTGTGTCTTTTGTTTCTTGCTAGGACGCTGATCCTGTTCAACTTCATTATTCGTTGAACTACCGTCAACTGGAAAGTACCGATCTTAGTTCCATTAGACAATTAAGTAAAGTTTCTTCCTCATCCTTTCTCCAAAAACGTTTGTTTTTTCCTCTCCCACTTTGTGAATCCATCTAA
This sequence comes from Lavandula angustifolia, assembly GCA_028984105.1. Classification (NCBI taxonomy): domain Eukaryota; kingdom Viridiplantae; phylum Streptophyta; class Magnoliopsida; order Lamiales; family Lamiaceae; genus Lavandula; species Lavandula angustifolia. Next base: position 33,482,016 of record CM054802.1, on the reverse strand, counting down.
ATAGAGTAGATATATACAATTAATAATCCTAGCGCAAACTGGAAACAAAATACCTTGAGTTTCTACCAACTTCTACCATAAACAGAATACAGAAACATAATACCTTGAGTTTCTACAATACCGAAACAGAATACAGAAACACAATACATAAATAGAATACAGATACAGAAACAGAATACAGAAACACAAATTTTCCCATACACCTATTTAATTTGTACTGAACAGTGCACTATAAAATAGAGCAGGGATTACCATTCTCAAAATTATTAAAAGAGCAGGGATTACCCTTCTGATAAATAGTCATCTATGCAGGGATAATAAGCACGAATATGTTATTAACAGAGCATCTTTCATAGCCATTCTGATAAATAGTCATCTAAACCACAGAGAAGGCGGCGAGAAGCATATAGTCAAACTTCAAATTAAACCATATATCTCGAACTTCAATTGCAAGCTAAACCCACCTCCAAACTTCAAATTAAACCATATAGTCAGCAACTCCAGAAGCATCCGTCCCCCACCCATATACTCAAAGTTAATGGACAGTTAATAATTCTCCCACTAGTCAGCAACTCAAGAAGCATCCGTCCCCCACCCATATACCCACAGAGAAACAGAGAAAGAAGCATCCGTCCGCCACAGAGAAATAGAGAAATAGAAACCAGATCCAAAGCACTGTACCTTCCTGTTGGATATGAGTCAGTAGATGATACTCAGCTGTTCGTGGTTAAAAGAAAATTGGGGGAAATCATAGTAGTACTATGGAATTGAAGATCCCAAAACCGAGCTGATATCAGTAGTTCTGTGTGTCGTTAGGATTAACTGATGTATAGGTTAGACTTGTTGTAATCGTTCTTATATTCTTGTCTAAGTCCTGTACGGGGTAATTGTTGAACTGATCTTCTGTCGAAGATATTTTTCAGAACCCCATGTCATCAGTGTAATCGCTTGCGTTCTTCAGTCATCAGCTGAATAGACCTCGGTAGAAGCCAATCCAAAGACCTAATAAGTCATCGGCATAAGAACTCATGCAAGCCCAAGACCTTCGCGATCGCCGGTGACATACTCGAAGTTACATTCCTTGTCGGCCGACTCGGTCGAAGAAGACGGTATCCGACGTCAAAAGCGACCCAGCTACTTAAGTCTTTTCAAAAGTTCAGCAGAAGATCATACGAGGTTGTTTGAATGGTCAACTCTGACATTCTCACCAACCACAAACCTCGACCAATGAGAAGCCGACAACGCCTTACCTGCTCCAAACAGTAAAGCTGCTCTCATGTACAGTAATTAACTGCCTTGCTGCAACAAGTTCGAATTAATGGCCGTTTTCTTTGGAAGCTTGTGACACGTGGCATCGTCGTTGATTAGTATGTTTTTGTATGTTTTTAGTTATTCGCTTGGTGTGTTTGAACCGTGTTTTTGTTTGTTTTCGTGTCTATCCTCGTTGGTTTGGTGTGCTTGATTGTTTCGTGTAGTGCGTAGGCGGATCGCGTATTTTGGTGGAGTTTTGGGGAAAAAGAGTGGGGAAATTAAGAGTATGGCATTGCAAAGCTGGATGTTGGAAGGAACTGGGACCACTCCCGACGTTAGTTGCATGATCGACCGTTCAAATTGAAGATAAAGAAGTCGTGCACGTGTTGTCCAAATTTCATGACGATCCGACGGTTGACGAAGGCAGGACGAGCAAATGAAGAAGAGGGAAGTGAGAAATTGTTGGGATTGGGGAATTAATTAGCCATTAGTATAAATTACTAAGCCCACAAATGGAATTAATATTTGCCATTAAGTTGTTGTGTGATTTATTTATTAAAAGGAGGAGTCACGTGAATATAAAAGGGGGAGAAGGAAGTCAAAAGGATATGAGGAGAATTGAGAGAGAAAAAGACGAGAAGCTACGAGAGGGTTTCAACCTCTTCTTGGATTTTAGGCACAAAAACTTCATTTTAATCTTCTTTCTTTTTCGGTTTTGGAGTTGAGATTTCTTCACGACTTTGCAACGATTGTTTGGGAATTGGATTTCTTATTAGTAAGTTTGTTTTTCTTTATTTATGTGTTTTGTTCCAATTCTTCTTTGTGATTTAATCCCTTGTTTTATTTGCTTAAACATGAATTCTTATGTGATAATTGATGCTTAGATTTGATGATGAGAGCTAATTCCATAACTAGGGTCAAGGGGATTCAATTCATACCTAGGGTTTATGTTTCTTAGTGCGCATACAAGGTATTCGAGAAATTACTAAGGAAATTAATTGGTCGATTAATTGAATTACGTAGAAGGTTGTTAGGCACTACGTTAGAACCCGTCAACACCACTAGGATCAACGGAGACGGACCTTAGGATTGTTATGCAACTTTAACCACTTCCCGAGTTAGAATTGATGAACCGAGACCTAGCTTTATTCATTTGATTACACTTTTAATTCATCCTTGATTATTTGGTAATTGCATTTGATAATTAGAGTAAGATTAAAACAAACCAAAAATTTGCAATATGCTATTTGCGATGTTTCACTCGTTTGCAACCATTTAGATACTACTCAATTCCGATAGGGTGTCCTTGTGATACGACTTGGGAAAATCTTGCCACACTCGCGACCTCGTATTTGCGAGGAACGGACGTGAGTTTGGTTCGATCAAAATTTGATTCGTCTCCAACGGACATATGCCATAGCTCACAGCCTATAAATAGAGAAGATTTCGAAGCTCCACGAGCGCGAAGCAAAAAATTAAAAAGGGAATTGCTCAAGCTCTCAAACACTCTAGCAACTCAATCGTAATATCCAAATAAGAATCCGCACTTACTAGAATATTTTTGTGGTTCTTCTCTCTCAGAGTCTTTAGATCCCTTTCTTCTCTACCTAAGCTCATTGTCGATTTATAGCTTAGATTCGAAGGAGTTCATTTTTAGTGAACTGTTCTTATTGTAAGAACTCCTTCATTAGTTGGAGAACCTGTCTTCACCCCTTTCGAACTTAGGTTTGAATTGTAAAGTCGCTAAGGACTATAACTTAGAAGGATCCGTCCCCGCGCACAGCTTCCTTGCTTGAGACTTGCTCGAGACTAATCAACAAGTTATCTCGCTCTGTTCGGGACCGTGGACGTAGGATCTTGCGTATCCGAACCACGTTAAACCGCTTGTGTTCTTTTCTTGTTTTATTGCATACAAACCTTTGAAAATCATAAGTTTGCATAAAACGTATTTCTAAAATCGCTCAGCCAAAAGAATTTAATCTGCGAACACACGTTTTCAAAAAGAGACAAACTCCGGGCCCCACACTTATCCGCACACTTATAGTCTCCGACTGAGTTTCGAATTACTGACAAAAGTCAGTAGGAGAGCTCAGTAGCTGACTCACTCTGTCCCGTGATCGAAGGTATTTTTGGCACTGTTCATCAGTTGCAACCAACAGCTTCAGCTGACCTTCACCGAGAAAAAGAAAGGGTATTCAGGTGTATTCACCCCCCCCCCTCTACACCTGATATTTGTCTCCGGACCAACAATTGGTATCAGAGCACACGGTGTTCAACTGACCACCTGTTCTGAAATACTGGTCTTCTCGAACTGATCCTTGAAAACGTTTTCTCTGCACAAGCATCTCTTCATTCATCCTTATACTCGTACACATAATGTCTGACATGTCAGGTATCAGGATGGTGCCGATGTTCTCAATAGAGAACTTCACGGTATGGCGTGTAAGAATGGAGGCACACCTTACGTCGCCGCACGACGAAGCATCCGGACGTCTTGGAGACCGGACCCATCATTCCAATGATAGACGGCATTCGGTTATTCGAAGTAGAAGGTGAAGGTGCTCGTATCGGTCCGAAGGTTCCCAAGGACAAATCTGCCTTCACGCCTGAAGAGAAAAAGCTGCATAACCTCGACCGAGTCGCACGAAATGCTATACTGACAACACTCAGTGACTCACACCTCGGGAGGGTGCAGGACTGCAAAACGGCGAAAGAACTTTGGGACGCCCCGGCATGACCGAGCCAAGGAACTCCTCGATTAAAGAAAACAAGCTTGAATTAAAGCTTCAAAAGTTCGAAGCCTTTGCGATGGAGCCCAAGTGAAACCATTGACGAATTAAGCGTCGATTTACGAATCAAGTCAATGTGATAAACGGACCGGGAAAGGTGTTCTCAAACAAAGAGATGAACACAAAGATCATAAGAGCGCTACCCCGACGTAAGTGGCTTCCTTTTGCTACTTATTTACGTCGCTCCGATCTTAATGCTCTAACTCCCGATGTTATATTTTCGAATTAAAGACGGAGGAATTCGAGCATAGTCTACCTCGTAAGTGTTCCAGTGCTCCGGTCCGACACTCAAATCGATCATGCCTTCAAGGCAACGATCGGCAAAAGCGGAGGCAAAAAGATTTCTTCCAAAGGCAAGGCGTGGCTGCTGCAGCATACAAAGACATCCGAAATGTCCGGTACCGACCACTTCGCACCGATGGCTCTCAAATACCAAAGAGAGAAGGAGAGAGTCGAAAGTCGAAGAAATATCACGGAGATTCTCCCCCCGGTAAGAAAGAATATTCAAAAAGGGAAGAATCTAACACTTCTACCGAATGCAGGAATACGGAGCTCGTTGCTAGTCCACCAAAAGCTTCACTGGAAAAAGCAAAGGGAACATCCACGTGTTGCAACCGCAAGAAGGAGGGACACTATCGCACGACTGTCCCGAACTCTCACCGCTCAAAGAGCGAACGGCAAGCCGAAGAGATAAATTCGCCCGTAAGAGGCGGGCCTACATAGCCGGAGAAATATCCGACAACTCAATTGAAGAGGATACATTCATGTACTCTTCCGAAGATGAAGCCGCATTCGTAGGCTGTTGAAGTCGGAGAGAAGGTTCCTGAGGAATCGGTGAACGATGTCGATGGCCTGGAGAAGAGGCCGAGGTAAATTCTAAACTTAATATAACCTCCTCTTCACACAACACACACGACACTTGCTCGGTCTCGGATGATCCTTTGGACATAGTACAAGCTTATGACGACCTGCTAGAGGAACAAATTCAGCTGAGCAGAGAGTTCAGCAGAACCATCCAGGAACTAGAACAGGTAAAGGCTAAGAATCAGAGACTTTCTGCTGATTGTCAGGTCTCTACTGAGTCAGTGGATCTAGTTGCGAGACTCAAGGAAGAGATCGAATCTCTTATGACTAAGTCTCAACTGCAAGAGACTCAGATCTCAGTCCTGACCAAGGACAATTTGGAGAAAGAGACCGAAATAGCCCAACTCGGTCGAAACTCTCGGACGTACGTAAGAACTATGATTCTCTCGGGAGAAGTGATGAAGTCTGGAGAGGGCTGATGACTGAACAATACCTGGGAGCAAAGGAGAAACTCGAAAGCATGCTCAGAGCACAACGGCCAACTGCTGTGAAAGAAGGCGTTGGCTATACCCACGAAGCTTCTACCTCCAAAAGCTCAGCAACACTGGCTGATAGGTTTGTCAGAGGAAAGGTGCAAGCTGCTGACACCACACCTCAGGCGAAGAACAAACAGAAAGAAATTGCACCTCAGCCGAGCAGCAACAAACAACTGACCAAAGGTTCCAGCCCCAGGATACCGAGATCAAACTTAGGGGGAACCAAGAAGGTAAGATGGGCAGAACAGTACAAGGAGCCACTGTATGAGCACCCGGCTCAGTACGGCTCGTACTACTATGAGCCAAGGGTCAGGAGAAGCGCAAAGACTCAGAAGAATAAAGCACCTGAACCCAAAATCATCAGTAGAAAGTCAGTATCTCCAAGTCCTGTGGAGAAGAAAGCTGACAAGGTTCAGAAGAAGAAGTCTCAGACTTCTAAGGTTTCGAGACAGATTTGGGTTCCGAAATCACCCACAAACCAGTAAGGACCCAACTGAACCAAAGGGTACCTAAAGATGCTTCTGTTTTGCAGGTGCATAAGGACCCATGGATAGTGGACAGCGGCTGCTCAAAACACATGACATATCAGAAGAGTCTTCTGACCAACTATGTACAAGAAGATGGTCCCAAAATTGAGTTTGGAGACAACTCTAAAGGCTACACAAGGGGATACGGAACGCTGAACATTGGGACTACTTCAGTTCCAAGAGTAACATATGTTGAAGGACTTCAACATAATCTCCTTTCTGTCAGTCAATTCTGTGATAATCTTAACAGAGTTATCTTTGACACTGGTTTATGTGATGTTGTTGATAAATCTACAGGGAAAACAGTGTTATCAGGATCGCGGAGGAAAAACATCTATGTTGCAGACTGGAAAACCGCAGAACCTGAGGCTTGCTTACTAGCACAGACTAAATCTGGTGACAAGTCAGGATGGCTATAGCACAAGAGACTCAGCCACCTGAACTTCAAGACCATGAACAAGCTAGCCAAGAACTCCAAAGTCAGAGGACTGCCCAACGAATCGTTCGTTAAAGACAGAAATTGTGAAGCATGTCTGAAGGAAAAACAAACAAAGAGTAGCAACCCACCTATTCCGTCACCTTCCACCGATGGAATCCTTCAACGCCGCACATGGACCTATTTGGGCCAGTCTCTCCAGTGACTATAAGAGGCAAGAAGTATGCCCTCGTCGTTATTGACGACTACTCAAGATATACTTGGGTCATCTTCATCACCAATAAATCTGATGTTCAAACTGAGTTGCCCAATCTGCTGAAGATGCTCAGTGTGGAAAAGGACATCAAGATTCAAAGAATTCGCTCGGACGGAGGAACGAGTTTCTAAACTCGTAGTTAAGACATACTTGCGATAAAGAGGGAATTAAACACGAGACATCAGCCGCCCGCACCCCTCAGCAGCACGGACTTGCTTGAACAAAAGAACGAACACTCAAAGAAGCGAGCAAGAACGCTCCTCGCGCATTCTCCGGACTACCCTCTAAGTTCCGGGGCCGATGCTACCGACACCGCCCGTTACACTCGTAATCGCTCACTACTCACTCAAGAACACATGAAGACACCATATGAACTATGGAAAGGGAGAATTCCTTCTATTTCTCATTTTCATATTTTTGGGCCGTCCTTGCTTTATCCACAATAACGGGAAAGATCAGTGAAGGTCTTTGATAGCAAATCCGATCAAGGAGTTTTCTTAGGATACTCTCGAGTCGAGAAAGCCTTCGTGAGTCTTTAACTATCGGACTCTTTGTGTGGAGGAAAGCCCTCATGTTGTTTTTGATGAATTTGTTACCGAGAACGGGGGAAGATACACGGTTAAATACGATGATGTCGGCGAGCAAGCTACGGGATCTCAAACTTACCGATAAAGCCGAAAAGATCCAAGCATTGTTGGGATGATGAGTCGAGACAATGAACAAACTCGGACTCAACCAACGGTCGATGTAGCCGACCTAGTTGATTCTCCCGAACGTAATCAACAATAGGTAACATCGGTCGATGAGGAAGCCCCAAGGTGGTAATCGAGACCTCTACCGAGAATATGAACTCGGGGGGGAACGATTAATGTTCCCGAGCTAAATGCCCCCGAACCCGGAAACTCAGTGGATCCTAACCTTCTTGCGAAATATTGCAATCTCGTAACGGATACTGCTGAAATGCCTAACACTCCCTACGGATTCCCCGAAGTTGTATCGAAGAAGAAGCCGGACTCGACGATCATGGCTAGATGCTCATTCTTCGATCTTATCATTGGAGATCCATCAACAACGATAAGAACAAGATCTAGATTTAATCAAGGCGAAAGCTCACTATTTTCCCGTTTCTTATCTACGTAAGAACCTCGGTCGATAGAGGACGCACTTAATGATGCTTGATTGGATCATCGCCATGCAAGAAGAGTCGAACCAGTTCGTTCGAAACGAAGTTTGGGAGCTTGTAGACGGACTCTAGACATCGGCATGTTATTGGTACCAAGTGGGTCTTCAAAAACAAGCGAGATGAAAACAACGTCATTATCGAAATAAAGCACGACTAGTTGCAAAGGGATACTGATCGGGCGAAGGAATTGACTTTGATGAAACATTCGCTCCGGGCCGCTAGATTGGGAAGCCATTCGTCTATTCCTAGCTTATGCAACACATCAAGGCTTCAAAGTCTATCGGATGGATGTAAAGTCGGCTTTTACGAACGGCGTGCTGAAGGAAGAAGTCTACGTGGAACAACCGCCCGGCTTTCGGCAGGGGACATCAGTGTACGGACTTAGGAAAGCTCAGTATGGGTTAAAACAAGCACTCGGGGCTTGGTATGATACCCTATCGACTTTCTACTTCGAAAAGGTTTTCGAAGGGGACGGTAGATCGCACCCTATTCAACATAAAGTCGGGAGATGACATCCTACCGGGTGCAAATCTACGTGGACGACATCATTTTCGGCTGCGTAAACGAGATCATATGTCGCAGCGTTCGAGAAGATGATGAAAGAGAAATTCGAGATGTCCATGATGGGAGAGATGAATTATTTCCTTGGATTTCAAGTGAAGCAATCACCCGAAGGAATCTTCATCAATCAAGCCAAATACACTCGAGACCTTCTCAAAAGATTCGGCCGCGACTCCAAGAAGCCGGTCCAAAATCCCCATGAATACGAATTTTAAAATTGATCTAGACAAAGAGGGAGCTTCGTTAACTCTACCGATTATAGAGCTATTATTGGTTCTTTATTATATTTAACAACTAGCCGACTCGACATAACTTATGCTTGTAGGTGTATGCGCAAGATTTCAAGCGGATCCCAAGCGAAGTCATCTCGACTCAGCTAAAAAGATTTTGCGCTATCTGAGAGGAACACCTGATGCTGGGTTATGGTATCCTGCTGATGATAATCTAATACCGACGAGTTATTCCGATGCCGATTATGTAGGATGCGGGATAGATCGTAAGTCAACTTCCGAACGTGTCGGTTCCTAGGCGAAGCAAGTCGATATCTTGGTTCTCAAAGAAACAAAGACTCGCAGCAACGTCCACTACCGGGCCGAGTACATGGGCCGGCCGGATGTTGCTGTGCCCAGATCCTTTGGCTTCGACAACAACTGAGAGATTATGGTATCATGCAGAATGAAGTGCCCATCTACTGTGACTCCACAAGTGCTATTGCCATAACTCAGAACCCAGTTCTGCATACGAGATGCAAGCACGCGGATATCCGACATCACTTCATCAGAGACCATGTCGAGAAGAAGGATATCAGAATGGAGAAGATCCATACTGACAAACAAAGGGCGAGCATACCGACCAAACCACTAGCCGAGAACGTATTCGGAGAATTATCGGTTGAGCTAGGTCTCATCGGATCCTCATCGAAATGCATCAGTAGAAGAAAACTACTGATAGCAGTCCGTGCACTATACACCTATTTAATTTGTACTGAACAGTGCACTATAAAATAGAGCAGGGATTACCATTCTCAAAATTATTAAAAGAGCAGGGATTACCATTCTGATAAATAGTCATCTATGCAGGGATAATAAGCACGAATATGTTATTAACAGAGCATCTTTCATAGCCATTCTGATAAATAGTCATCTAAACCACAGAGAAGGCGGCGAGAAGCATATAGTCAAACTTCAAATTAAACCATATATCTCGAACTTCAATTGCAAGCTAAACCCACCTCCAAACTTCAAATTAAACCATATAGTCAGCAACTCCAGAAGCATCCGTCCCCCACCCATATACTCAAAGTTAATGGACAGTTAATAATTCTCCCACTAGTCAGCAACTCCAGAAGCATCCGTCCCCCACCCATATACCCACAGAGAAACAGAGAAAGAAGCATCCGTCCGCCACAGAGAAATAGAGAAATAGAAACCAGATCCAAAGCATTGTACCTTCCCTTTCGCTCGAATCGAAAGTACCAGATCCAAAGCACTGTACCTTCTCCTCTTCAATCTATAATCGAATCGAACCTTCACTTTGGAGGGGTTGTGAAGAGAGAGAGAGGATCGAGCGTGAAGAGAGGAAAACGAGAGACGAACCGCACTGTGAAGAGAGAGAGCGTGAAAGAGACGAAAATGAGAAGGGAAAAAAAAGCGTTGTGAAGAGAGATGATGGACCGAGAAAAAGTAAAGGAATCAGTTTTAAAAGTGCCCAAATGTGGTGGAATAGGAAAGTGTTATTTGGAGGGGTTAGAGAGGGGTATGAGGAATCATACCTCTACGGGTTTTTGTTCTCCAAACACGAGGAATGAAATCATTCCTTTAAAATGATTCATAATTCGATTCCTCCGGGCCAACCAAACAGGGCCTTAAGACTATCTACATTCATGATATTCACCAACATCCCCTTTTTAATAAAAAAAACTCAATTTTCTCTCCTCAACAGTTCAATTCTACAACACTCAAGCTAACTTAATTTCTACTCTCATCAATAACATCCACCCACCTAATTCAGCTTTTTATTTTAATTTTTTTAAATTATATTTTTTTGATTAAATAAAAAAACTGTCTAAGAAAAATTAATATTTGAAATTCTATTTTATTTGAAATCCGATTTAAATTTACTAACAAGAATTAACAAAAAAAAATCACAATAACACTAAGAAGTTGATACTTGCTCAAGATATAGATTACATAAAGATTGAATATACATAAACTAAAATTATTACTACTTAAGAAGATTGAAAATACATAAACTGAAATATTTAAATTGAGCTACAAATAGATGCGTAAAATATGAAATAGTGCAACCAAAATATGCAAATTACATGTTTTACTCATTAATCCATAATTTTGACCAAATATGCTCAATCAAGTCGTTTTGAATAGCATTATGAGCTTCTCTATTGCAATGTTGCTCTCTATTAGCCATATACATAACGAGATTTGTGAGGCGTTCAGTAGAGTTGTAAAAAAGTTTCATAAGAAATTATGTAGGATCATAGTAGTAGATGTAACAATAAAGTGCATTAATTTTCGCAAAAGTGATTTCAGCACATGAACATCTCAACCATGAAATTATGCAATCGAAAACAACACAAAGAGATCAGGTTTTTGAAAGGCAAAACACAAACAACCGATACACAAACAACTCATCAAGAACATAATCGAAATCACATAAAAAAACAACAAATTGAAAACAAAAACACGAAGATAACATTAATACCAATCTCAGACATCATGAGTCTCATAATAACGCAGAAAATCGAAATACCAACAACAATTCGTCTTCCCCAAGAATTTAGGGTTCGAAAAATATAGAAAATGAACTATATATAGATAAGATAATGGTGAAATCCTCAAAATAAATCATGAATCAAGTTGCAAACCCATTAATCGATTTGAATTATTATGTTTTTCGGTTAAGACTGAAAAAGATTTTGCGCAGACTCGCTGGAGGACAAACCCACTGACGGCATCTTGTAAACAAAGGAGAGAGAAACTTCTAATTGAATATATAAGATGAAAAATTACAAAAAACACCTTTGTGTAATTATTTTTAAACAGAAAGTGCAGCTAGCGCCATTTTTTTAATCAACAAATTATTTTGTAGACAGTAGGATAACTCATCAAATGATTGTGATATGTTTCTAATTCCTATAAGATGAAACGTTCTCATTTGAACACTATATATATATTCACTAATGTTTATTCGTACTATTATTAATATATAATATCAGATTTTTTTACAAATATTTTTTAATTCATATAAGATTTAATTGCTAATTTATATTCAGAAATCAAAATTACATAATTAAAATTGGAAAGTACATGGTTAAGCTTGAAATAAATATACATAACATATTTTCGTAAAAGTGTTTGTGAACACATCCTCATCATTATATAGACAATATTTCTTGAAGAAAAAATAATGCTCATTTAATACGGTAGATATGATAGATAATGCGGTCACCAATATTGAACATATTAAAATGACACAGGTTGCGAGTGAGATATTATGGAAATTGAGAATGTAGTGCAAATTGAAAATATTGTGAAAACTGTGAATAATATTGTGAATTTGGATTATGAGATCATTCGAATTATGGAACTAGAATTTTTGGTCTTTTTCTTGAGAAAGTTTTTTGGATAGAAAAAAGTATACGTCGATATTTGGTTGAATTCAACCCCCACTATGTCATCTCCCCCTCACGCGCGCATCCTCAGCACTTCCAATGGACACCATACGTAAATCACACTCCCCATGCGCCCTTGCTCAATTTTTAACAAGAAAGCCAACTTCTTTCTGCAAGAATTGCATAACCATTTCCAACTCCTAACTTCCCATCTCCAATGGCAAGAATTTCTCAACTTTTTATAAAATAAGAAGCTAAGAGTAATTCTAATGGTGACTCCTTAAGTTTTTAGAAGTTGAGAAAGAAGCTCATAATCATTGGAGTAAATTTTTAGGAGCTGAAAATAGCTCTGCAATTTTCACGGAAGGAAGTTGGGTTTTTGTAAAAAGTGAATCATTTGGCGCGTGGAGCTGGAATTGGTTGGATGTGGGAAAAACGTGCGTCTGAGTTGAAACCATATGCCAACAGTGTTGGTGCCCACTTGATGGCCTAGAGAATGGTAACAGTAATATCAATTAAATTCATGAATATCAACCTACAAATATGTTAACGTTTATATCATTGCTTATTAAATTTATAAATATTAAGAATCTGATGTAAAATATGCAATGATAATATTAAACGACTATTTTTTATTTTTTACAACGGTCATAATTATTTAACACTATATATTTATATATATATTTAAAGATATTTAAAGTACTATTTTCATAATTTTTAGTTTTGTTAATGTAACTCCAAACCTAATTATGTACTTTCTATTTTCTATTTTTAATTATGTAATTTCTATTTTTGAAAAAAAAAATTGAGCATTAAATCTTATATGAATTAAAAAAATATATTAATTTAAGATTATCATGATATATTCATAATATTATGAATACAAAATAGTGATGATATTCAACCATATAAATATAGTTGTGTGTATATATTAATAGGATCCATAAAGAAGTTAAATTTATAGGCGTACAGTTGGAGAAAAAGATGAAGTGGGTTACATTTTAAAAAATGTTGTGACAAATTAGAAGTTGGTTTTAGGAGTTAAAGGGTTGGAGGCACCCTAACATTGGATTAGTACCGGCGGCGGAGGAATAGCCCGACCCAATCACATTTTCTACCACCACACTCCACCACCAATCACCGCCGTGCTCCACTACCAAATCAACAAAATTTCAGATAGGCGCAGAATATGATATGTAATTTACATAAGGAAGGAAGGATTAGTACCGGTGGCGGAGGAACGAAATGTGACGGCGGAGCAGAGTTCGCCGGATCAGGTTTTGAAAATAAGAAATTTATTATTTTTGATAGTTTGAGTATAAAAAATAGTAATAAAATTCCTATTCTCGAACCCTTTTATACTCAAACATTCAAAATAAATAATTTAGATTAGGAAGGATTAGTACCGGTGGTAGCGGAACAGACTGTGATGGCGGAGCAGTTTGGCGGCCGGTGCTCGGATACAGTCCGGCCCATTTCAGAAGGACGGATATCAACTATCTCCCAATCTATTTAAATATATGAATGTCTAAGGCCCACTGGAAGCCCATGACTTTGTGAACAAAGAACATAACTCTTAGAGCCCAAGCTATTTAATAAATACTATAAACATTAAACTTAATATTACTCCTTCAATCTTATTGAGCTTGACTCACTTCTTAAATATTTGATATTCAATTCTAATAAAAGTACTTGATTTTTTTTTAAAGAAAATATAATTAGGTATTCAATTTGAAGGGGGGTAAGCCCTCATACGCATTCTAAATTCGTCCCTAAATGTATCATCACATATTCTACAAATAATTGTGTAATATTCAACGAGTATCAATATAAAAGAAAATGAGTAAGTGAGGCGTTGATTATTTGAACTAAAATGATCGAGACTTCCAGAGTTTTAGTATGATAGTGTGGGGATTTGGAAATAAATATGCGCATGTATTGACATTTCAAAAGATGCTTGATACAAAGACAATAGACTTCCTTGAAATTAATACATTTTCAAATGCAAGAATAAGTAACATGTCCACATTTGATAATGCCACTCAGCCAAGCATATCAACTATCAAGTCATTTGCCGTTGACTCACCTTCTAGATGTGCTGACAAGAAAATTAGACAAAAGCAACTAATTTGGATATCCATAGCCCCCTCAAAATGTTTATTCATAATCGAGATATATATTCGTTACAGGAATTGATCATAATTGAATATCATACCTGTTATTCAGAAATATGTTGAGTCAACAATTTTATATGACCGACTTCAGTTGGTGGAGAATTTATGCTTCCATTTAAGTCAGTCAAATACTCAAATCTCGACTCCACCAGATACAAACTTTCTCCCTCTTTTTTTCTCTTAGCTTCACCTTCCTCTATAATTAAACCATCAACTCAACCATTCTGCAAAATCCCAGTAAGCAAAAACCCACTCCCATACTTTTGCACAATCAAGAACTCTAGCTCAACAATGGCGATCACTGAAATCATAACTCCAACCACACCCCACAAAACAACAGCCTCCCTCTTCTCTCTATCCAAAATCCCCCTCTCCCTCACTAAACCTCAACTAACCATCTCCGAATCCATGATGCAAGAAACCATCCAAAACGCAACAATCATCATCTCCAAATGGAACACCACCAACTCCTCTCTAGAAAAATTCACCTCCCTCTTCAAAGAAAATCGAACCGAAGCAGAGCAATTCATCAACTCCGTGGAGAGCCTCCGCCGTGCAATGCATTTCTTGGCGGTGCACCACTCCTCCTCCGGCCAATTCATCGCCGCCAACAATTTGATGAAGGTCGCCATGCTAAGGCTGGAGAAGGAGTTTTATTATATCTTATCAGCAAACAGAGATTGCTTGAGTCCGGAATCAGTCTCTGACGGCTCATCCCGGCCGTCGCGGTCATTGTCGTTCAGCATATCGGAGGAGGAGGAAAGAGACGATGTTTCGAAGGTGGAGCAAGCTCTAACAGACCTGAAAATGATTGCTGAAAGCATGATTAGGGCAGGGTATAGTAAAGAGTGTTGCAAAATTTATAGAGTTATAAGACAATCGATTGTTGATGAGGAGCTTTACCGGATAGGGATTAGAAGCTGGAATCAATCTCAGATTGTGAGGTTGGATCATGAAGCTTTGCAGATTCAAGTGAGTAGATGGATTCGAGCTGCGAAGGTGGCGGTTAGATCGATCTTCAGAGGAGAGAAATTGATGTGCGATTATGTTTTTAGTGTCTCTGAGACAATTAATCAAACATGTTTCGCGCACACCACGATGAAAGGAGCGATGAGTCTGCTCCGGTTCCCGGAGCTCGTCGCCAAGAGCAAGCGATCGCCGGATAAGATTTTTATGGTAATGAGTCTATTCGAGACTGTTTCAGATCTCTGTCCGGAGATTGAATCGATCTTCTCTCACGAATCGCTATCGCCGATCATATTGCAGGCGATTTCGTCGATTGAAAAACTCAGCGAGTCAGCTCAAACGATACTGTCCGAGTTTGTGTCGTCGATTCAGAAGAACTCGTCCAAAACGCCGTTCCCCGGCGGCGGAATTCATCCGTTGACGTACAAGGTAATGGACTATGTTGCTTTATTAGCAGATAACGCCGGGATACTCTCCGATATCCTCGCCGACGACGCGGCGGCGAACAACATCGCCGCCGCGCAATCGCCTTTCCCCGAGTACTTCTCCGACATCCCCGACTCCGGAGTAGCGCATCGACTCGCGTGGATCATCCTCTTCCTCCTCTGCAAACTCGACAGCAAAGCCAAGTTCTACAGAGACATAGGCTTAACCTACCTCTTCCTCGCCAACAATCTCCAATTCATCGTCCATAGAATCGGCGCCACCGCCCTAAAACTCCTCCTCGGCGAGAATTGGCTATCCAAGCTGCAGAAAAAGGTGAGACTCTACGCCGCGAACTACGAATCGGTCACCTGGACGAAGGTTCTGGCCTATCTGCCAACGGCGGAGGCGGAAGCGGAATCGTCCGCCGCCGCGATCAAGGAGCATTTCAGGAAATTCAACGCCGCCTTCGAGGTGGCGTATAAAAAGCAGATAGCGTGGTCCGTTCCAGATCCGAAACTCCGCGATGAAATCAAACTGTCGATCGCGCGGAAGGTAGTGCCGGCGTACCGGCGGTTCTACGAGAACGGCTACGTGGCGATTCTGAGCGAGGAGCGGAATTTGGAGATTCTCGTCAGATATTCGCCAGACAATTTGGGTAATCATCTGTCGGATTTATTCCAGAAAACTGTTGAGAGGGCCAATTAATCGCCATTGTCGCCGCGCTAGTGTCTATGACGTATGATACTGTTAGGCATTGGAATTTCAATTTATATTTAAGACAATATTCAATTCTCATAGTATTAAAACTTTTAAATACCCTCAATACCCTCGTGTTCAACTTCTGTCCCACCCTTGAAAATTCTTAAGAAAAAAATTATTCTAAAAAACTTAGAATCTGTTGTAAATATATTTTATATACCATATAAACCCTAAAAGTTCATGAGCACATCTTGTATTTTATAAATAGAGGTCTTCACCCTCATAATAATACACATATATTTCTCATTCTCTCTATTATTCTCTTTTTTTTTTAGTTTACGAAAAAACTCTCATCACAAAAGGATTCCGCCGAGTTGCTATCGAAGCCTCCATGTGACTATTAGATCTAAATTTAAAACAAAGGTATAGTACCCTTTCCCAATTTTTTTTAAATTAGATAGTTAATATCAAAACTTGTTTGTAATCATTACAATTTTTTTTATTAAAAAAAAAAGTAAGTAGTGGCATGATGAAGTTATTTTTTGTGAGTGCGACAACATAAGCACTTCGATCCGGATACGACAAGATATCTATTATGGTCTGTTTTCATTAAGTGATTTATTCGATCTCATATATTGTTATAGTTGTTGCCCTAGAAGTGACACAATGCATGAATATTCCAGAAGCATATCACATGTCCTTGAAAAACATGTCTAATGACTTGATTTCTTTTCAAGAAATGATATGAGATCCCGTAGATCCCATAATCTATAAAAGAAAGTATGTTATATTTATATTCTTGAAGAATATTATATGCTCTTGAAGAGCAATTCCAAAACATATTTTTAACTTGATTTGTTGCTCCAGAAGTAAGCACAATCAATATTCCTGAAGATTATTACATGCTCTTGAAGAGCTTTTATTTTACATTTTTATTTATTTATTTGTTTGTTTGTTTGTTTAATGTTAAATAACAATTGTTGCTCCTGAAGTAGCATAATTCATATTCATGAAGAAGATTAATGCTCTTGAAGAGCAATTCAAAACCACCTTTTTAACTTAAATTGTTGCTCCAGAAGTAGCACAATCAATATTTTGAAATAAATTACATGCTCTTGAAGAGCATTTACAATCAATATTTCTATGTACGTTTTTTTTATTTGTTTGTTTATTTAATGTTTTAATCCAAATTGTTGCTTCAGAAGTAGCACAATTCATATTCCTGCAGAATATCACATGCTCTTAACTATCAATTGTTAAAATAATTAAATTGTTGCTCCAGAAGTAGCACAATTTAATATTCTTGAAGAATATTTCACACTCTTGAAGATTTATTAATATTATATATGTATTTACTATATACCTCAGTTTTTTTCTCCTGCATACTGTATAATATTTATATCTATGTATACATATAATCTTAATTTGGTGCTCTTGAAGCAGCACGCAATTAATATTCCTTGAGATTATTATGTACTTTTGATAAACAATTCATATAATATGTCTTATTGTTGGGCGAATCTTGGTTCTTGAATTGTTATTTTTGTTGCTTCCGAAGTAGTACAATTGATATCTCCAAAGAGCACTATATGTTCCTACAGAGCCATTGGGTTTCGTGAAAATATTAGTCTTTCGCCTGAAGCAGTTTAATATATACTAAAATTGTTGCTCCTGAAGTAGCACAATTTGTAGTCCTGAAGAATACTGCATGTTCTTGAAGAAATTCAAGCTCTTGATTTTGGCAAATTCTATATGTTCATAATTCTAATTGTTGTTCTTGAAGTAGCACAATTAACTCTACATGTTCTTAAAAAACAATTCAATTTATCATTTTGGAATCATATAACACAAGATTGTACTCAAATTTGTTGCTCCTAAAGTAGCATAATTAATTGAAGAATATTACATGTTCGTGAAGAACAATTATACTTTATGAGGTATTGTAATTTAATTCATAATATATAATTGGTAGCAGAGTTCCTATATGGTTGATAAATAGATTCATAATATTCCATTACGGTTTAATATATTTTCAAGTAATTATGTGTGATCTAGATGATCTCACAATTTGCATTTTACTGATTTTATTTCTCTTGAATAACATGAAATTGTTGCTCTGGAAGTAGCACAAATAATTTCCTAAAGAATGGTTATATTGTGATAGTAACATAACTAACACATGTTTGTGGAAATGTCTGCAATATAATACATTTATATACTATTAAACTTTTGCTCCTGAAATAACATCATTTATATTCTAGAAGAATATTAAATGTTCTTATAGAGCAACTCGTATTTTGTGTGATATATGTTATTTCCCAATGAAAAATATTATTTATGTCTTATTGACATTAATGCACTCTTGATATCGATGTTCATCTGTCAATAAGAGAGCATGAGAGAGACAATAGAAATGAAGCATTCGAGTAAGATTGCTTAAAGACATAATTGATTGTCCTCCCTAAAGCTCGATACGAGTATATGCATCCTAAATTGCGAGATTTTCAAATCCAGTGCATAGAAATTATTGACGGCTCCAGAAGAGCATGTGTCATTCTATCAAACGATGTGAAATCAACTATTGAGTTTGCCCTTTACTCTAGTAAGTCTGGAAGGAACTTACTAAGTTTTAAGGATATCCGCTGCAATGGATATTATACTGAAATAATATACAAATGTAGTGATTCTTTTGTATTTACCCATAAGCTAACAAAAGAAAAGTTATCATTCTACTATCTTAAATGTATTACACATTCATAAAAACAAGTGACACAAAACATGTCATGAACCGAAAGTTCAAAAGAGCTTTATGCTTTGACATGATAAGTTTGGACATCTCCAACCAACTATGATGCGCAACATAAATGAAATGCATATGGGCGCTGCAGATAGATCCTAAAGAAACTCTTAATTTCCATAAATGCTCGATTTTATAAGAAATGTAGCACTTGGTAAAACTACAATTTCAAAAAAAAGCGTCATTCCACAAGAAAATTGCTGAAAAGGAGTGAGTTTATGAAACTACAAGTTCTAAAGAGGATTTATATTTGATTTGGGGTTGAGATTAAAAATTAGTTGCTCAGACCACTCAAAATGATTTTTGTTGTAAAATATGAGACTCCAAGAAGTTGTTATTATGATGAAATAAGCCCATTAGGAGGAAATAGACATTTGAAAAGAAAAAATGAAAAAAAAAAAAAAAAGAAAAACAGCATTTGGATCGAAAAAAGGAAAAGAGGAAAGATTCATTTGCAAAAATTGTGAACAACTGATGTTTTAGTAGAAAGAAGAAGGAAAGTAACATTTACTATAAATACCACGAATAAATGAAGGACAGTACAAAGGTGCAATAATATAAAATAAAAATGATTAATCAATTGGAAAAGAAAATTTGTTCTAAGAAACCAAAACAAAAATGACGATAATGATTAATCAATCAAATAAAAGTTCCTGAAGAACTGTCAGCATCTAATGAATGAGATCTCAATATATTGGAGAGAGCAAGTATCGTCGTTGACGCATGACGATATATTCGCCTTTAATATGACTCTTGAAATGAAAAAAGAGGATCCTCAACGACGATCTATAAGAGATTGTCAAGATTGAAATAATTGGCTAAAGAGGAACGAAGTCATATAAGATGAATTAATACTCTCTAGAAAGCCGGAAATATTTGGACCTGTAGTTCCAAAATCCGGAAAGTCTTTCCCCGAATGATACAAATGTGTCTTTGTTACAAAGAGAAATGAAAAATTACGAGATATAGGGCAATACTCGTAACACAATGTTTCTCTCAAAGGCCGGGAATTGATTATGTACTCTCTCATAATAGACGTCGTTGTATTTTAGAATTTGATTAATCTACTTATGTCACAAAATGTTTGCTATGCGCCTTATGGATGTAGTAAATATATATCAATATGATTCACTAGATAGTGACATATATATGAAGATCCCTAAAGGATTTAACTAGCTCAAAGCATGTAAATAAAAAAGATGTTTTCAATTAGACTACAAAAGTCATTGTAAGGGCTGAAATAGTACAGCCGTATATGATATAATAAGAACGACGAGTATTCCTTGACAGACGGGTACATAAATGATGACTTGAGTTTGATTAAAACTTTTGAAGAGCAGAATACTTGTATGTCCAAATGACTTACATATAGCAAATCATTATGGATTATTTTATTCATTGATATGTTGATTTTATAATTCAACTCACTTCCTTGTCGGCATTAGGGGGAGATATGAAACATAAATGATAGAATGTCGCACATATCTCGTTGGATTAATTATTTAGATTCACGCACTATGAACTAAAATGTTCATCAAATTATTTAGTGCAAAATGAGTGACTAAAATCTCATATACCTGTTGTATATGCAACATGAAAGAACTGAAGTTTCTCATAGACAAAACAAATCAATTAATTCTCATTGACGTCAGAAGCGTGAGAGATTTATGGGTGCTAAGAGATAAGAAGTCCGCAGAATACAAAATTAGAACACATCACTCCAAATTCCTTCCGAAGAGGATAAGTGAATTATTATGTACAAAAGTACTTGATAAAATCAACTCATAAAGATAATTAAACTTGTGTTGCACATATTAGTGTAGACCTTAAAGATAACCTTGAAGATTGTTATCTTGAGGGGAGTAACGAATTGTAAATAATCCTGAAGATTAGACTGACTCCTAAAGGTTAAATGTCCCTGAAGGTCAAATGGTTGTACTCTTTTTTCCTTTCTAAGTTTTTCCCAAAGGGTTTTCTTAGTTAAGTTTTTTAACGAGACATCCAATGCAACACACGAAAAAATTAGTCATTGAGATTGATTCATAAAAGAGTCAATGTAACACATGATCTCCAAAAGAGTGGCGGCATCAACATCCAGCAAATTCGCTCAAGTGACAATCTAGCGGATTCTTTTACAAAGGCATTAGCAACGTCAACATTCAAGAAGTTGTTACACAAGATCGATATGCGCCGACTCAAGGATCAAGAATGACTATATTGAGGTGGAGCAGCTGCACTCTTTTTCCTTCGTCCAGTTTTATCCCAATAGGTTTTTCTGGCAAGGTTTTAACGATGCAGCAGTTTCTTTTAGGAATGGTCAATCAAGGGGGAGTGCTGTAAATATATTTTATATATATACTTACCATATATTGTGATGACCATGTAAACCCTAAAAGCCCATGAGTCTATCTTGTACTTTATAAATATATGTCTCCACCCTCATAATAATACACATCTATTTCTCATTCTCTTTATTATTCTCTTGTTTTTTTAGTTTATAACAAAATTATCGTATTGCAAAATTCACTATCTAATTTTGACTTAGAATGAATGGGCTTGGCCATACAGACTACAACCTATTGGGCCATGTTCCTTTATTTTAAATTTTCTTATTTTTTATTTTCATATTTATTTATTGTGATTGTTTTGTATAAAAAAATGAAAAAACACCAAAAATCGTGAATAAAAAAAAGGATGATTAAAAATTAGTAAAAAAATATTAATGTTATATTTTCTTAAATAAAATATATTTTTCTCATCATAAAAAATAATTATTGACTCCACATTAATTTGATTTCCGGACAAACTTCATAATTCACACAAGCCAACGATCCAAACAAGACATTCCATGTAATGAAGCATCAAAGGTGTAGTATAAAATAAAGCTCTCTCCCTCTCTCTCTGCTTAAAGGCGGTTTGGGTGGTGGCGGGCTTCGCGGGGGGGAGGGAAAAAAACGGGTCCTACGTATCAAAAAAAAATAATAATAATAAAAATAAAGCTCTCTCCCTCTCTCTCTCTCTCTCTTTCTCTTAAACTTTGGGGCGGCTTCCGAGCACTTTCTCCTCTACTGTCGTCTAGCTCCCAACTTTTCCACCTTTCTTCCTCATCACCCACTTTACTCTTCCAATTTGCATCTTCTTTAAAATTTCCTCGCAATCCTCTCTGAGTCTCTCAGTCGTCTCTGCTTGACTTAGAGCGATCATGGCTTCTCACGTCAAAGATGGTATGCTCGCGCTATTTTACTTTTGCTTTACGAGGGTGCTTTCTCTGAGCAACTTGCGCCCGAGATTTAAAGTTGTTGTCGAGAATCTTTGTCGGTTGGTAAAGTGATGTGGTTGTGAAACTTAATTTGATCAAAAGATGATGATGATTCATGAACTGATTGTATCGATAATTTATTTGAATTCAAGCTTGAATCTTTGCTCAAGATTTAGGGTTTGATACTTCTTAGATGGATGATAGGTTTCCATCTACTTAATAGTAGCTGTGTAGAAAAGCATAAATTAGGGATTCGAGAATTTCTGTTTGTAAGTGTGTTTTGGGTGTTGGATTAGGGTTCCTATTTCTGGTCTGATTGATATTGGGGTAGAGGAAATTGGGGAAATATGTCATTGACGGCTATGTGTTTGATGAATTGTCTGTGAACGTTTGGAGAGAGATGGAAAAAGATGAAAAGAAATAAAATATTCCAAAAGATTGTGCTGATTGCTGAATGATGAAATTAACGAGATTATATGAATTTCTCATTATTTATAATGTCTAGAAAATATATCTTGATGCTGATTCAATGAATAAACTGGATCTGCAGCCGAGAATGGAGAATTAGAGAAAGTGTTGGTTACACCTACACAAACCCACAACCCATTATCCGAGCCATCGCCCACGCCTTCGCCCTCCTCATCCACCGCCCCTGCTCTTGTTCTATCAAACTCCGGGAAGAGAATCGACCAAGCCGGGAGGAAGAAATACGTAAAGCAAGTGACCGGTCGCCACAACGACACGGAGCTCCATTTGGCAGCTCAAAGGGGGGATCTTGCAGCTGTGAAGCAGATTCTTGATGATATAAACTCTCAAATGGTGGGAAGTTTGAACGAGTCGGATTTTGATTTGGAGGTTGCGGAAATTAGGGCATCGCTTGTGAATGAGGCGAATGAGTTGGGAGAGACCGCGTTGTTTACTGCTGCAGAGAAGGGGCATATTGAAGTGGTTAAGGAATTGCTGAAGTATGCGAACAAGGAAACGCTTACTAAGAAGAATAGGTCTTTGTTTGATCCTCTGCATATAGCTGCAAGTCAGGGACATCATGGTAATTATCTTATTTTCGATCAATTCCTATCTCTTTCTATTGGATAGTATAACTAATAAAACATGATGATTTCTTGTTTAATTCGATAAAATGCTATGTACATGTAGTATAAATTACATGTTTATTCTGCTCGATTAGATTTTGGAAGATTTTTGGAACTCATGTAAGAGAGTTTTACTTCATTTTGCCTGAACTCTGCATTTACCCTTTGTTTGTTTCCGTAGAATTTGAGAGGAAAGAAATTGAGGAGAGAGTGAAGAGTTTGTTGTTTCATGGATCAAATTCACTCTCTTCTCTTTCTTTTCTCTTTCTCTCCGTACTAAACAGTATATAAAGCTCACTCTTTTTCACATCTTTCTTTCTGTTTACCATCTTCCTACAATAAAGCTAATTTCGTCTTTTTCAAAAATATTTATGTTACTGTGGCTGATACTGTTGGTATAATTTTGTAGCAATTGTCCAAGTGCTGTTGGATCACGACCCGAGCTTGAGCAAAACTATCGGCCCATCAAACGCAACTCCTCTTATAACCGCAGCTACAAGAGGCCATACTGCTGTACTTAATGAACTCCTCTCAAAGGACTGCAGCTTGTTGGAGATTTCTCGATCAAACGGGAAAAACGCGTTGCACTTGGCTGCTCGACAAGGCCACGTGGACATCATCAAGGCATTGCTCGACAAAGATCCGCAGCTGGCTAGAAGAACTGACAAGAAGGGACAGACTGCTCTGCATATGGCTGTTAAAGGGGTTAACTCAGATGTCGTTAAATGTCTCTTAGATGCTGATGCTGCTATCGTGATGCTTCCGGACAAATTTGGTAATACGGCTTTGCATATAGCTACAAGGAAGAAGCGAGCAGAGGTATTAGTCTTATCTTCGATTACCTTCTCACAATCTACTACATAACATTGATACTATTTTTTACTTGTTCTTAGATTGTTGAGACCCTAAAATTTCGACTTCTCCTTTCTAAAATACGAGCTAAAAACATGTTCTACAGCAACAGTCGTGTTTTTTAACACGTCCCTCCTCGGGGATTCTTGGAACGTGATAGTGGAACGATAGAAGACATTGTGTGGTTAAGAGAATTATGTAATTGATGCATGTTTTTTACTTGTTTCATTATCGTTGAGAGTCTTGAGACACTAAAATTTCCGTCTCTACATTCTAAACTACGTGCTAAAAAACACGTTCTTTTGCAGCGTGAGTAGTTCTTTTTAGCACGTCCTCCTTCAGGGTTCTTGGAACGTGATAGTAGAACGATAAAAGACGTATGTGGTTACTACAGTTATGTAATGGATGTATATTCATTTGTTCCTTTGCAGATTGTTAATTTGTTACTACGCCTCCCCGACACGAACGTGAATGCACTGAACCGAGATGGCAAAACAGCTCTCGACATTGCGGAAGAGCTTCAACTATCCGAAGAATCATCGGAGATAAAGGAGTGCCTCTGTCGCTATGGCGGTGTTCGAGCTAACGAACTGAACCAGCCACGCGATGAGCTTCGGAAAACCGTCACTCAGATCAAAAACGACGTCCACATCCAGCTCGAGCAAACGAAGCGGACGAATAAGAATGTCCACGGCATCGCAAAGGAGCTGCGGAAACTCCACCGCGAAGGCATCAACAACGCCACAAATTCCGTAACCGTCGTTGCCGTCCTTTTCGCAACCGTCGCCTTCGCGGCCATCTTCACCGTACCCGGAGGGGACGACAACAACGGAAAGGCGGTCGTCGTCAGCACCGCCTCGTTCAAGATCTTCTTCATCTTCAACGCCATCGCGCTCTTCACGTCCCTAGCCGTCGTCGTGGTCCAAATCACGTTGGTCCGAGGCGAGACGAAGGCCGAACGGCGTGTGGTGGAGGTGATCAACAAACTCATGTGGCTAGCCTCGGTTTGTACTTCGGTAGCGTTCATGGCTTCGTCCTACATTGTGGTCGGGCGCAAGCACTACTGGGCCGCGGTACTGGTGACGATGGTGGGAGGCATTATAATGGCCGGGGTGCTCGGTACGATGACTTACTACGTTGTTCGATCGAAGAGGAACCGGTCAATGAGGAAGAGGGAGAAGCATGCTAGGAGTGGCTCAAACTCATGGCACCACTCTGAGTTCTCTAACTCTGATATTGACCGGATATATGCACTCTAAGGTATGTTCGATCTCTCGTTGTTGTCCCGTGCAAGTGACGTGGCAGCGCGTGATTGGTGGAGAATTTGAAAGAGAGATTACTGATGTGTAGGTATCCTCAGATGTATGAGATTGAGGTAGATGTGTAATTATGCTATTCTGGTTTTGAAAGCCAGATGAATTGAGCCTTATTGTATGAAACTGCCTTTTAAGCAAAGATGATATTGAATTCTTGTGTAATTTCTTATCTTTTGGAAGATGATGATTGGCTTATTCAGGACTTAGAATCCTACCAAATAGGTTGTGTTTTTCCTTTGATTTTTTGGGTACTGCATGCGCTATCACAGGAGGGTAAACTGCATGGGCTATCTAAGATGTAAACTAGAAGCTTCATTTGTGATTTCTTTAAAGAGAACGTATTTAAATAGTGTTTGAAATAACTTTTATAAGCAGTTTTAGTTAAATATATTTAAAATTATTTTTAAATAAAAGTTTTTAGTGTTTGTAATATTAGAAAGAAAAAATAAATAAAATAATACTCATTTCGTCCTATTATTACTGTCTCCTTGGTTCTGGTACCGAGATTAAGAAATTTTGTTAAAGTGTGTATTTTATGAGTTTTAATTATATTAATAAATGAACATAGTTTTTTTTTTATTCGTGGAACCCGCAGCCGCTACCTTTGGTGCGCATTGGGTAAACTCCGCTCCTTGTGCAGAGTGTGTATTTTATGAGTTTTTAATTATATTAATAAATGAACACAATTTTTTTTTTTTTTGATTCGTGGAACCCGCAGCCGCTACTTTTGGTGCGCACTGGGTAAACCCCGCTCCTTGTGTAGTAGCCTGCAAACCACACAGGAGAGTTCAACCACCATAGGCTAACCATAGGTGAGAGGCAACACCCAGGACCTATCGGTCCCGGACCACCCACCTTCACCACTACGTAATCCCAAGGGGACGTGAACACAGTCGATTTTGAACACAGTTTTTGAAATTATGAAGAGTGATTGGTGGAAAGAAATTATAATTCATTCAAGTTTTTGTAAGACACAGTTGAGACAATCGATTTTTTTTTATATTTTTTTTATGTTGTAATTGAAGAAATAATTTAAATTTTTTTAAAAATTAAAAATTATAAATTTCTAAGTTCGGAACGGAATGAAATCGTGCGATGAGATTTTGGAAAGAGAGAATAAGAATGTGGGCTGAGTAGTGGGTAAAGAGGCCCACTTCATGGTTTTAGAATATATTTTTATCATTTTAATAAATAGGACAGTAATAACGGGACAACTCAATTGGTAAAATATGACAGTAATAGCGGGACGGAGAGAGAATTAAAAAATGCAATATTCCAACAGAGTTATAAGCAACTTTTTAGTTTTTTGTTGCTTTTATAAAGCACCAGCTTATGAGTTATTTTAATTTATTTTAAGCTCCAAATACGAAGAAACCTACATTCCAAATGTTAAAAAATATTCTGCGATACCAAACTGTGTAATGGAAGCTCATGTGTAATAGTGTGGTTCAAACTGTAAAAATTGACTTGAAATTATCGGATCCGATGAGCTTATCTGCTCCATTTGCAGTTAAGATTGATTTCATCTCAAATTTCGAAAATCCCCCCCCCCCCCCCCCCCAAAAAAATATACTAAAATTGGGATAATTGGACCGACATGGTGGTCAAAACGGATTTTGGGCTATAAAAAAACTATTTTAGTTCGTCCATTGATTAACTTTTTTCCCATTTTAGAATGGCAAATTGGCAAAAATAGTCCTCAAACTTCGCGTTTTTGCGAATTTTGTCCTCAAACTTTATTTTTTTGTTTTTTTGACCCTCAACTCGTTGTTTTTGCGATTTTGGTCCCGACGTTAATTTTTCCGTCAATTTAGACGTCAAATTTTTTTTTATTTTTATTTTTTTTTTAATACAAGGGCGTAATCGGAATAAAATTTTTGAAGGACCAAAATAGCAAACGATTTCTTCGTATTTAGAAAAAAAAAAAAAAAAAAAAAAAAACTTCAAGGGCAAAATCGTAATTTGACAATTAAAATAAATTAAATCAAACCCTTATTAGCTCGAGAATGCGGTGAACACTCATTTCCTCTTCTTCTCCCTCAAAGCATTTTACGGCGAGCACATCGATTTCTTTCTTCTTTCTTCCTTTGTTCGAGTTCGAAAGTGGAGCTTGTTCGTGTGTTCGGTTCGAAAGTGGAGCGGCGCGGACGGGAAGTTGCTTGCATATTTGGACGGCGCTGATCGCGAAAAATTAACGACCGAAGGTGACAAATGATTCGGCCAAGTCTCGAAATCGGACGGCGGATACTTGCAGTAAATCGTAGATCTTGAATCATAGTTGCAAAATACGGCGGACGGAGGTAAAACATTGGCTTGAACTCATTTGTTGATACTTGGCTTGAACTCATTTGTTTAATAATGTAACGGCCCGACCCCCACGAAGGATCACGAGAGGTCGAGTCGGCTACTGGAAGAACAATTTAAAATACATTTTCATACACTTAATCGAGATGTTGGAAAGTCTTTCATTTTAAAAGCAACTTGTTATTAGATATAATTCACTCTGCAGTAAGATCGGTTTGGTTTGAAGCATTTAACATAAATACGGAAACGTCATTGTGTCTTAAGTAAAACTAAAGCATAATTATCTTTTAAAAGTATTTCAAAAATTTCGAGAGGATAGTTTCGAGCGTGACAAAAGCGAGGATTAAACCATTTTTCCGAAATTACAAAAGATCATATCATCAACCCATCCTCAGCCGTCTCCGTCGTCCTCGGTCTGCTCAATCCGAAAACATTTTTTAAAATAATTTGGGGGCTGAGTACTAATGTACCCAGTGGGTAAAGCGAGATTGAAACTACGTTTAAAAACGGTTTATCCATGCATGAGGTATGTACTTGGAGGGTTTTAAAAAGGAAACTGCTCTAAGATACAAAACATATTAGGTGTGCACATACGTGTCGCATTTGCTATTACTTCTACCATAACATTCATAAATATGGGCCTTGGCCCTCGAGTCGAAACTCGAGGGGTCCCTCATAAATTGGGCTTTGGCCCCGAGTTCGAAACTCGAGGGGTCCCGTAACATGTTTAGCATCCCGTACACAAGGGGATCGATCGTTGTGCTTACTAACATCATACATGTACGTACTTTCTTGATAACCCTCTATCCGGCGTGTTAGGCCGACGAGAGCCTCGATCGATCTATCACGTAGAAGCCTTTAAACGGTGAATGCACAAAAACTTTCATGGATAAACATAGTTCATAGAGCTCAATAACTCAAGATAAATTTTTAGGAAAATATTACCCACCTTGTGTTTTATCGATTCGAAAGATGCGAGGTACGTCTCCGAGGTTAAGGTTCTTCCACGCGGGGTCCTACAACAATAACCTACTTTAAGTAACAGTGTTCGCATCTAACGTAAATGTACAATTCGTGGCTCTACGTGGCGATACCTAGTCGGCATTAGCTAGACTAGGCCAGATTCTACTTCGTAATTTCGGTGAAAAGGGTTCTATTTGCAAGAATTCTATAAATCGTGATATAGAACCATAAATTCCCATATTTTACATGCATGATCCTTAATACTCCTAGTTTATTTAGAAATTGGTTTCACGGTAAAATAACAAATCGATAAGGAGTTATAACTTAGACATTGTTCGTGGTTCAAATCTGGGACAGAGTCTGCCTTTGCTAGTCTAACCTACGGATGAGGGGTCAATAGTACTCCAAAAATTATGCAATTTTACTAAATTAGAGGGGACAAACAGTAAAACAACATGTCAAAATTTCACTTAATTCCGACGAGTGATGAATCCACGGAAGGCAGAGTTTTAAACCGTAATTTTTCTTAGTATCAAGACAGAGTTCCGATTGACAGATAGATTTACATAATAAACTGACCTTTCTTTAGTCGATATAAATTACTACAAAAATGGTTTCACATGAACCTATGGGTGTAGAATAGTTTAGAAAAAGAATCGACTCAAAAGCATTTTCGAGGTGCATGCTAAAAATACTTTACTAAGACTTGTCCTGCATGCACTGACCTTCGGTAGCGAGACGAAGTAAATTCCAATTAAAATATGAGATCATGCCCAAAAATCACCAAATTTTACAGGAGCCTAACAAACATCCTAAGGTTCACCCCTAATATTTTTATGAAATTTTTAGGAGTCAAAAACATGCAATTTCATAGTTTGGTAACTCACGGTTCTGCAAGGGCGATTTTTCAGTTTATTATCTCACAACTCTCACCTAATCAAGCATGCAAACGAACTAAGGGTCATGGATTCCAAGGAAACGAATAATTTCCTATCCTAAGAACAGCATAGCCTTGATATACTTCCTTGCATGCGACATGCAAGAACCAATTGCCGTAGAAGAGTCATACGAAAACGAGATGCGAGAAGGTGTTTTTATAAACGATCCTTACAAGGAATCAGCATATGCACATGATTTCTTCACAAATAATGTTACTAATAGAAGTGTATAGCCATGACAACTACTAATCTAAACATGTGGCTCAATCTATCCAGTTTCGTTTCTCCAAGTTCATAAGCGGATGGTTCGATATTAAAGCGCGTTTCCAATTCGGTTATTAACGCATGCAACACATTACAATCGGCACAGTAGGTATAACTATCACCATTCGACATGCATATATATATATATATATATATACAGCGCCTAGAATTCTAACGGTTAAGGGTTCATACCGAGCTCGCTACACGAGATTTTACGAGGAGGGGAGAGGTGAAGTCTTCTACTTTGATTCGATTGCGTGCTCGAGAGAGAAACTGGAGGTTCTCTTCTCCCTTGTTTTCGTAGGGCTTCTTCTAAGAATAAAAATCGGTTGACACCTTGCAATTGTTCTAGAGTGGGCGAGGAAAGTTTCGAGCTTGTGGGCGAGAGAAAGTCGGAGTTTGAGGGTTGCAAGAAGCCCAAGACAACAACGTCTTAAATGGGGGAGGTATATGCATGCTAAGGATGATCATATTTATCTTCTTGCTCCACGTGGAGAACTCCAGCAGCCAAGTGTAAGAAGGACACTTATCTTTCCTTGAGTTGACATGGTCTTTACTTGCGTGAAGTTAGAAATCTTCAAGTTCCTAGGTGTAGGGTGATAGGTATGATTTCCAAGGAGAGGCTGATGATTACATCCATTAATCATTCACGTGGTTATGGAGGAGGTGGTTGAAAACTTGAATCCCACTAACATTCATCAATTAGTTTAATAGAATTAATATTTTCCGGATTGGTGATCTATGTCGGATAAGGAAGACGGAGATTTGTCTTATTTTCCGCCAAGGATCAATAATCTAAGTGTATACCATCTAGTCAAAAATAAATATTTAGATAGTCTAATCGGATGTATGTGATTTTCGGAGTACAATTATTATCGTAGAATGGACTAAGTATTCGTTATACGGTTAAAATAATTCCTTATTAATAATTGTATTGATAGTACTCATAAATCATCTTAGAGTCGAGGTATGAAAATACGGGTTGTTACACCCCCTCTCCCCTTAAATTAAATTTTGTCCTCGAAATTTGCGTACACCTACAAAAGGGTTAGATCGGGATATAAAAGAATTGACTCTCTGTTAGTACTCTCGCTTTTTGCGTACCTTCACAAAAACAACTCGGGGTATAACGAATTGATTTTCCCGAATTCCCATCTCCCCATGTGTCTTCCTCCCCGATTATGATGATTCCATAACACTTTGACTAAGGGAATTTGCTTGTTCCTTAGTACTTGAACCTTGCGGTCAAGGATTCATACTGGTCTTTCTTCGTAGCTTAAGTCCGGGTTCAGAAGTTGTACATCCTCATGCTTGATCACGTGCTTGGGATCGTATACATATTCTTTCGGAGTTTAGAGACGCGTAAAGCATTACCAAGTATTCGCTAGTCATCCAGAAAACTACATTATCTAAATATCCATCTCCACGATCGCTCTACACTTATCTTCCTCAAATCGAATCTAGTTATTATGAATATAGATTTAACCTATTCGAATCGAGTACATAAGAATAATGTCTCCAAAAGAAAGAGTGTCATGCTATTACATAAATCGAAGGATACCGTCCAATGAGTTAATAATTGCTCGGAGTGTACGTAAGTGATGAGATGAGTATTATGCGAAGATAATACCAATTTACACCGATTAAATCTTTGAAGGAAAGAGTTTCAAAGATGAATTAAATAAATATCCCAACGCGATCCCGAAACAAATAGTCAGAATAATCATAGGAATCAAGCATCAAGATGGATAGTAGTCAATATAACTAAGGCTCAAAAAGAACATTCTTTTGGGGTCCGGAAGAAAAAGAGTAACACTATTAATCATGGATTTTGTCACATGATACTTTCTAATCAAATGAAAATGAATATATGTAATGATAATTAACAAGGTTAATCAAGTATCGAGATAGATTCTTAGGAAGATATATCATTAAATGAGTCCGACTATATCGTCAAATGAAGGTATTTGAAAAGGAAAAGGGTTTTCAATATACGTATATATCAAAGGATACCCCTCAATAAGAGGTCAACATGATATAGGAAAATGATAATCATCCATAATAAAGCAAATGAGATGAATTCTCGAGAAAAATACTGAAAACCAAAGGATTTCGGCTTATATCATCAAAGCAAAAGATTTCAAGTATGAATCAAAATAAATACTTTGACGAGGTTAGAAACAACTTGTTGAATAATCATCAAATGATCAAACTTACATGATGAGTTGTGACCAATATAGAATGAGAGAAGGTCAACTATAAGAGAAGAACATAGAGTATCGGTTCAAAGGAAAAGGACGACATTGCCCTAATTTGTACCTAATGATATTTTCAACAGTAGTTCTTAACAAATACATAGAAATATCATCTCGGATCAAATATCAATATAAATGGTGGGCGTAGCTTAGCACCAAGGTGGCATAACTCTTTAGTCAAAAAAGAAAATGAGTAGAAATACACAACAAAAGGAATAACCCCCCGTCAATCTTATAGTAAAATATGATTAGTTACTAGTTTAAATAGTTGTGCGTCTACTCCTTCCAAGTTGAAGTCTTCATCCTGTCCCTTTTTCCTCATCGTTCAAATTCGAGTGTCCGAAATGTATTAGGGGTTTATCCTATGATATCGTAAAATAGTTAGTGTCTCTACTTGTGCCTTTGTCTTTGCATCATGGTGTTCAACATCGTATGATTCCCGATCAACTATTTTTAAGCCGTATTACGTTCTTCCAAGAGATACTCCAAAAGGCAGAACTTACTCGACTCTGCTGCCGCACTCTCCAGTGAATATATGACGCTTTAGATCGAGGTAGTAGCGTACGTGGTATCCATGCGAAGTTATCGTGGAGGTCACTTTATATCATAACTTTGCGGATAGTGTAGTTAGAAGAGCCTTTGCTTCGTAATAGAATCTCGACGATTGGTAAATACATTAGTGAATCGTGTGTAAGTGTATCACGTATTTGAGTCTTTCTACTAGCTTCTTATTTCCGAGGTTCTTGATCGACGAGACCGACGCATCTTGTGGTACCGTAGTGTCTACCGCTTAATTACGTCTCAATACGTTTATTCTTGCAACGTGGTTCTCCTCGACGTGGTAGTGTTCTTGTCTTACTGAAAAGAACGATCTTAAAATATCATATGCGTAACACAAAGTGAAATTCAACTAACTCCTATCCGCTATAGAGCATTCTATGTCCTTATCTACTATTTCAATGTCGCTTAGACCAACAAGTTATTAGTGGTCGAAAACCCTATCATAACATTATCTACTTGTGGTTCTCTTATTATGGAAAGATCATACATTGTACCGAACTTCTAACTTCTTAGCCATAATGTTCTAAGAAATCCAATATGGCAAAATTCATTGATCATTCTTTAATCATTCTAATCTATATACTTAATACAATCATCATACTAACTAGTGACTAAATATAATTAGGTTTTCCTTAGAAGAACTCGAAATGACTCAATGTTCGGAAAACTCAAGATGAAAACTTTGCGAGACAAGGATTATGGGCTCATGTTCCCAAACATGACAAAACTTTGTTACAAAGTTGAAAATCTTGAGTAGTATTGACATTATCAAAATCTTGCTTTTGAAAAAGGCGGTGTAAGTGAACTCCTCAAAATAATAGACAAATTTTAAAAGTCTTAGAGATTCTAGTCTAGACTTGCAAGAAAATTGCTTCAATATCATAAGCGAAACAAAATACTACTGATATTAATCATGGTAGAAGTTTATTTGGTACTTTTCAAACAACATGAACCAAGATGCATTGTTAGAAAGGAATTCAAACAACAAGCATAACCTAAGTGTAAAGACGAACACGATTATGGGCAGAGTTGATTACAAAGAAATCGCCTCTAAGAAAGCCTTTACAATGTATGTACCTTGTTCAAGACAAAGAATATGGTCGTCAAGGTCAGAATCTGGGACTACCGAACACAAGTACCCAACTCGATCTGTCAAATATGTTTTGGAGAGATTGGGGTTGAAAGAAAAACTTGACGGCTTTAATGAACCAGGTTAAGAGGAAATAAAACAAGTTAAGTTATCCTAACTATCTATTTAGAATCTAATGGTGATCCGCTAATAATCTTTATTCCTATCCTCCTTACTCCCGTTTGTCTAAAATATTAATATATAATCTCTTGAAGATAATGAGATATCATAAGAATTTCACTCGTGCCTCCTTGATTTCTGTAAACGTATCGTGTTGCGGTTATCTACATGTGTACCAGTCAAGGTAACTTTTCAAGCATGAGTTTTGACAGCTCTTGTCTGACTCTAAATACGGCAGCATTTCTCTGGTAACGATAGTCGAGAAAAATGTTCATGTCGTTAGCATTTTCTGCTCTCCACAAAAAAGAACGGCAATACTTCTTTCTTATCGAATATTGAAAAGCCTCACGGTTCGTGACGTATCCATCTCAGTAGTACGGAAGTGGCAAAGTAGGGTCCTATGGATCCTATTATTATAAGTTGAAACTTTCTCATAATGCAAAAGTAATCTTCGCATTCGTGGAGTATACGTTAGCTTACTCGTTTCTTTTTGTACCGTATTACACAATTGTGTGATGACGCGAAACAAATCTTGCATCGGAGTAGAGCATCTAAATATCTAAAAGCATTACTTCTATGTTCATCTGTTAAAAGCACGACCACTTAAAAGATTATTGTTCTAAGGTATTCCACTACCCCCAATTATAAGAGTCATCAACGTCCATAGTTCATTTACGTGTATCCTTAATACTTACAATAAATCAATACTTCATTTCTTTTCATCATCACATGCTTTCCTTCATTTCTTCCAAATTGTATTGGCACATAAATCCCAACACAATGGAACATAATATTTATTATGAAATCAAATCATAATATAATCATATACTTTTCACTCAAACCCGCATCCCCATGAGTTCAAAAAGACTCAGAGTGAGAAAACATATTCTTCCCAGAGTCGAGTGGACTCTCCCTAACACGACAACATTCATTTCATAATTCCATATTTCGCGCACCATAATAAAATCTCTTTTAGAACTTTTAAACATACCTTAGGCCGAGAGCAAAGGGCGACGGCTGAAATGGAGGGTTTTGCTCGAAAGTTACAAATCTTAATAAACTAGTTTAAAAACATTTTGACCACAGAGCCAAGAACCATGCTCTGATACCATTATGTAACGCCCCCGAGTTCGAAACTCGAGGGGTCCCTCATAACATGTTAGCACCCGGTACACAAGATGATCAATCCTTGTGCTACTAACATCATACATGTACGTACTTTCTTGATAACCCTCATCTGGCGTGTTAGGCCAGACGAGAGCCTCGATCGATCTATCACGTAGAAGCCTTAAACAGGTGAATGCACAAAAACTTTCATGGATAAACATAGTTCATAGAGCTCAATAACTCAAGATAAATTTTTAGGAAAATATTACCCACCTTGTGTTTTATCGATTCGAAAGATGCGAGGTACGTCTCCGAGGTTAAGGTTCTTCCACGCGGGGTCCTACAACAATAACCTACTTTAAGTAACAGTGTTCGCATCTAACGTAAATGTACAATTCGTGGCTCACAGGCGATACCTAGTCGGCATTAGCTAGACTAGGCCAGATTCTACTTCGTAATTTCGGTGAAAAGGGTTCTATTTGCAAGAATTCTATAAATCGTGATATAGAACCATAAATTCCCATATTTTACATGCATGATCCTTAATAAGCCTAGTTTATTTAAAAATTGGTTTCACGGTAAAATAACAAATCAATAAGGAGTTATAACTTAGACATTGTTCGTAGTTCAAATCTGGGACAGAGTCTGCCTTTGCTAGTCTAACCTACGGATGAGGGGTCAATAGTACTCCAAAAATTATGAACTTTTACGAAATTGGAGGAGACAAATAGTAAAACAACATGTCCAAATTTCACTTAATTCCGACGAGTGATGAATCCACGGAAGGCAGAGTTTTAAACCGTAATTTTTCTTAGTATCAAGACAGAGTTCCGATTGACAGATAGATTTACATAATAAACTGACCTTTCTTTAGTCGATATAAATTACTACAAAAATGGTTTCACATGAACCTATGGGTGTAGAATAGTTTAGAAAAAGAATCGACTCAAAAGCATTTTCGAGGTGCATGCTAAAAATACTTTACTAAGACTTGTCCTGCATGCACTGACCTTCGGTAGCGAGACGAAGTAAATTCCAATTAAAATATGAGATCATGCCCCAAAAATCACCAAATTTTACAGGAGCCTTAAAAAACATCCTAAGGTTCACCCCTAATATTTTTATGAAATTTTTAGGAGTCAAAAACATGCAATTTCATAGTTTGGTAACTCACGGTTCTGCAAGGGCGATTTTTCAGTTTATTATCTCACAACTCTCACCTAATCAAGCATGCAAACGAACTAAGGGTTATGGATTCCAAGGAAACGAAGAATTTCCTATCCTAAGAACAGCATAGCCTTGATATACTTCCTTGCATGCGACATGCAAGAACCAATTGCCGTAGAAGAGTCATACGAAAACGAGATGCGAGAAGGTGTTTTATAAACGATCCTTACAAGGAATCAGCATATGCACATGATTTCTTCACAAATAATGTTACTAATAGAAGTGTATAGCCATGACAACTACTAATCTAAACATGTGGCTCAATCTATCCAGTTTCGTTTCTCCAAGTTCATAAGCGGATGGTTCGATATTAAAGCGCGTTTCCAATTCGGTTATTAACGCATGCAACACATACAATCGGCACAGAGGTATAACTATCACCATTCGACATGCATATATATATATATATATATATATATATACAGCGCCTAGAATTCTAACGGTTAAGGGTTCATACCGAGCTCGCACACGAGATTTACGAGGAGGGGAGAGGTGAAGTCTTCACTTTGATTCGACGTGCTCGAGAGAGAAACGGAGGTTCTCTTCTCCCTTGTTTTCGTAGGGCTTCTTCTAAGAATAAAAATCGGTTGACACCTTGCAATTGTTCTAGAGTGGGCGAGGAAAGTTTCGAGCTTGTGGGCGAGAGAAAGTCGGAGTTTGAGAGGTTGCGACCAAGACAACGTCTTAAATGGGGGAGGTATATGCATGCTAAGGATGATCATATTTATCTTCTTGCTCCACGTGGAGAACTCCAAGCCAAGTGTAAGAAGGACACTATCTTTCCTTGAGTTGACATGGTCTTACTTGCGTGAAGTTAGAAATCTTCAAGTTCCTAGGTGTAGGGTGATAGGTATGATTTCCAAGGAGAGCTGATGATTACATCCATTAATCATTCACGTGGTTATGGAGGAGGTGGTTGAAAACTTGAATCCCACTAACATTCATCAATTAGTTTAATAGAATTAATATTTTCCGGATTGGTGATCTATGTCGGATAAGGAAGACGGAGATTTGTCTTATTTTCCGCCAAGGATCGATAATCTAAGTGTATACCATCTAGTCAAAAATAAATATTTAGATAGTCTAATCGGATGTATGTGATTTTCGGAGTACAATTATTATCGTAGAATGGACTAAGTATTCGTTATACGGTTAAAATAATTCCTTATTAATAATTGTATTGATAGTACTCATAAATCATCTTAGAGTCGAGGTATGAAAATACGGGTTGTTACAAATAATGTCTTCATTTTGTTTCAATTTTTCAGTAAGTTGAGATGGTGCGAAGCTCTCGTCGTCGGAGTGGAAAATTGACCGAACAAAGGAGTTTCAATTATGGAGGGCATGCTTGAATGATGCGGTTGAAAAGTATTTTGAGTAAGATTTGTCCCCATCCAAGCTAGCTTATAAAGGTTTTTTCGTATTAGGTACTATTTATTTTTTGGATGCATTCTTGTAGATTGATTTGGAAGGAGGTTGGATTAGAAAAGAGGATCCATTTTACTAGAATTGACAGCTTATGGTTAATGCTTATTCAAATAAGAGGGAAAATGGCATCAAAAGTTCAAGCAAGAAGGTCACAAAGAGCAGTGACGAAGGCACAAAAAGTGCACCGAAGGTCACAAGAGCTAAAAAAGGAGACGTTGTGGTTGGGGCCAAGAAGGTCACAATAGAGCAGGGGTGCTTGGATAGGCGAATTACAAAGGAGCAACTTTGAGGATGTTAGATTAAAGATATGATGATGTATATTTTGAACACTTTTTTGGGAGTAATTATTGTGAATTATGAATTATGGAACTAGATTGATGACATGTAGGAATATTTTGACTACTTATTATTGTGAATTATGCAAGAAATGGTGCTTTTGAAGTTATTTTTTGGTATATTATAATTTTGTATTTCAATGATTAATTCACAATATATAATTTCATTCGAATTATACGTAAAATTGACAAATTTAAGCAAAGTCAATACGAAGAAATTGAATTATTTGTCTAAAATTATTGAAATCAATCCTTAAAATAATTCGAATTTCGTATTTTGCTATTTTGGCCCTTAGAAATAAAAATTTTCAATTTGGTCCTTTTACTATAATTCCGTTTTTGCCATTTTATTAAAAAAATATTATTATTATTTCGATTTTGGTATTTTGCTATTTTGGTCCTTATAATTTAAATTGTTTGCTATTTTGGTCCTTCAAAAATTTTATTCCGATTCTGCCCTTGTATTAAAAAAAATAAAATTTGACGTCTAAATTGACGGAAAAATTAACGTCGGGACCAAAATCGCAAAAACAACGAGTTGAGGGTCAAAAAAATAAAAAAACAAAGTTTGAGGACAAAATTCGCAAAAACGCGAAGTTTGAGGACTATTTTTACCAATTTGCCTTTTAGAATTTATACAGTGAAACATATGTGAAAATGATAAAATATAAAAATATGAAGAAATATGTACAATTTAATACGTAAAAGGAGTTGACCTAATGGCCCTTGACGAATTAAATTAGATTAGATCCACTCACAAACAAGTCCAATTCGACCCAAAAATACGGTTGACACACTACCCCCAAAAAGCTTCTATATTCTACCTCCAAATTACAGATTCACCCCTCCAAAATTACAATTTTACTTACCTAGTTCTAAGTTTTATATTCACCACTGATTACAAGACAACCCTCAAAATCAACAAAAACATATTCAATTTGCCAAGAAATTTGATTTACATAACCAATTATCTGTGTCCTACATAATTTCAACATGGAACCTTCTAACAATCTGGCAAAAAAACAGAAATACAAATAACTAAATAGATTTTCATTTTTAGACCTCCTAATAAGAGAATCCAAATATCCAAACATAACCACTTGCAGATGGAAAAAACCAATTGAAATATAAGGGCCAAAAACACAAAAAGGCATTAAAAGATGATAAGGTATGGTAGTTATAAAATTGCAGTGTTTGCACAAGTTGGTGAAAGTAATGAAGCCTCATACTTCAGAATGACACAAGATTTTTTTCCAACTTTTTTTTGAGATAGCTCGGAGCAGCGGCTGCAGGTTCTCTCAAAGCATTTCTTGAGATCGTCTAACACAACGACTAACTTTCTTCTTGAAATCATCCCTGTGTTCTCTCCACTCCTTCTGCATTAATCAATCCAAAAACACAGAAATTGGTACCAATTGCCAAACACAAAGAACAGCACGCTGTGTGTGTGAGAGAGAGATAATATATAGACATACATGCATACATACATATATATATATATAGAGAGAGAGAGAGAGCTTAAATCAGAAAATTAGATAACTAAGAATAGCAAAATCTAGCAAATTGGAACTTACAGCAGCTTCAACATTAGCAGGAGACTCATCATTAGGACTTGAAAGCATTGATATGATGCTAAGAACTATACTCTCCACCTGAATACGAAAAACCAACTAATTAGCTTATACATTCTTATGTTTTATAACAAGCGTAAGAGAAAGCATCAGATACGTGCCCGTACACACATAAAAAACAAGTGCATATCTCCCTTCACACCCGAAGAAAGAATTCCAACTAATTTATAAATAGAGTACCATCACTTAAATACAAAAGTTTTTATAAGGCAAGATGTTTAAACTTTAAACTACAATCACTATTTATAAAACAGTAAAGATGATAGGGCAAACTTATTAGCGGTCATACCGTGTGGACGGGTGACCATCGCTCACTAGCAAGCTCGTAGCCATTTGGATCATCACCGGGCGCGTGAAGAATTGAGATGCAAACCTTTCCATCCTGGTAAACTGCATCTCAAATAATTTCCAAATCAAACCATTGAAAAAAGGTTAAGAATGAACACATCAAGCTAGTGAAGCATCATATATGCCAGAATACAGACCATTAGGATGCCAGACTTCTGAGGTAAATCTTACTGTTGGAGGACTGTTCGGGTAATCTGATGGGAAGCTCATTATAGCATTGAAGAAACCTCCTTCACTGTACCATGATTTTACAACCATAAGTTTTAAAACTAAACTAAGTGAAAAATATTTTCAACCATCATTGAGATAATGAATGCAGCTCAAGTAAAATGAGAAACTAAATATACTAAAAGGTTGATATCTTGAACCAAAAGATACTGCTATTATACATACTAGAAGTTTAAAGAATTAATACCATGGATTAACCACTTTGAGCATTTCACCATTACAACATAGTATTAATGATAAATGAATTTATAAGATATGAAGTAGGGTAATCAATAAATAGGCAGCTCGAATTGACATGTAAAATCTTTAAAACTAAAACAAGGAAATAATATGTTTTCCCTTCCAAATTTCAATGAAGCTATGAGATTTCCATTAGAAAAATGATAATACTACTAACGGCTTCTACACATGCGACAACAATTAATAGTTATATAATACAAAACCACATAACAACATATCATTCCAATATGCTTTAACTCTATCAGGTATTAATAGCTCGGTCACTGACACAAATTATAGCAAGGGACTACGAAGAACTGGATTACTGTAACAGTGCGTAAAAGATGTTAACTAAAGTCATTAGTATGTAATGTGTTATTATGATATTTTCATCAAAATTAACCGGTAAATCAATTTGTAGTAAAGTAAATATTTACATGGCACCCTGGCGCCAATCCACACAACCAAATAATTGTATTTATAAATTCAGCATCTTGTTTCTATATCTACATCTAGTTCAAACTTCTGCAGATATTAAATATCCAAACAACCATTGAATCTAAACCATCAATCAACGCAAGTGAAGTGTGTAGTTGTGTATTCACGGGTCATTATGATGATAGTGAAACATAAACTTGTATTAGTCGAATCAGAGTTCGTAAATCTACAGCATGTTGTTTCATAGAGCTGAAAGACTCAATTCATCATATCATGTGCAGAACATAAATAATGAAATCTCCACAATCATAACTCTTACAGGCCACTTTAGATTGTATGATTAGCAGAACCTCCTCCACAACACAAGAAGAATCAAACACCATAGCATAAACTAAGAAGAATCAAACACCATAGCAAAAAGTGAGAAGATCAAAGTTCTAATGGAAAAAGACAAACACAATCAATGGAAGCCAGGAATCAGAACATATAACCACAAAGAGGAATCCAACATGCAACAACACGAAAACAGATTTCAATAGAATTTAACCTAATCCCAATTATGGAACCCTAGAATTCAAAAACAGATAACAATAGGAGGCACTCACTAGAGCGTATCCGGAGGCCCAATAATTGTAACACTCCATTCAAACAGATTAGTCTCATCCAACAATCCGGCCGAAAATCCATCGACGGGGTTTTTGCACAGATCTGCAAATGAAAACAATAGATCATTAAACCCCCAAGTTTTAGCCCAAACTCTACAAAATACAAAACCCATTCGCCGACACAAATCTCGAAAACAATCAAAATTAACATTAAAAAATAACCTTTAAGCTGTTTCTGAAGGAGGAGACTAGCTTGAGAGGGTCCAGCCATGGAAAAACAGATTATTAAACGAATTGATAATGCTGATTTTGGGAAAATGAAAGGGAGATGAAGAGATTTTGGGGGAGAAGGCTGCAGAAAAAAATAAATTGTAAAATGCGTATATATATATATATATACGAGGCAGCGGGGAAAAGTAGATTATTCAGAGCGCAATTATTAGTCGGCGCTTTTTCTCCAATTTATTCTTTTTCGCCTAATAAAATCGTCAGGGTAATGAGGGTTTTGGTTTTTACCTAAAGTTAAACATCTTTAAATTAATATTATTGGTAGGGATGTCGATCGGGAC
This sequence comes from Lavandula angustifolia, assembly GCA_028984105.1. Lineage (NCBI taxonomy): Eukaryota > Viridiplantae > Streptophyta > Magnoliopsida > Lamiales > Lamiaceae > Lavandula > Lavandula angustifolia. Next base: position 33,439,793 of record CM054802.1, on the reverse strand, counting down.
AGGATCAGAAATCTAAATATCGAATTTCGGGATCTCAATCTCAAAAATAGAAGAAATGGCATCCCGATACCAATCTCATTTTGGGATTCGGTATTTCGGGATTCGGTATGAAATTTCTTATTGGTATTCGGTAATCCCGAAAATTCCGTAATTAAAAAAAAATTAAATTGCTTCTGCGTGGTTTCGAATACGAACCAATACTAATCCCGTAATTTATTTATTTTTAAAAAAATTTAAACTACTTCGTGTGGTTTCGAACACGAGTCAATACTACAAACACAAAAAAATTAAACTGCTTCTGCGTGGTTTCGAATACGAACCAATACTAATCCCGTAAATTTTTTTTTAAAAAAAAATTTAACAACTTCGTGTGGTTTCGAACACGAGTCAATACTACAAACACTTTCTTATTTACAAGACATTAACCATTATGGTACATTACATTCTTGTTAATTATCTTTGAATTGTTTAATACATAGAGATAGAGTAAAGTAGTTTACTAGTCTTACCTTTTAATATTAAATTCAAATATATGTAATATGTTATTGTTATGTAACTTAAGTTGAGAAATAAATAGAAATATAGAATCGTCAATCGTGCACCTGTTGTTCCCCAACTTTTGTAGTAAAAAAGTAAAAACAAAAAAAATATATCAAATATAGATATATAATTAATAGATCACAAAAATATATTAAATTAAGAAACTCGAATGTCGAAAGTCGAAACAACACAATTGTTCCTAATTCCTAAATTCCTAATCATAAAAATCCTAAATCCTAAATCCTAACTTCCTAATTTCATAAGCCTATATTTCTTGACTTTCTCTACAAGTCACAACTCACAAGCTACAAGCCTACAAGTGTTGGACATATTTTAAAATTAAAATTCAACTTATTTGTATTTTGTAACATAATATAAGCATAAAAATAATTAATAAGTTTGAATAAGTTATCTCTTATTCTTTGAATAAAAATTTCAAATTTCAAATTTGAATATGTTCTTCATTCAAAATTTGAATAAAAATTTCAAATTTCAAATTTTTTATTTTTTGGTATTTCGGTATTTACCGAATTCGGGATCGATAATCCCAAATCCCGATATACTAAAAATAAAATACCGATACCGATACCGAATCCCGAATAACGGTATTTCGGTATCCCAATACCGACTTTTTCAGTTCGGTATTCGGTATATCCCAAATACCGATCCCGTTTAGACACCCCTAATAATTGGGACCGTAAAATTTTATTATTTTAAAAAAATATTAATTTATTTATAAATTAGTATTTATTAATTTAGAGATAATTTTCTACCTTCAATAAAATCGAATTTTAATTAGATAAATATAAAGTGTTATAAGTTTATCTACATATCATATTTAATGTTTTTTACTATTTACTATCTAGAAATAATGAATTATACTCCCTCCGTTTGAAACGACCTGTTTCAAATAAGCACGAGAATTAAGAAAGTTAAAGATAAAGTATGATAGATGAGTAGATGATAAAGTAAAAGAGAGAAGATGAGTGTGATAGTGAGAAAGTAGATAATAAAGTATGAGAGAGAAAATGATTAATATAATAAGAGTAGATAAAGTATGTGAGAGAAATGATAAAATATGAGGAAATTTTTCCTTTTTAGGAAATAGGTCGTTTCAAATGGAATGTTACGAAAAAGAAAAATATCGTTTCAAATGCGACGGAGAGAGTATTAATTTGTTAAGAAATAATGAATCTATTCATTGAAAAAATAAGTACAATGATATAGTTAACATTCACAAACAATAAACACTAAAAAAAATAGTAAAGTTAATACAATTTATTTGGAACTAATCACGCGCAATGAATCACTTATTGCAATTACTCTTCATAATTTTATGGTACAATTTGATAACACAACACATGAACTTTTTGATGCAATTAGAAAAGTTAAAAATGATATTCAATTAGATTTGAGTTTTAAGAAAAAATATGCAATAGTAGAATCATAGTATTTCACAAAAATGTCTTAGTATTTTAGTAATTTTAAATGATTATTAATTTATGATATTGATGGGGACCTTATATTTATATTTGAGTTTTTTGAAAATTATTATCTTATTATCTTATCAAATTGATGATTTTTTAAACTTGCCCGAATCGGACCGAAGAAAAATATTATCTTAGAAAGATTATTAATTTACTCAATATAAACTTATGGAGGTTCTACTGTAGGTCGGAAAATATCAAAAATTCGGTTATCACAATAATAAAAAATTAAAATCTATCAAAAATTTGATACGATATATTGCAAAATACTAGTATATATCGACTGAATTTGGTATATGCCAAACATTATTATTATATACAATACCATGAGATTTTGATATGAAATCACATATCTAAATATAATAGTTGTTAAGAAAATATGATTTTGCGGAATATCTAGATTTAAGGGTTATTTTGTTTTTCCATGATACCTTTCATTTGCTCCCCTATGTTTGGTTTTTATAAATTCTGCTTCAAAAAAACAATCTGATGATATATTTAAAAGTACCATGAAAGTATGCCTAATTTCGATAAGTAGTTTCGTTAAGGTATAACATATAAAAGGACAATATTGATATAACAAATGTTTTATACTGCAATTTAAATATATTGAATGTTGGTATTACTGAACATATGCTATCTTTCATTATTTAATTTTGATTATGGTACAATTCTATATATTGTATTTGTATCGACCCGCCCTATCTTTTTTTTTTTGGAATCTTTTGTAGATGGGAGCATCTATATATGAAGGTAAACCAAATTAATGTATAAATAATAATAATAATAAATTATGAAAATTGGAAGTATTATATTTCAAACCCTAGGGCCTAGGGTAGAAGAGCCTTCAGTTCTACGACTTGGCTAAATTGGCGGATTAAATACCATTCTGATCGCGTTGAGTCTTGGCTAAATTAGCGGAATAAATACCATTCTGATCGCGTTGAGTTCCTGATCGATTGGGATTTTTTTAGGAATTTCGGAGAATCGATCGGGAATTAGGTATCTCTTAGTCGTGAAAGAGAAATGGGATTCATATGGGCGTTGTTTGAATCCCTATTTATCGTGGCCTCAGTTCTTGTGTTGGGATTGTTGGCGGCTATCGTTTTCGCCTCATTCAGAAGAATGCACAGTCACAAGTATGATTTTGACTTCAATAATTCCGTTTTTCCATCAGCAAAAGTATTTTTGATATGTGAATTTTGATTTTCTTGTAGGTGTCATCTTGAGGCGCCGCCAGTATTCGAGGATCCAAATTCGTTGAAACCGGTCAGTTGAAGATTCAATTTTCTTGCTGCAGCTATTGAAATTTATGTTGTTATTTATATGATCTGTTGTACAATTGTTGATTTTTTATGAGTTTAGTTTTTATTTTGATGTAGATAGTAAGGAGCAAATTCTTTCTTGAAGTTGGTTGGTTGCCTTTTCTTGCTGCGCTATTTTTCATTTTTAAGTGAAAAATATGATTGAAATGTTTGGTGGATTTTGAAATTTGTCTACCTGCAGTTTTCATTCATGCATTATTGATTGGGTTTCTATTGTGAACTAGGTTCCTTGTCCTCATATACTGGATCCTGCTGAAAAGTACATATCTCTGATAATTCCGGCATACAACGAAGAGCACAGGCTTCCTGGGGCTCTTGATGAAACCTTGATGTAATCACATCAAACCATTTACTTTTCTGAATTTGTATGCATTTTAATACAAATAAGATCTTTAATTTAATTGGGCGTAGGCATCAACTTAGGTGGCGATTCTCTTGTTATTATTTGTATAATTATGTTAATCATGGGAAAGTGCTAAAGAGTTAATCTTGTCTAGCTCTACTAATAGTTAACAATTTATGTACCCACAAAATATTTTCAGAATATCACTGTGAATGTTGTTTATAATAATGTTATTTTGCTGAAAATATTTGAGAATTTTGGTGATAATCAAATTGTTAATTGTAGTTATCTTCAAGAACGTGCAGCAAAGGACAAGTCATTTACATATGAGGTAATAGATGTTTATTTTGTTCAATTTTATCTTTTGATGTCCCTGTAGTTGCTAATGGTATTAATTCTCTGGTCTAAACAATATATTTTCATATAACATGATTTTATTATCCAATCTGTTTCACATACATGAATCTGAAAGTGTTAACATGGGAGGTGATGCAGATTACATACAGAAAATTGCATCCTTTTAATAAACTGATTTTGGAATAGGTGGTTATTGTTGATGATGGAAGCGCTGATGGTACGAAAAGAGTAGCATTCGATTTTGTGAAGAAACACACTGTAGAAAATGTCAGGGTCATTCTTCTTGGGCGGAACCATGGAAAGGGGGAAGCCATAAGGAAAGTGAGTCATTCTGTTTAATTAGTTGATCAGCAAAATGTAATGTGTTATAGTATATCTTAAATTTTGTCCAAACAAAACACTGAATCTTTTTGCTTCTGGAAGCATGGCCAAACAGGGTATGCTACATTCACGCGGTGAACTACTTTTAATGCTCGATGCTGATGGTGCGACCAAAGTGAGTGATCTCGAGAAACTTGAAAACCAGGTTGGCCACCCTTTCGACTATTCAGAAATGCTCTATCTGCAAAACTTTGTCTCTTCGTTGTTATTTCAGACCTCCCACAGTTTCTATCCTTTTTCCTATACATAATCTATAAGAAATGAATACAATGAACCTCTTTACTTCATATTTGCCATCAAATAATCATCATTTCTACAAAATACTTAATATTAATATTTTGCCATCATAAAGGCCATTTGACCTCTATGTGAGATGAATAGTTGTATCAAATTTTACGAGACCAAATATATTATGCTGACAGCCCTTATTTTATCCTTTCTCAACCTTTTCCATTTCTTGAAAAATAAACCAAATAAATTCATGTATAAATTTTGTAAGTTAGTTGACAACTCAACTCCTCTGTCAGATTCATGCAGTTGCTTCCAAGGAACAGAAGTACGGAGACTCTTCAGCTAGTGATGCGACTTTAAGGATCTCAGATGTACCGATTGCTGCTTTTGGGTCCCGTGCTCATCTTGAGGAGAAGGCTCTATCAACAGTTCAGTGATGTTGCGGTCAATTATGTGCTAGTCGAGTTAGTTATGTTTTCTATATATACTGTAGCTAATCTGTGAACGTGTTTTCTATTTTTTCAGAGGAAATGGTACCGAAATTTGTTGATGAAGGGATTCCATTTGGTAGTTCTATTGGCTGCTGGTTCTGGAATCAGAGACACACAGGTGATTATTTGGAGTTCTGCTTAGGCTTTTTAAGCTACACCCGAACCTCAAGCATTGCGGTTCTACTCTTTCTTGATCTCCTCCTCCTTTCTCCGCCTCATGTTTCAGTGTGGTTTTAAGATGTTCACACGAGCTGCTGCCCGGAAACTCTTCATTAATATCCGCTTGAAAAGGTAAGTGAATCACCTTCAAAAAGATCGAGCTTTTGGTTATATGGTAAATGCTTATGTGGTTGTAAGATATCACTTTATTTGTCGAATCATGCAAGAAACTGGGTTTCTTTTTGTCTTTTCTTCCACTCTAAGAGAGGAGTAGAAAAAGTAGATATAGAGAACAGAATAGCCAGTTGAATATTAAGAACTAGCAAAGTGTAGTTCCTTGAAATTCGACTTTTCTTGAGACCCCCTTAAAAAAATGTGGGAAACTCGAGTAAAACACCAAGGAACTGGGCAGTTTGCTAGTAATTGAGATTGAGCTGGCTAGTTCTGTTCTCTGCTTCTACTGTTTTTCTCCTCTATCCTTGTCAATAAGTCAGTTTCAATTTTTTTTGTTGTTCTATTGCTCCTCTTGTGTAATCGTATAATCTTGTTTGACGAATCTTGGCATCACACAGGTGGTGCTTCGACGTTGAATTAGTATACTTGTGCAAGTTGTTCCGTATCCCAATGATTGAAATCTCCGTAAACTGGTCCGAAATCCCAGGATCAAGGGTGAATTTGTTTAGCATTCCCAACATGTTGTGGGAGCTAGCACTCATGTCCGTTGGTTATAGAACTGGCATGTGGAAGATTCACTTGTGAAACTTCACGACGAACTAGGTTAGGGTTGCGGCGTTACTATCCTTTGATCGGAGATAGAGAAGCCGGTCTAGGATTCCGACAAACAACGGGGAAAAGCTTGTGATTGTAGTAAGGTAGAAATGCTGTTTACCCAACATCAACTGGTTATATCTGACTGATAATTCAAGTGAGGCTTTTTGTAAGGATTTTGTACACATTTGATTCGACATACTACAGTTACAGTATGAGGTAAATTCATCAGAAATCTTCTGACATTATGTGACACAAAATGTATTCATCTTTGACAAGATAATATCTTGTTATTTGTCAGGATATTACCTCATTGAGACATTCCCAAGTCATTGATTCTTTTTTATTTAAATATATATATATATATATATATATATATATATATATATCTAATAGGGATGATGGAGAACTTCAATTTTGAATGAGTGAGAAATAACAACTAATCTACTGTTAGTAATAACTCTGAAAATGTTGGCAGTCAGTCAAACTATGTATAAACTCTCTCATAATTCTATAGCAAAAATATATTATGTATATTCTCTCATAATTCTATAGCAAAAATATATAAATAGATCATAATTCATTGGAATTAGCATTGGTGACTTTAAAACAGAAGCCAATTGCCCAATTTACCCTTTAACCAATAATCTAGCAAACTATGCCAAATTTTTGTCCCTTTTTATGGTTAATATGCAAAAAGAACCATTTTGTTAAATATATATGAATTTTAGCCAGCCGTGGAAAAAACTAGTTATCTAGCTATTTCTGACAACTTTAGTTAGTAGGGTCCACAATTATTTAATCGTCATTGTCATCGCCATTGTTATCGCCATTACACATCGCCTAGCCCACAATTATTTAATCGTCATTGTCATCGTCATTGCGCATCGCCTAGCTCGTATTATTTAATAGTTATTTATTTAATAACTGATTTATTTAATCATCATCGTCATAGCTCATCGATTATCGCTACCGCTAACCGATTATCAAATACCGCCAGACGATTACTTTATATATAAAGTAAACATTAGTTTTTAATTAAATTATATTATTATACTTTATTTTACATCCATCTTTATGTTAAATATAAATATTTTGCATCATTGTAAACATTATGAATCATTACATTTTAGATCACTCAATCTCAATGGTAGATCACTCAACAATTGAAGTAATTATGTTACTTGAGTACACTTTTTTGAAAACAAGTTTTATACTTTGATATTATTATGGAATCATGTTTCACTAAATGACGTTTTAAGATTATATATGTTATAATTTATATTATTATAATCAAATTACATGTTTTCATTTAAATATATGGTTATAATTTAGCTAATATAGTTTAAGGTAGTTTACGGTTCAAATCCCAAATAAGGGTTTGAGGTTCAAACCCTAAATAATAAGGGTTATGGGTTTGGGTTCAGGGACTGCTAGGCGATTGCTAACTTCCGCCAGACAATTGACTATTAACTTCTGCCTTCGGTGGGCTCTAAGCTATTACCGCAAAGATGTTACCACTAGCCGATTATCAAATACCGCCAGACGATTACTTTATATATTAAGACAACATTAGTTTTAAATTAAATTATATTATTATGATGTTTTTTTACATCCAACCTTATGTTAAATATAAATATTTTGCATCAGTGTAAACATTATGAATCATTATATTTTAGATCACTCAATCTCAATGGTAGACCACTTAATTGAAGTAATAATCATGTAACTTGAGTACACTTTTTTGAAAAAAAGTTTTATACTATGAGATTATTATGGAATTATGTTTCACTAAATCACGTTTTAAGATTATGTATGTTATAATTCATATTATTATAATCAAATTATATGTTTTCATTTAAAACTTAATATATAATTTAGTTAATATATAGTTTAGGGTAGTTTACCGTTCAAACCCCAAATAAGGGTTCGGAGTTCAAACCCTAAATAAGGGTTCTGGGTTTGGGTTCAGGGACTGTCAGGCGATTGCTAACTTCCGCTAGCAGATTATAAATAATCGCCAGGCGATTAACTTTAATTAACTTTTGTCTTTGCTACTGTCAATAACCAGTCTTCGACTCTGCCGGTGTCGTTTGCAGAGTAATAAAGTATCGATGCTGCAAAATGATAAAAATACCGCCAGGCGATTATAAAATATCGCCAGACGATTATCAAGTAGCCAGACATGTTTGCATTGTCTAGTAGGCGATTATAAAATATCGCCTCAAGATGCCTTTAAACCTTTGTAAAGATTGTCTCTTCTAAGTCCATTCACTCTACAATTTTAAAAAAGCAATTTACGAACATCACAACATCTATCTTCTAAGTATGTGTTGTTAGATAAAGAGCATGTTTTACGTTATAAATCACATAATCAACAAATTATAAGAACCTTGAACGCATAATTGAGGATAACAATTACGATCCACCCGTTCACACACAAGAAAATCTAATATTCGTAAAATTTACATTTCAAACTTCAATCAAAATGCTCAGGAATTTTCAATTAATCTCACACATGCAGGCATGTAACGCATGTTATTTTTAAAAAGTTTAGACTGTGTACTTGATAAGCAAGATCCATATCTCCACTATGATTTAGGGCTTGTAGATGACTTCAAGTTTTTGGACGAATTTTGCTTGAAGTTTGGCACCAATTTGGGGAGGTGGGAGAGGCTATTTCGAGAGGGAGACCCGATGTCGAGAGGAAGAGGCGTGAGGGAGAGGTGATGAGGAGAGGGAGAGGCGAGAGGGAGAGGTGATGAGTATAGAGAGAGTCGAGAGGCGACAGGCGAGGGAGAGGCGATTGGAGAGGGAAAGGCGAGAGGAAGAGATGAGAGTGAGAGGAAAAGACGAGAGCGAGAGGCGAGAGACGAGAGGGAGAAGAAGAGGTGATTTGAGAGGCGATTTGGAGATAAAGAGGCGATTTGGAGCTAGAGAGGCGATTTGGAGATAGGGAGGCGATTTGGGAGGTGATTTGAGATAGAGAGGCGATTTGAGCGGAAATAATAATCTATAAAATTATTTATTTCTTTTACAACCTATTATAAATATCTATATCAAATATTAACAACCGGGTTTTTTTTAACTCTTTTATGGATAAACTTCATAATGTTTATTGGATAAGATGATTTAAAATTTAATCTTCTACCCTCATCATGATTTATAATCTATAATAAAATAATTTAATTTTGTTTATAAGTTATTTAATAATATGTGGTAGGCGATTTTGTGGTAGGCGATAAACATGCCGATTAATTAAAAGTTTTTGATAAGACAAACAATGGCGACAACAATGACGATTTAATTAGTTGTCAGACGATATGTCAAAAGTGGTTAGATAACTAGTTTTTTCCACGGGTGGCTAAAATTCATATGTAGTTATTCAAATCGGATAGAAAGAGAGTTGTCCCATTTTTTATTAAGGGCAAAAATATGATTTTCGCCAAATAAACTTGGACCAAACTCCAACATTCTAGAAAATGGTCAAACATTGTTTTGCAGAACTAAATTTCCTAATTAATTAGGGATCAAACCACACGTCAAAATTAAAACAAACACTTAGAGACAAATTTAATAGATAATATATTAAATAAATATGAAGCTAATGGAATTTGCCAGTTTTCTGTTAATTCGATGGTCAAAATGTTGATTAAAAAACACAATTCTTGAGGTCATCTTTATCTTCTCCAATACACATGCAAATCCACTTTATAGAGTGGTTGAATTCTCATTTATGCTAATGGAGTAGTTATATTGCCTACCTCATCTAGACTCTTTTCCCTAGCATTTCTTCTATAATGTGCGTGCATCTATACATATATATAAATAACCCCTTGCCTAACAATGAAAAATCACAACATTTTAGATTGAAAAAAGTGGGGGAAAGAAATGGGGTCTTTGATGCAAGATTTCAAGAGACAAGCTTCGTTTTTCATGAGAGAGAAGATCAAGACTGCAAGATTGGTTCTGACTGATGTTACACCTGCACAACTGTAAGCTAGATTCTCATTCGAAAAAATTGACGTTTCAACTTTTTTTTTTCGTACGAGGAATGAAATGATTTTTTGTTTATGAACATGAAGATTGACAGAAGATGTGACAAATGGAGATTCATTAGCACCAGATGTTCACGCCATGAGACTAATATCTCGTGCTGCCTTCGAAGTCGATGATTATGAGAGAATTGTTCAAATCCTGCATCACAGGTCCCCCCCCCCCCTCTCTCTCTCTCTCTCTCTCATGCTACTTTTTATATGGAAAAAGTACTAAACAATACGGTGAAAATATGCAATAGCATCTCCTATTCGTCTTTTGACAACCTGAATAATCACTCTCGTATGCGTATAAGACCCCCTCTCGTCAAATAATCTCAAACGTATACTCTTTTACTCCGTTATTAATAAAGTGATGTTATTATTATTTATTCACATAACTAAGTTACAATGGGATACAGCTTTAAAAACTAAAACTAAAAATAAAAAAGTACCATGTAATTGAAAAATGCGTAAAATACTCAGTTCGTTTTCTTTTGAAAAAAAAAACCATTATTCATGAAAACCTCCGTCAAATTTGAGAGTTAAATTTGACGCAAGAAATTTTTCATATATACTTTTTAATAATACAATATAATTTTTTTTAGGAAAATGAAGAAATTGTAGTTTCACGTATTTTCATCTAAATATACGGCGTTTTACCAATTTCTCTACTTTATAGGTACCTTATGAATTCATGTGAATTGATTTAGGTTGTCAAAGTTCCATACCTGGAACTGGAGGGCTTCTTACAAAGCTCTGGTTCTTTTAGAACATCTGCTCACTCGTGGCCCTCAAAGAATAGCAGAGGAATTTGAATGTGAAGAAGATACTATTAGAGACATGGCAACTTTTCAACATGTAGATCACAAAGGGTTGGTAGCTCTAACCTTTTTCTTTACTTCTCTAGTCTCGCCGCATGCACATGTGTAACATGCATTTATGAAGTAAAATATGATCGTAATTAGACATAAATCAAGAACTGTGATCAACAAGCATACGGAGAAGTTAGCAAGATCAAACACATCATACATGTCACGTGCATTGATGAAATGAAATATGATCCTACTTAGACCAAAATCAAGAACTAGTGATCAACAAGCAGACACAGAAGTTGAGATTTAAGTAATTGCTGTTTTATATATGCAGATTCAACTGGGGACTGAGTGTGAAGAAGAAATCAGAAACAGTACTAGGTCTTCTTGAAGATAAGTCATATTTGAAAGAAGAGAGAGCAAGAGCAAGGAAACTAACAGTTGGGATCAAAGGGTTTGGGAGTTTCAACCAGATACCTGCCCACGAAAGATCCAATGACGTCGACTGCAACACAGTTCTGAGATCAAAATCTCTCTTCTATGGTGGTGCTCTGAAGCCTACCTTGCTGGGATCAGATGAATACACCAATTTATTAGTAACCAACAAGATAGCTGAAAATGACAACATAAAAGGCTGCTCACATGCTTACAGTGCTCATGAATATGATATGGAAGAGGATCATCCATTCTGGGACAAGGAGCATCACTCCAGAGTCTCACTTCTATCTTCTGTATAACTCAAATCAGATAATACATTACATACAAATATTTCTATATATATACAGAGAGAGAGTGTGTGTGTGTTTGTGCAGAAGTCTTTTTCCTTGAAATGGTAGAACAAGAGAGTTTACACAATGTAAAAATGAGAAGATGTGTTTTGTATTAGGAAGATGTAGTTCAATATAAGAAAATAATGAAGTACAAGGAAAAATATATCCAGAACTTCTTATCAAAAGAAAGTTGAGAATAATAAGAACATATCAAGCAATAAACTCCTAAGACTCTCAAGTTCACCAGTTCAAGAAGAGAACAGCGAAAAGAGAAACCAAAGCTACAACTGGAACGATGCGAGCTGCACTTCCAGCCGCTAAGGGGAAAATTACGCGTCAGTAGATTACGGCGCTGCCTAATGTTTAGAAGCACTTCCTGTGCACAATAGATGGACCAGACTCATCATATTCAGCCTTTGCAATCCACATCTGCGCGAAGAACAGAATAAGTAACCGGTTCAGAAGATTAATTTTAGGTTTAGTAATTACAAAACAATGCTTCAAGATGCTAACCTGTTGGAAAGTGCTGAGAGACGCCAAGATGGAGCCTCCGATCCAGACACTGTATTTCCTTTCGGGAGGGGCGACAACCTTGATCTTCATGCTACTCGGAGCAAGGGCAGTGATTTCCTTGCTCATTCTGTCAGCAATGCCATTGAACATGGTAGTACCACCACTGAGTACAATGTTTCCGTAGAGATCCTTCCTAATATCCACGTCGCACTTCATGATGGAGTTGTATGTGGTCTCGTGGACTCCAGCAGCTTCCATTCCGATCATTGACGGCTGGAAGAGGACCTCCGGGCACCTGAAACGCTCGTTGCCAATGGTAATCACCTGCCCGTCGGGCAACTCGTAGCTCTTCTCCACAGCGGAGCTAGTCTTTGCAGTTTCAAGATCCTGTTCATAGTCAAGGGCGATGTAAGATAACTTCTCCTTCATGTCTCTTACAATTTCTCGCTCAGCAGAGGTGGTAAAAGAGTAGCCACGCTCGGTGAGAATTTTCATCAAGTAATCAGTAAGGTCACGGCCAGCCAAGTCAAGACGAAGAATGGCATGTGGGAGGGAGTAACCTTCATAGATGGGGACAGTGTGACTGACACCATCACCAGAATCCAGCACAATACCTTCACAAGAAAGAGAGTAGAATGATGTTAATAACAGTATGTAAATTAGCAAATGAATACATGACTTCTCTTGTCCATAATACATACACACCCTTGAAGGGCCAAAAAGTTTGAAGATATGGTTGTTAAATAAAACTTTGGCTTCTTCAAAGAGAAACATCCATTCTAAATCTTTTACATTAGTCAAAATTCTGATACTGAGGTTTTGAATTGACTCAAAACATAAGCTTCAAACAACTAGCACAGCACAGAAAATCAAATAATGGCAAACATGTTTATATATATACGAAATGCTTACCAGTAGTACGACCACTGGCATAAAGGGAAAGGACTGCCTGAATGGCGACATACATAGCAGGAGCATTGAATGTCTCAAACATAATCTGAGTCATCTTCTCCCTGTTAGCCTTAGGGTTGAGTGGAGCCTCAGTCAGGAGGACAGGGTGCTCCTCAGGGGCAACACGCAGCTCATTATAGAAAGTGTGATGCCAAATCTTCTCCATATCATCCCAGTTGCTGACAATACCATGCTCAATGGGGTACTTCAGAGTTAAAATACCTCTCTTCGACTGAGCTTCATCACCAACATATGCATCCTTTTGGCCCATGCCCACCATCACACCTGTGTGGCGAGGCCTTCCAACAATGCTAGGAAACACGGCTCGTGGAGCATCATCTCCAGCAAATCCAGCCTGAGTCACAATATTTTTTCAAAAGCCATATCAGATCAGGGATGAAAGCAGAAAGAAATCTAAAAATTCATGAAGAATGAGGTTGTAATTATACCTTAACCATTCCAGTTCCATTATCGCAGACGAGTGGCTGAATATCCTCTGCTTCTGCCATCTTATACTAGTTCTCGTACTAAAAATAAAGCTTCAATAAGCACACAATTTTTTTCTCATAATTCCTATTCTGGTGTCATTTTCATCTAAAAACTATACAGTTGATATAAAGAAACCTTTCCATATCCCACTAAAAACACAGAACCAACATTATGCCGATAAAACAACTCTTGTAAATTACGAAATTACGAGCAGGCATCACTGGTTTAACAATGATCAAAACAAAAACAACCAAGGGCGTGGATCTTTTTTTATCAATTAATTTTTTTGAAACAGAATAATCTTCTTGAAACCTTATCTACCCATAAGAAATTTAACCGGATGTCAGAAATGGAATGAGCTAGAAACCAAACAATGAGAATACAATTTTCTTGGCATGCACTTTCTATATCATCTCCAACTCAAGACCTTCTCTAATTCAAAGAGTATCGACATTATCATGTAAATTGACTCCTGCACTAAAAAGAACATCACCAAAAAGGTCGAGAATCCAAGCGGAAATTCATATCATCCATATCTATATCGAATATAAATACGCGAACGAACTCCAAAAAACCAATCATATTACGAATTTAATGCATTGTATAAACACAAATAATAAACAAAACACGAGATTCATGAAAAAACCCTCTCTAAATCATTATTTTCTAAACATGCAGATCTGGTCAATCAAACGCCCACACGCTCACCTACACGATCACACTCGCAACATTTTACGAAATTAATCCAAATTCACAATCCATAATCCCCAACCAACGCAGATATTCATCACGAAACATCAAACCTATCCATCTATCTAACCTAAATAATCAGCTTTCAAAAAACAAAACAAACGGAACAATCATCTACAAAATTAGCGCGCGCACCCAAAAAAAAAACATTTCCGCCAAAACATTCACGACGAATAAACGCACAAATCGATCCGTTGGAATTGCATGAAATCGAAATGTACCTTCACGAGATTTCCAGAGAAATCGAGAGTGCTACTGAGAAACGACCGATCACTCGTTCAATCTTCCCCGAAGTGGAAGAATGAAGGAGAGGGGGTTATATGAAGGAAATGAGGAAACGTGGGCCGTCGGATAAAAAAAGTCTGGATGTACGGGGGAGGGTGACACGTTGTGGGCCTCTCAGATTAGAAACTGCGCTGCCCCTCTCTTTTCGCTTTTTACATTTAATTAATCTAAAAAATTAATTAATCCAAAAAATATATACTAGTGAGCCGCTATATTTGACTAAAAGAATCTAAACTCAAAGTCTTAGTTATAATTAAGTTTTAAATATCAATATGTTTTATTCGCAATATTTTTGAAATAATTCAAGTCACTATTCTTAACTAACATTATTAATGAAAAAAATATTAGTGAGAGGAGTATATTTAAAAGGGTTATAAGTATAATTAAAGGGATAAATCTGAGTAGAAACCATATTAAATATTTAATTGAAAATTCAAATAGGTTTGAAATGCTTATTAGTTATTACCCTATTCATTTTAGTTTCCTATTTGCACCACTTTTTGTTGCATCAAACTCGAGGGGTGAATCTATCATTTAACATTAGGAATGAACGTAATTTTTATTTTTTAACAGTAAAATCTGTGATATTTGCGCACCCTGGCCTTCATTCACCTACTCATTGATGAATCAATAAATAGATTATTAAAACAAAAAGGTAGTCCTAAATAGACATGATTTTCCAAAATAAAATTTATCCAATATTCATCCACTGATAATTTTCTTAAGATTTTTGGATATAAATAAAGAAAGTACAGTATTAGGTAACCTATTGATGGTGATTTTGGAAAGGGGTGCTAGAGATTGAAGTCATGTGCATTGTGGTAATGAAATCACCTTTTTATTATGTGAGAATTAATTATGTAGTTAATTGGCTAATGTGCTTCCAACTGTATGTCTCCTTACTTTTTTCCAACCCATAATTTTACTCCACCACCTGCATTCTCACCCCATGTGAAACCTTAATTTGCTCGATATAATTGTCCGTGATTTTTAAATAATTTATCGAGATAATAATTAGCTTTTTAGATCATCATATTGCGTGTGGGAATCTCCATGATTTGATTAAGAGAATTTATAGGTGTTATACAGCTAGATTCTGCTCAAATATAGTACTACTATACATTATGCATTTTCGTACACTTAAAAGAATTCACGAATAGCAGCTAAATTGAATGCTATGGAGAGGAGAAAATCTCAATTTTGATCATATAAATATTTAGCTTTGTTCATATTTTACCTCATATCGTGGTTGCATTTTGACTAATCATCTGTATTTGGTCACACGTCCCTTTTCGAGGACAATTTCTCCATAAACGGTCTTAACCCGAAAAAATATCTAATTTTAGTTGGATAAATTGAATAAAATTCACACGAAAACTTTATACTTTTTAATTAAAAAACTCAATTATGGGGCCAAGAAACAAATTCATAAATTTAAGGGATTCAAGTTTAGGATAATTCTAAATAATATAAAAAATCAAAATTTAAAACTAATTTGCACAAGTTTGGGTCACTGCACATACTCTATTAATAAAAGACCCTAAATACATAATTAAAGAGAGTTTGTAAATCGATGTATTGATAATTCGATTCTTATGGAATGCCATACATCAATACAATCTTGTGTGAGATGCAACTTCAATCCAAACATGAGTATCGTCCGACCGATTTTTGCCCCCTTCCCTACCATCACAAAGGTCAAAATAATTCCCTATCTAAATGTAACATAACATAATGAAACTCAAAACAGAGGAAGATGTTTGCAAACACCATAAGAAAGAGAACCAGATTATTATTTTCCTCTGTTTTTCAAAGGGCAGAAGAGAGGAGAAATGGAGAACAACAGTTTCAATGCCACTACATCACAAGAAACAACAATAAACCAAAAAGCAATCCACTGGTATAACTCATCAAGAACTGACTACTTTCAAGCTGCAGCAGCTTAGATATAGAATAAGAAGACCTAATTTGTTTGGATTGCTGCTTCTACAGGAAGGGGGGCAGTATCACCCATCTCCGAGGATACTTTGGTCGCCCGTCTTTCCCGTCGAAAAGCTGACACCATATATACAAATCAAGAACCATAAAGGAGATTACAACAACAAACTCTAGCATCTCCAAACTTGAGATGTTCAGAAGCAGAACTGATGGGTCCTAAAGGCCCTTAATGTGCTCACATTTTCATGACATTAAACTACTATTCGGTGTGAGTTTTAAGCTTAGTGTCTCTTATTTTAACAAAACGTAAAGATGTGTGGAATTATGATTTTCTTGAAGTTGATGTTTAAATTGATAGCAAGAGCATCTAGGTTAACTAATACTGTTTCATGGATATCAAGAGAATTAAAACATTAGATATGGGAAGGTCATAAATGAAGGCAAGATTATATATGCAAAAATATCAATTAAAGAGATGCTATAAGTCAAGAAAAGCCAACCTTCTTTAGACGGCGGTGCTTGGCAAGGGTCCAGTTTGTCATTATGAAAGCAGCATGAGCTACAGTTTGAGTTGCAATATTGAAGCCTAGCCACTGATAGATCTCAGTAGTATAGTTTGCACAAGTCACGATGTTGAAAAGGAATCCACGAGGGATTTGGTAGCCACCGCCAGCAGAACTACGGAGATTCCTCAACAAAATATGGCAATAAAAGTTCGAGATTTGGCAAAGCACCCCGAAAGCAAGGCCAGCTTTTACTTCACCTCCATGTCCAGCGGGCTTCTACTTCACCTGCCGACAAACATAGAAATCTCACATATTCTTTCCCCTCCACAAACTGAAAACCTAAATTTACTAACATTTGTGCCGCCGTGATGAAATCCGACTCCATGTCCGACGATTGTCCTGTCTTTCCACTACAACCCTCCTCCTTTCCCTTCACTTACTAAGGAAATCGACAAAGATGTCGGGGCAAAACTGTTTCTAAACGGAGAAAAGGGGGCGTACAACGCGGTCGAGGAGCACTACCTGTTCTCCAATTCTATACTCTCATCGTTCGAGTCTGAACAAATTGACCTCGATGTTCTGGCGGAAAATTTCGATCAAACATAAGGGAACTGAGAGAGGAGATACTACGGGTTTGGGTCCCAAGTTACGCCGGAATTAATCCAATTATCCCCCCTCCCTCCCTTCAGATAGTACTCAAATGGGGGATAATGTGTTCGAGGATCAGATCTGAGCTGCATTAGGGTGGCTGGCGATGCCGCTGATGACATGGACTCGTCGGCAACTAGTTCAGAAACATTGACAGGTAATTGGAGTAACACCAAGGAAGCGGCGCTCGATACTTGAAAAAGTGAAGAGGTCCAGGAGAAACTAAGAATTTGGCTTCCAAGATTATTCGATCCGATGAAATGCTTCTTGGACTAAGTTCTTATGTTTTGACTATGGAATTTTCGGAAATTAATATAACTCATTGTGGATGCTGAGTGTTGGGGTTTTGAAATGATAATAATTTGGTCATACTATACTATAGTCATTAATATCTATCATTTATAATTGAGAGAAGATATGTGTCTTGATTGAATGAGTAGAAATTGACATATCCATATTTGCTAATTGTTTCATGCATTCCCATTAAAAAATATATTTACAAAATGTGCAGTGTGGATAGTGTTCGTAAATTAATTATAATGGAATCATTGAATACAAAAGTGACAATTCTAGTTTAACAAAATAGAGTTACATATTTCAATCTACAAAATACAACTAGTAATATGACTTCTAGTATTAACAAAATAGAACTATATATTTGAACCTACAAAATACAACTAGTCATCTGGTTTCTAGTATTAACAAAATAGAATTACATCTTTCAACCTGCCTTTTAGTATTCACAAAATGCAACTAGTTTATCTGTCTTCATCCTTGTCTCCTTCATCTTTCTATTGTCCAATCATCAATTATTAGTCATAGTCTAGATTGTAGGATCTTAGTTTTTTCTATAAGCCCATTCTCAAACAAGTAATCGATGCATTCCCTACCCAAATTAGCATACACTTCCGAGTTTTTGTTACTGCATCTTGTCTCAATAGGGCATCTTTTGGCATATGTGGTATTTTGTAACAATTATGCCTTTTCACTTGCATGTATAATTTACAGGGGAACGGAGGGAGTATACTAGTATAATTTAGTTTGTAAATCGGGTTGATTCAATGATCCGTGAATTATTGATTGCATTGTATTTTCAAAGGTCCAATTAACTTCTGAACTTTAACATCTCTATCTTAAGCTATACTTCCACTAAGATTTTTATTTCAAGCTTGAGTTTATTCAAGTGTGTTTTAGTACTACTTGATATTTAGATTACTCACAATTAGTTAGTATTTATTTCTAAATGCATATCCTAAATATGCACACATTCAAGGACGGCTAAATATTTAGAATTTGTCTTACTTAAAAATATATATATATATATATATATATATGTTGGATATGAGTTAGTAGATTGATACTCAGCTGTTCTAGGGTTAAAAGAAATTGGGGGAAATCATAGTAGTACTATGGAATTGAAGATCCCAAAACCGAGCTGATATCAGTAGATTAGTGTGTCGATAGGATTAGCTGATGTATAGGTTAGACTTGATGTAATGCTTATTATTTTTGTCTAAGTCCTGTACGGGGTAGTTGTTGAACCGATCTTCTCTGCGAAGATACTTTTCGTAACCCCACGTCATCGGTGTAATCGCTTGCATTCTTCGTCGCGGTCGATATCAAACTCGGTTGAAGATCCCGCATCAGTGACCGGACCTCGGTAGAAGCATTCTCTACAAGCCGATGGTCATCGGTAGAAGAACCAAGGTCAAGCAGATATACCTTCGCGATCGACCAACCGACTATCGAAGCTCACTTTATCGGTCCGACGACTCACCGAAGAAGACAGACTTTCAAGTATCAGTATCCGATAGAAAGCGACCCAAAGACTAAAAGTCCCTTCAAATGTTCGGCAGAAGACATACGAGGTAGTTTGAACGGTCAACTCGACACTCACCAACTACAAACCTCGACCAATGAGAAGCCGACAACGCTTACCTACTCTACACAAGAAAGTCGCTCTCATGAACAGTGCATTAATCGCCCCGCCGCAACAAAGTTGAATAGTGGCCGTTTTCTTTGGACGCTTGTGACACGTGGCATCGTCGTCTCCAACGGACATATGTCACAACTCACAACTATAAATAGAGAAGGATTTGAAGATTTCGGAAAGAGGAATATACGCGAAATCAAGGGAAATCATTCAAACTCACAACGCTCTAGAACCTTCAAGCTTATCCAGAGACGAACTAGTTTTCATAGAACACTTCTTGTAGTTCATCTCTCTAGAGCACTTTGATCCCTATCTTCTCTAGACTAAGCTCATTGCTAGATTCATAGCTTAGATCCGAAAGAGTTCACATTTAGTGAATTGTTCTTGTTGTAAGAACTCCTTCTCAGTTGGAGAATATTCTCTCCCTTCTAAACTTAGGTTTGGATTGTAAAGTCGCTAAGGACTATAACTTAGAGGGAACCGTCCAAAGGTGCACGCATCCCCGCCGAGGCTTGCTCGGAATAATCAACAAGTTCTCCTGCCTTGTTCAGGACCGTGGACGTAGGATCTTGCGTATCCGAACCACGTTAAATCGCTTGTGTTCATTTACTGTTTTATTGCATTGCATTCAACTGACTTGAAAATCATAAGTTTGCATAAAACGTATTTTATAAAGTGCACGCCTAAAAGATTTAACTTGCAAAAACGCGTTTTCAAAAGAGACGACTCGGGCCTAACACTTATCCGCACTACGCCTCCGACCGAGTTTCGTAATACCGACATCGCCGCAGTAGAAGAGCTCGAAGCCGACTCACTTTGACCCCAGTGATCGAAGGCTTACTTGGCACTCGTTCATCGGTTGCAAACATCGCCTTCACCGACCTTCACCGAGAAAAAGAAACGAGCTCGGTGTATTCACCCCCCCCTCTACACCCGACTTTTCGTCTCCGGACCAACAATTGGTATCGAGCACACGGTGTTCAACCGATCGCCGGTTCGAAATACCTTGGTCCTCTCGAACCGATCCCGAAAACCGTTTTCACCGCATAAGCATCTTTTCAGCATCCTTATACTCTTACTCTTACAATGTCCGATATGTCGGTATTAGGATGGTGCCGATGTTCTCAATAGAGAACTACACGGTATGGCGCGTACGTATGGAGGCACACCTAACGTCACTCCACGACCGCATGTCGATGTCCTAGAGTCGGGACCGATCATTCCTATGATCGACAAGCATAGTATTTGCCGCCGGAGGAGGCGTGAGAGCACAAACCGGGTGCTAAGGTTCCCAAAGACAAATCTCGCCTTCACGCCCGAAGAAAAGAAGTTGCACAACCTTGACCGAGTTGCACGTAATGCCATACCGACTACGCTCGGTGACTCACACCTCGGAAGGGTACAAGATTGCAAAACGGCGAAAGAGCTATGGGACGCCTTGGGCCGTACCGAGCCATGGAACCCCTCGTATCAAAGAAAACAAGCTCGAGCTAGAGCTTCGGAAGTTCGACGCCTTTGCAATGGAGCTCACCGAAACCATTGACGAGCCGAGTGTCGATTCACCAATCAAGTCAATGTCACCAATGGGCCGGGAGGTCGTTCACCAACAAGGAGATGAACACCAAGATCTTGAGAGCGTTGCCCCGACGTAAGTGGCTTCCATTTGCTACTTATTTACGTCGCTCCGATCTAAATGTTCTAACTCCCGATGTTATATTTTCGTAATTAAAATCGGAGGAATTCGAGCATAGCCTACCCCAAAAGTGCATAAGCGCTCCAGCGACACACGGTTCGACCACGCCTTCAAGGCAACAATCGCAATACCGGGAGCCAAGCCTATTTCCTCAAGCAAAGCCGTAGCCACATCGGTAGCAAAGTCTTCCGAGACTTCGGGTCCCGACCAGGCCTAGCACCGATGGCTCTCAAATATCGAGGGGAAAAGGAGAGAGTCGAAAGCCGAGGAAATACAACCGAGATTCTTCCTCGGGTAAGAAAGACTATCATAAGAAAGAAGAATCTAATCCTTCTACCGAATGCGGGAAATCGGAGTCTGGCGCGCCCGTCTAAAGACTCAACTGGTAAGAGCAAAGCAGAACATCTACCTCGCTACAACCGCAAGAAGGAGGGACACTATCGCACGATTGTCCCGAACTCTCACCGCTCAAAGAGCGAACGGCGAGCCAGGAGAAAGAAATTCGCCGAGAGACGGCAGGCCTATATAGCCGGAGAGATATCCGACAACTTAATTGAGGAGGATACATTCATGTATTCTTCGAAGATGAAGCCGCGTTCGTCGCGGCTTGAGGTCGCAGAGACAGTTCTCGATGAGTCGGCCGAATACTGTCCGATGGCCGGAGAAGAGGCCGAGGTAAATTCTAAACGCATTATTACCTCTTCTTCACACAAAGACACAAGACACGTGCTCGGTCACGAGTATGATCCTCTATATGTGGTACAAGCCTACGATGATCCGCTAGAGGAACAGTATTCACCGAGCAGAGAGTTCGAAGCAGAACCATCCAGGAACTTGAACAGTAAAGGCCGAGAATCGAGACTTTCTTCCGATTGTCAGGTCTCTACCGAGTCGGTGGATCTAGTTGCGAGACTCAAGGAAGAGATTGAATCTCTCATGACTAAGTCTCGGCTTCAAGAGACTCGGATCTCGGTCGACCAAGGACAATTCCGAGAAAGAGACCGAAATAGCCAAGCTCGGTCGAAGCTCACGAACGTGCGAGAATGACTATGACTTACTCGGAAGGAGTGACGAAGTCCGGAGAGGATTGATGACCGAACAATACCTAGGAGCGAAGGAGAAGCTTGAAAGCATGCTTAGAGCACAACGGTCAACTTCGTGAAAGAAGGTCTAGGCTATACACACGAAGCTTCTACCTCCAAAAGCTCGAGAACCCCGGGCGATAGGTTCGTCGAGAGGAAAGGTGCAAGCCGCCGACACCACACCTCGGGCGAAAAACAAACGAGAAAATAATTACACCTCACCGAGTAGCAACAAGCAATGACCAAAGGTTCCAGCCCCGTGACACCGCGATCAAATTCGGGGGAATCAAGAAGGTCGGATGGGCGTAACGATACAAGGAGCCACTATATGAGCACCCGGCTCGGTGCGACTCGTACTACTATGAGCCCGGGGTCGGGAGAAGCGCTAAGACTCGGAAGAAGAAAGCTCCCGAACTCAAAATTATCAGCAGAAAGTCGGTATCTCCAAGTCTCGTGGAGAAGAAAGCCGATAAGGTTCGAAGAAGAAGTCTCGGAACTTCTAAGGTCCCGAGACAGATCCGGGTTCCGAAATCACCCACTAACCCGTAAGGACCCAATCGAACCAAAGGGTACCTAAAAATGCCTCCGTTTTGCAGGTGCATAAGGACCCGTGGATAGTGGACAGCCGGCCGCTCGAGACACATGACTTACCGGAAGAGCTCGCCGACCAACTACGTACAAGAAGATGGTCCCGCATGAATTCGGTGACAATTCCAAAGGCTACACAAGGGGATACGGAACGCCGAACATTGGGACTCGCCACGGCTCCAAGAGTAACATATGTTGAAGGACTTCAACATAATCTCCTTTCGGTCGATCAATTACGTGATAATCTTAACGAGTAATCTTTGAGCCGGGGTTCCGTGATATTGTTGACAAATCTACAGGGAAAACAAGTGTTATCGGGTTCGCGGAGGAAGAACATCTATGTTGCAAACCGGAATACCGCAGTAACCCGAGGCTTGCTTGCTCGCACGTACTAAATCGGGTAACAAGTCGGCCGGCTATGGCACAAGAGACTCAGCCACCCGAACTTCAAGACCATGAACAAGCTTGTCAAGAACTCTAAAGTCGAGGACCGCCCAACGAATCGTTTATCAAAGACGAAAATTGTGAAGCGTGCCCGAAGGGAAAACAAACAAAGAGTAGCAATCCACCTATTCCGTCACCTTCCACCGATGGAATCCTTCACCGCTTCACATGGACTTATTCGAGCGGCCTCTCCGGTGACTATAAGAGGCAAGAAGTATGCCCTCGTCGTCATAGACGACTACTCGAGATATACTTGGGTCATCTTCATCGCCAACAAATCGATGTTCAAACCGAGTTACCTAATCTACTGAAGAAACTCGGTGTGGAAAAGAACATCAAGATTAAGAAGATATGCTCGACAGAGGAACAGAGTTTCTAAACTCGTAGTTAAGACATACTTGCGATAAAGAGGGAATTCAACACGAGACATCAGCGCGCGCACCCCTCGCCAGAACGGACTTGCCGAACGTAAGAACAGAACACTCAAAGAAGCGAAGCAAGAACGCTCCTCGCAGATTCTCGGACTACCCTCAAAGTTTTGGGCTGATGCTACCGACACCGCCCGTTACACTCGAATCGATCACTACCGACACAACAACACATGAAGACGCCTTACGAACCGTGGAAAGGGAGAATTCCTTCTATTTCTCATTTTCATGTTTTCTACTGTCCTTGCTTTATCCACAACAATGGGAAAGATCAGCTTGAAGGTCTTTGATAGCAAATCCGATCAAGGAGTATTCTTAGGATACTCCCGAGTCGATAAAGCCTTCGTGAGTTTTTAACTATCGAACTCTTTGCGTGGAGGAAAGCCCTCATGTTGTTTTTGATGAATTTGTTACCGAGAACAGGGAAAGATACAAAGTCAAGCACCGAGGATGTCGGCGAGCAAGCTACGGGATCTCGAACTAAATGACAAAGCCGAAAAGATCAAGCATTGTTGGGATGATGAGTCGAAGATGAAGAAATTCGGACTCACCAACAAGCAATGTAGCTAACCTAGTTGATTCTATCGAACGTAATCAACAACAGGTAACTTCGGTCGATGAGGAAGCCCCTATGGTAACCGAGACCTCTACCGAGAATATAAACTCGTGGGGGAACGATTAATGTTCCCGAGCTAAATGCCCCCGAACCCGGAAACTCGGTAGATCCTAACCTTCTTCCTGAATTACTACGGTCACAAAACAAGACTACCGAAATGCCTAATACACCTACGACGTGCGAGAGTGGTATCGAAGAAGAAGCCCGACTCGGGCGTTCGTGGCTCGATGCTCATTCTTCGGATCTTATCATTGGAGATCCATCAGGCAACTATAAGGACGAGATCAAGATTAAATCAAGGAGAAAGCTCACTTTACTCTTGTTTTCTCGTCTACGGAAGAACCTCGGTCGATAGAGGACGCACTTAAAGATGCTGACCGGGTCATTGCTATGCAAGAAGAGCCGAACCGGTTCGTCGAAATGAAGTTTGGGAGCTTGTCGACGGACCTGACATCGGCACGTGATTGGAACTAAGTGGGTCTTCAAGAACAAGCGAGATGAAAACAACGTCATTGTCGAAATAAAGCTCGACTAGTTGCTAAAGGATACGATCGGGCGAGAGGGAATTGACTTTGATGAAACATTTGCTCCGGTCGCCGGATTGGAAGCCATTCGTCTTTTCCTAGCTTATGCAACACATCGTAGATTTAAGGTATATCGATGGATGTGAAGTCGGCTTTTACGAACGGTGTATCGAAGGAAGAAGTCTACGTGGAACAACCGCCCGGCTTTCAAGGGGACATCAGTGTACGAGACTTAGGAAAGCTCAGTATGGGTTAAAACAAGCACCCGTGGCTTGGTATGATACCCTATCGACTTTCTACTTCGTAAAGGTTTTCAAAAGGGGACGGTAGATCGCACCCTATTCAAGCATAAAGTCGAGAGATGACATTCTACCGGTGCAAATCTACGTGGACGACATCATTTTCGGCTGCAGAAACGAAGTCATATGTCGCCAGGTTCGAGAAGATGATGAAGGAGAAATTCGAGATGTCCATGATGGGAGAGATGAATTATTTCCTTGGATTTCAAGTAAAACAATCAGCTGAAGGAATCTTCATCAATCAAGCCAAATACACTCGAGATTTTCTCAAAGATTCGGCCGTGATTCCAAAGAAACCGGTCCAAGATCCCCATGAACACGAACTTTAAAATCGATCTAGACAAAGAGGGAGCTTACGTTAACTCTACCGATTATAGAGCTATTATTGGTTCTTTACTTTATTTAACAGCTAGCCGACTCGACATAACTTATCTTTGTAGGTGTATGCGCAAGATTTCAAGGCGAATCCCAAGCGAAGTCATCTAGACTCGGCGAAGAAGATTCTCGATATCTAAGAGGAACACCCGAGGTCCGGGTTATGGTATCCTCGCCGATGATAATCTAATACCGACGGGTTATTCCGATGCCGATTATGCAGGATGCGGGATAGATCGAAAATCAACTTCCGAACATATCGGTTCCTAGGCGGCAAGTCGATATCGTGGTTTTCAAAGAAACAAGGCACTCGTAGCTACGTCCACTACCGAAGCCGAGTACATGGCCGCAGGAAGTTGCTTGTGCCCGGATCCTTTGGCTTCGACAAAGAATTGAGAGATTATGGTATAACTCGGGATGAAGTGCCCATCTACCGTGACTCCACCAGTGCAATAGCTATAACTCGAACCCGGTTCTACATACCGTGATGCAAGCACGTGGACATCCGACACCACTTCATCGGAGACCATGTCGAAAAGAAGGACATCGGGATGGAGAAAATCCATACCGACAAGCAAAGGCGCGATATACCGACCAAACCACTAGCCGAGAACAGGTTCGGAGAACTATCGGTTGAGCTAGGTCTCGCTAGACCCTACCGAGACAAGTCGGTAGAAGCCGACTACCGATAATAATATACTTAGCAACAATTTGTATCAGTATGGAATCAGCACGACAGGTCAGAAAACTTAGTACAGTGACTCAGTTGGGAGATGCACACTGTACACACGGCAAGGGGGAACATGGTCATCAAGCACAACCATCCTCCCGATAAATGATGGTAACCACCGTGATAAGTTCAGCTGAAGAGGTTTGCGTAGTATCGTTACTTAATTTGTTCAGAAGCATGCCGCGTTTAATGCATCAGTCGCTTGCATTCAGTTGCCTAGGAGCATTTATTCCTTACCATTTATTATGTTTAAGGTTTGAGGAAAGGTCGGCAGGACTCCTCGCTCGCGTAATTAATGCTCTCGTCGCGCATTTAATGCATGTCTTCTCCATTAGCTTTATTACGTATATCTATATTTTTGGCGGATATTGTAATCATTCTTTTATAACATTTAATCTTAGCCGCCCCTTGATTTTGAAAGATTAAATTTGAACCGTGCGATTCAAACTGAAGATCAAACGTAATATACAAAATCTTTCATCTTCTATCAACTCCTCATTTTTCGCCATTCTTCATTTTCTCAAAGAGCTTATCTCGCAACTTTGTTTTCTTATCCAAATCTCCTAAACAACTTTGCTTTCGCATCTCTTAAAGCTCTTATACACGGTAATGTATCGATGTCCGCTAGCAACTACTAACTTACTCTATTTTCAAGTGCTAATATGTTGTTTTGCAGATTTCAATGGCGAACGTTCAAACTCCAGACAACATTGAGGAGATTGTAGCCTCCAGGATTCTGTTTGAACCTACTTTGGCCTTCCGCCAAGTGGAGATCTCTTTCCTTGAACCCGTGTTTGACGCTTTGGAGCGTTCAGGGTTGGAGATGCTGGTTTCGAAGCACCCCCATGCTTATCTCCCTCGACAGGTCGCTGAAGTTTATTTCAACTGGAAATCTCTAACGTCGGGAGGAGAGGAATCGTCCTTCTCTTATCAGAAGGAAGTCGATCAAGATGAGTGGGAGTCAGCTGTTCTTACCTTCGATATTCAAGATGCTCTAGCTCTCTCATTCGATCTTCCCAACTCCGGCATTTCTCCGATTGGATACAAGGAGAAGGAGATCAACGCATATGTGCGTAAATTCCGTGGACGCAAGGATGTGGCGTTCAAAACAGCTTTTTACCGAGGAATATGTTGCTACCTCGATGCGATGTCTAGCTTACGTGGTATCACACATTCTGACAAGTTCAGCTGGATCATATGATCAACTGTCCAAACCTATGATTCAGCTGATGATGGCAATAGACGATGGGGTTGAAGTGAACTGGGCCGAGTTTTATACTACTCGAGATGAAGGCACGAGCTCGAAGTTCACCACATTACCCACCGGCGAGAGGAGGATAGCCGGTGTGGGTAAACTTCTATTCGGAACAAAGATGTACGTTTCCGATAGAATGCATAGTTCGTAGGAACTCACTGTTGAGAACTCGGCCTTTGAGGACTCCAAGTACTTTGACAAGAAGTCTATCAAATTCCGGACGAAAGCCGGAGCCGAGAAATCCATAGGCAAGGGGCCGCCCGAGCCTAAGAGAGCTGCGTCCGCTCTGCCCCCCCATCTATCCAAGTACCAAAGAAGAGGAGGTTGGCTAAGACTCAACCTGCGAGGTCACAGTGGCTCGGCCACTTACCATTATTGAGCCGCCTCCTCCTTCTACTCAAGAGGAGCAACTACTCGATTCGATATCGGAATCGAGGGAGCGACGATCAAGGACAAAGTCCAAGTGATCAGCTCTGAGGAAACAGAGTCTGACAAGAGGGAACCGTCACCCGAACCTACTGCTGAGTGGACAACAACTGACACCACTCGACTGCGTCTGCCGCACCGAGATTCAAGAAGAGATACCGGAAATTGCCGAGCACGCAGATCCGGTTGAAATAGCAAGAAGGACAAGAGCTCGATGCTCTTAAGGTTTCTCGCACCGGGACATTCTTATTGACTTTGCCAAATCCCAGCCAGTCACCGGATGAGCTGCGACGAGGAGCAAGAGCTCCAAGCCAAGATTGGATTCGGAGAGCCAGCTGATGTGGCGTCTTTCGAAGATTTGAGAGCTGCAATGCTCTATTTACTGAGCTTGAGAGCTCCGACTGAAACAGCTCCGCCCCCATCTCCACCTTCTGATAAAGGCGATAATGATGATCAAGATGAGGAGATGGATGGCAAACCCAAGGAAGCAGATCAGGGAGAATCTGCAGAGGGACAAACTCCCCAAGAGAAGAGCCCAACACCACCCATAATCCCATCGGTGAGGCTACAACCGCTCCGAGTACGGTAGGGGAGCGATTGATCTCGTTCTCTGAGCAGAGGCTCGGAACCAGCTCTTATCAGATACAACCCATCGGTTCCGTGTCCTCACGTTCTGTCAACAGGGCTATCAAACGCCAAGGTGAGAAAAATCGACTCCTAGCCAAAGATGTTCATTTCAAATGGGAGAAGTACACCAAGGCTCAGAACGAAGCTCTAAGTAAGTTGGCCGCTGACATCTCAACTCCTAAAGAGGCTTCTCGGCCCGGATTTCAAGGAGATAGTTGAGCAGGCCCTAAGTGCTCAAAAGGCCGATTTATCGGCACGAGTCGCGGCAGTGCTTGCCGCTCGCATAAAACTTTCTCGAGAGCGGTGACTCGTGCCATGAAAACAGCTTCAAGGCTTCATAGATGAGAGAAACAAGATAGCAACCACCTCTCTTCAAACGGACCATCAAGCAACGAGTCGAGGCCTTAAAAGCCATTCGAAAGAAATGACGGAATCAAATGATCAAGCTCTGCGAAACTCCGTCAGGAGTCGGCCGCTCGCTTGAAGAAATCTAGAGCCGATCAGGAGAAAGACTGGGAAAACTACTGTAACTTGGTCAGTGATTTTGATGACACAAGTTACCCGGATCAAAGATTCTGGCACAATCTGGAGCAGGACGTAAAAGCTATCCGCACCTCCCTGGCGAATATTGCTGATGCCAAAAAGGGGGAAGATATTGTGAAAGATGAACCTGATACGGATACAGCTGACGTCCAGATCCTCGAGGGACAGGCTCAGGAGGCAGGACCCTCCTCAGCAGCAAGAGCCCTCGCCGCAGAGATTCAGGGGGAACAGGCTCCGGAGGCAGGACCACCTACTCAGAAAGGTACATCTACTGAGGTCCTTCTCCTTGATTTCCCACTACAAGCCACCCCCATCTCCTCTTCAGCTGTGCACATAGACAAAATCGCTCAATTCCTTGAAGAGCCACCGAAGAAGAAGAGTCTCAACAATGCCGCAGAGGTCGGGGAAGGAAATCGCTATCGAATCCACTACTCCTTCCTCCCCGATCAAGAAGTTTAAATCAAAAGCGGAGCAAGAGGCATTCGACCTCGGAATAGCCCAAGAGCCGCAAGACAAGCCGGACCAGGAACGTCGCCTAGAGGAGGCAAACAAGCAAATAAAAAGCCTAAGGGCAAAGTCAGTCGGGGGCAAAGGAAAGAGAAAGGTCATTAATACGGTCGAAGAGCAAAAGAAGAAAGCCCAAGAAGAATTTGCTAAGGCTCTTCCGATCGAAATCAAAGCTACTTGCTCGTAGTATTCCCATATCTACTCTTACACTCGAGCGGATAGCGTAAGATCAAACGACACCGGGAGGCGACGCCGCAAGGACCGAGTCTCGGACGAGGAGACACTAGAGCAGCCGCTCTCCGTGAGAAGAAAAGGATGGCCGACTCCGGCAAGAATGAAAAGCCTATCTCGATAAACCAAAGACCGATCCGAGAAGGCGGATCCCGAGAGGATCTAAGTTCATCGTGGCCCCCCACATCAAGCAACAACCGATTCAGCATGTGGATAAGTGGGTGCCGGATGATATGAATGAACATTGGGAGAGATTGAAAGAAGTTTTTATCAAAGGCTACTACGTATGGCGCATTTACCCACTTGATTGCTCAGCCGATCAGCTCTTTGAGGAGTTGATTACGAGATTTGATGTTGAATTCAGTGAACGGCTGAAGCAAGTCATGGAATCATAGAATATAACCTTTCGTGCCCCAGCTTTCCGACGTATTCTACCACCGAGACTTGCTAATGGACTGCTGAGCACTAAGGACATAGAAAGAGAAGTGGAGGAAGCCGCCTACAGTCTGAGCCTGCTCCCAGAAAGGCCAGATGATAACTTGGAGATCCAGGAGATTCGAGCTAGAGTGTATAACCTGGATCCTCCCGAGGAAAAATCCACTGACTTCAAGAAGAAAACGCAGAAGTTCAAGAAGCAGCAGCAGTGATTTTCTCCCTCTCATCTTTTGTAATAGCATAGGAACTCTGTAATTCTTGATATATATATCAGTTCCTCTGCTTGCTAGACAATTACTCATTGTCTTTCAGCCTTTGTCTTTGTGTTTACACAACTGATCACTAAGTGATCTGACACACACTCACATCAGTTTCTCTGATCTTGCCATGCTCTCGCCTGCTGAAGTTCGTTTATGATTATCAGTTTTTTCCTCAGAAGTTTAAAGGGGGAAATTGTTGTCAGTAGGACAGTATCCTTGATAGATATTAGAGTATAGAGGTTTTGGCATCATCAATTAGGGGGAAATTGTTGGATATGAGTCGATAGATTGATACTCAATGTTTTAGGGTTAAAAGAAATTGGGGGAAATCATAGTAGTACTATGGAATTGAAGATCCCAAAACCGAGCCGATATCGGAGATTAGTGTGTCGATAGGATTAGGCGATGTATAGGTTAGACTTGATGTAATGCTTATTATTTTTGTCTAAGTCCTGTACGGGGTAGTTGTTGAACCGATCTTCCGCCGAAGATACTTTTCGAACCCCACGTCTTCGGTGTAATCGCTTGCATTCTTCGTCGGCGGTCGATATCAAACTCGGTTGAAGATCCCGCATCACCGACCGGACCTCGGTAGAAGCATTCTCTACAAGCCGATGGTCATCGGTAGAAGAACCAAGGTCAAGCAAGATACCTTCGCGATCGACCAACCGACTATCGAAGCTCACTTTATCGGGCCGACGACTCGACCGAAGAAGACAGACTTTCAAGTATCGTATCCGATAGAAAGCGACCCAAAGACTAAAAGTCCCTTCAAATGTTCGAGAGAAGACATACGAGGTAGTTTGAACGGTCAACTCGACACTCACCAACTACAAACCTCGACCAATGAGAAGCCGACAACGCTTACCTACTCTACACAAGAAAGTCGCTCTCATGAACAGGTGCATTAACCGCCCGCCGCAACAAAGTTGAATAGTGGCCGTTTTCTTTGGACGCTTGTGACACGTGGCATCGTCGTCTCCAACGGACATATGTCACAACTCACAACTATAAATAGAGAAGGATTTGAAGATTTCGGAAAGAGGAATATACGCGAAATCAAGGGAAATCATTCAAACTCACAACGCTCTAGAACCTTCAAGCTTATCCAGAGACGAACTAGTTTTCATAGAACACTTCTTGTAGTTCATCTCTCTAGAGCACTTTGATCCCTATCTTCTCTAGACTAAGCTCATTGCTAGATTCATAGCTTAGATCCGAAGGAGTTCACATTTAGTGAATT
Organism: Lavandula angustifolia; assembly: GCA_028984105.1. Taxonomy (NCBI): domain Eukaryota; kingdom Viridiplantae; phylum Streptophyta; class Magnoliopsida; order Lamiales; family Lamiaceae; genus Lavandula; species Lavandula angustifolia. The sequence continues at coordinate 33,407,773 of CM054802.1, read as the reverse complement.
GTTCTTGTTGTAAGAACTCCTTCTCAGTTGGAGAATATTCCCTCCCTTCTAAACTTAGGTTTGGATTGTAAAGTCGCTAAGGACTATAACTTAGAGGGAACCGTCCCAGGCACAGCATCCCCGCTGAGGCTTGCTCGAATAATCAACAAGTTCTCCCGCCTTGTTCGGGACCGTGGACGTAGGATCTTGCGTATCCGAACCACGTTAAATCGCTTGTGTTCATTTCATCGTTTTATTGCATTGCATTCAACCGACTTGAAAATCATAAGTTTGCATAAAACGTATTTTATAAAGTGCACGACTAAAAGATTTAACTTGCAAAAACGCGTTTTCAAAAGAGACGACTCCGGGCCTAACACTTATCCGCACTACAGTCTCCGACTGAGTTTCGTAATACCGACATCGGTCCGTAGAAGAGCTCGAAGCCGACTCACTTTGACCCCAGTGATCGAAGGCTTACTTGCACTGTTCATCGGGATTGCAAACATCGCCTTCACCGACCTTCACCGGTGAAAAAGAAAGTGAGCTCGTGTGTATTCACCCCCCCCTCTACACCTGACTTTTCGTCTCCGGACCAACAATATATATATATATATATATATATATATATATTTAGAATTTATAATTTCAAATGTATGAATATATAATTTTAAATAGAAAAAACAATTTCTCAAAGAACACACATGGAATTTGGGCCGTGGTACTGGTAGGCCCACGCACACTTATTGTGTGTGGTTATGCGTGCATTACATACTTAACATTATAAATTTAATTATCATTGACCTCTTGCCAAGTCAATGAAGTTAAAGTCAACGTAATTGTAACGTGGGAGGCTTATCTATAACTTGATATTTTTAATTGTATTTCATGGGGAATTTTGTGCTTTGAGGCCATGCAGTAATTGGATTCTAACTGTAATCAGCTGTCAGTTAAGCATGATTCTCTCCCAAATTAGAATATATAAAAATCGTTAATAGATAATCATCAAAAGTTTTTTAGCCACACTTCAAAATTACGAGTTTATAATAAATTGACGAAAATACTTAATTACGTATCTTTAGATTTTATTTTTTCCAAAAGTGTAATGGTAACAAATTTTTAAAAATAGTTACAAATTATATTTTTCTCAAGTTGTAAAATTTAGAGAACGTTATGTTCGAAACTTTGAATCAGATTTTGAATGAGAAATCAGATGCTAGTTTTGGACTGAAATCTGATTCAAAGTTTCTCATTCGACACCATCTGATTTCTCATTCAAAATCAAGTGGAGTTCAAATTTGACGCGGGAAATTCGAGTGAATAAGCTTACCGATAAGCATATAAGGTGTCGAATTTGACCTTGCCGCCGACTACGTCGACGTTGCTGGTGGCGACAATGATGAGAGATATGAGTAGGCAGAGGAAAGTGAGCAGACGAATGATTAGGGATACGAGCGGGGAGACCGCCGGCGTGGATGGTGGTGGCGCCATAACGTCGGCGATTGATCGATTATGTATGTATTTTTACGATCGAATTTAGGTATAGATGATGAGATCGAACGAATGAAGCTGAATTTATAGAGTTCGTTTGGATTCTCTTTCCTTTGACTTGGCCAAGCCAGTGAGTCGACAGCGACATTGTTGTGATCGTGAAGACCAGAGCGCGGCGAGTCAACTCGGAATATCCAATAACTCTGCGGAATGGTTTACTTCTAAAATTCGTATATGGTTTAAGTCTATGCATGGGAGGAATCATAATTAGTAGGTGGGTGAAATTTGTAATTTCGTGAGCTTTAAAGGATAAAATAACTTTTTTTACGCAAAAAATCGAGATTCAATATAATCTAGGGGTATGGTAGGATTCACTGAGATTGGACGGTCAAGTGTGGGTTTTATGAGAGAAGAGTCAAAATTAAAAAATTACGTAAAAGAAACTTATTTCGATACGATTAATTTAAGAGAGTTGGGGTGAGGGTGCTGGTACAGCCTAACATCGGTAAATAACATTTAATTTGACAATTGGCTGACTTAAGGTGGCCATTGTCCCCCAAAATTATGAAAGATTGTGTTTTAGTCCTGATTTTTTGTATTTTATGAAAACTTGTGATTTCGCTCATAATTTCTAAACTCCAGAGGCGCTTATGAATTTGAATTGTATTATTTGACTCGTTACTTGTCTATGTGTATTTTGCTGTCATATTACCAAACAATAGGATCATATATGTTATTTTTAATGAAGTTTACAATATATTTATTTCAAAGCGTAAGTATCAAAATAATATAAATATACTCAATATAAATGATGACCTTTATATTATTAATTGATAAAAGACGACTATAAATGTCAACTGTGAAAGCAATTGACAAAAACAACTAAACCAGCCGATTTGAAACGTGGAGTGCAATAGGATCGGGAAAATAGCTGCAGCACGAAAACGGTGTCGTTTGTTGTTTATTTGAGATTAATAATATATTGGCACGTAGAATATATTTTAATAAAATAATGTCATACAATATCCCTTCTATATTAATTTCCGCAAAATATTTGGTGTGCAGAATATATTTTAATTAAACATGACGTATAAAATGTGGTATAAATCTTTACGGAAAAGAACATATTGGGCTATGGAAATATTATTTTAACATCATAACTACTTCCAAAACCAAAATGGGCCAAAAAAAAAAAAGGATGATGGGACATAATATTAAATTTAAAAAAACAAACACAAAATTAAAAAAAGTTGTGGAATGAATGATTATTGATGTTGGGCACTTTAGTTTGGGGTTAGCACGCACAAGACAGTGAGTCACGAGAAGATGTTCACCTTTGTTCTTTTAGAGAAAGGCCAAACACATCACTACCACTTTTTCATTCATTTCCCCATAACTTTAATATATAAATATATGTACATGAATGGATACAATGGAGCGAACGGATGCTCTCAAATCGTGTCGAAATCCAAATCAAAGAATACTCTCTCAAAATTGTCTTCGATATAATTTAGACATAGTTATTCAATAGTACTAACGTTAGATGGCAAAGATTCTACCATACTTCATAATCATCATTAATAACAGCTCAAAAGTTCCACTAAAACTAACAATATCATACCAAAGTAGTGAACAAAATCAAGCCAAAAAATAGGAAAAAGAAAAAGGAAAAAAAGAAGTGTTGCTATGAATGCAAAAGATGAACAAGAACTACCTATGTGATGAAGATCTCGATGAAAAACACTCTTCCTCCTCCAAATTACTTTTAAAACAATTCTTGATGCAAATCCCATCTCTCTCCTCTTGTTTCCCATCAATAACCAATGTAATAAATTCCCCTCTATCATCACCACCATTTTGTTGATCATCTCCTCCTCCCACCACCACCATCCTCCTCTGCACCATCTTCTCCTCTGCATCCCTCAAGAACTTAAACACCGGCGGCGGCGAGGCCATCATCTCCTCTCCCCTCTCCCAAAAATGGGAGAGAGATGAGGGAGTTAAAGGTGGAGTGAAGTAGGGTGGTGAAGCAAGTGGGGTCAAGAAGGGAGTCTCAAGAATTTGTATCAAATCACTCAAATTGCTTCTACTTGTGGAGTTTTTAACATTCTTGAAAACACCATCTTCAGACTCCAAATCCTCTCTTGTTTCCTCTGTGATTGTGAAGAGGAATCTTGGGAAGCTGCCCATGTTTTGCTCTGAAAAGGGTTTGTTGAGCCATGAATCTTTGTTGTTTGGAGTTGAGGATTGTGGGTCATGGACAAGAGTGGGGGAGGTGTTGCATAGGGAGGGATAGGGCCTCTTAAAGATGGTGAAAAGGTTTGATCTTTTTGGTTGGATTTGGATTTGAAGGGTGTTTTGTTGTTGTTGTTGTTGATCAATCTTGGTAGTGATTGTTTTGTTCTTCTTCCAGCAGAGTAAGTAGTAGAGTTCTGCAATGAGGGCTAGGAGGAGGGAACCAAAGACTACACATAGTGCTAGCCCTAATCCACTTGTGGATTTCATCTTCTTGGATGTTGTGGTGGGTGTGGCTATGTGGCCTTATTACAGCTTTTCATTTTGGAGTAAACTTGAGAGAGAGAGAGAGAGAGAGAGAGAGAGAGAGTGATTGTGTTGAGAGATGTTAACCTGTAAAGTGATGAAAAGGGAGTCAAGATTCATTAATAGGTGGTGCCGAGTGTTGATGCTCTACACTTGATGCCAACAAATTTCCCTCATGTTATGACATCCTTCTGCACTATTACATTTATGTGAAAGTGAATATATTTATCGATTTTTTTTATATCCACAAAATTCCTACTTTTATGTGTCACATTGTAATGATATAAAGGCGGAAGATATGATATTGATGCTCCTATTCTACATCCCCAAATTTGCAAATTGATTATTACCCTTCCTAATTATAAATTTACAATCCTAAATTTACAGTTTGCCCTCCCCCTCTCAATTCAAATTGTGGATCCCTCTCTCTCTAGTCTCTCCTATTTGTATTCATTTTTGTGGAAAAGTGAAAATGTTTGGATTTATTTCACTTTTTCGTGGAAAAGTGGAAATTGTTGGATTTATTAGTGAAATGATGGGAAAACACAACTAAAATTAGTGGAATATGTGTATTAAGAAAGTCTCATACTTCGAGAAATTCCTCACATGCAAGCATATGGAAACGAAAGTTCATGTAGCAATTGAAAACAAGATTTTCCATGTTTACTTTCTTATTTCTCTTAACAATTTTTATATAATCTGATTTTTTGTGATTATTAAACCGTAAAATTGTAAAAACCAACCACAAAACATTAAAAAAAACCCAAGAAAACTGCACCAAATCATCTTAAAATTTGTAAAGCCCCCACAACATATCCAACATTAGACAGAGATTCAGAAACAAGCAACAGCAAATCCATAACTCCTAACAAGAAGATTTAATCAACTTCCTCAATCTTGGGACCGGCGCCGCCACCTCCGCCGCCGCTAACCGAGGGCCCATCTTCATCCATCCCCTCCCCACCGGCACCTTGATACATCTTAGCAATAATCGGATTGCAAACACCCTCCAACTCCTTCATCTTATCCTCCAACTCATCAGCCTCAGCTAACTGATTCCCATCCAGCCACTGTATCGCCGCCTCAATCGCCTCCTCAATCTTCCTCTTATCCTCCGCCGCCAGCTTCGCCGCAATCTTCTCATCCTTAATCGTGTTCCTCATGTTATAAGCATAATTCTCCAACGCATTCTTCGCCTCCACCTTCTTCTTGTGCTCCTCATCCTCCGCCTTGTACTTCTCCGCCTCCTGCACCATCTTCTCAATCTCCTCCTTCGACAGCCTCCCCTTATCGTTCGTGATCGTAATCTTGTTCTTCTGCCCCGTCGTCTTATCCTCAGCCGACACGTTCAAGATCCCATTCGCGTCTATATCAAAACAAACGGTAATCTGAGGAACACCCCTCGGAGCCGGAGGGATTCCAGTTAACTCGAACTTCCCGAGGAGATTATTATCCTTTGTCCTCGTTCGTTCCCCCTCGAAAACTTGGATTAGTACACCTGGTTGGTTATCGGAATAAGTAGAAAAGACTTGCTCCTTCTTCGTCGGGATGGTCGTGTTTCTCGGGATGAGAACGGTCATCACTCCTCCGGCCGTTTCGAGCCCTAAAGACAAAGGAGTAACGTCTAGAAGGAGAAGATCTTGAACCTTCTCATTCCCTTCACCACTTAGAATTGCAGCCTGGACTGCAGCTCCATAAGCAACAGCCTCATCTGGATTGATACTCTTACACAACTCCTTCCCATTGAAGAAATCTTGTAACAATTGCTGCACTTTTGGGATTCTTGTTGAGCCTCCCACCAAAACGACGTCGTGCACGGAGCTCTTATCCATTTTAGCATCGCGCAAACACTTCTCTACCGGCTCCATACATTTCCTGAATAGATCCATGTTCAGCTCCTCGAATCGAGCACGTGTGATGGTAGAGTAGAAGTCGATTCCTTTGTATAACGAATCAATTTCGATTGTGGTTTGAGCTGTAGACGAAAGCGTCCTCTTCGCTCTCTCACAAGCTGTTCTTAATCTTCTTAAAGCTCTAGGGTTTCCACTTATATCCTTCTTGTTCTTCCTCTTAAACTCCTGCACAAAATGATTCACCATCCTGTTATCAAAATCTTCTCCACCAAGATGCGTATCTCCAGCCGTTGATTTCACTTCGAATATTCCTTCCTCGATTGTGAGGAGTGACACATCGAAAGTTCCGCCGCCGAGATCGAAAATCAACACATTTTTCTCGCCGGAGCTGCTTGCTTTTTTATCTAAACCGTAAGCGATGGCGGCAGCGGTTGGTTCGTTGATGATGCGCATGACGTTGAGGCCAGAGATGACGCCGGCGTCCTTAGTGGCTTGGCGTTGGGAGTCGTTGAAGTAGGCGGGGACGGTGACGACGGCGTTTTTGACGGTGCTTCCGAGGAAGGCTTCAGCGATTTCCTTCATCTTGATGAGGACCATGGAGGAAATTTCTTCGGCGGAGAAGTGTTTCTCCTCGCCTTTGTAGTTTACGCCGATCATCGGCTTGTCGCCCGGGCCGGCGACGACTTTGAATGGCCAGTGCTTCATGTCGCTCTGGACGGAGGGATCGGAGAACCTTCTACCGATTAATCGCTTCGCATCTGCATCACGAGATGTAATCGGTAATTTTGAAATATAATCTAGAACTTTCTAGAACTAATTGCATAATCATTGAGGTTTTGCCCTAGAAACATTCAATCAGAAAACACACTTATTCCGCCCTCGAAGTATTGAATCTGAATCAAATACACAGTTCTATCACAAATCTCATGAAAAAACTAATACATATGAAGGAAACAATTAATTGGCTCCACCAGCAGAAATCATTGAGTCTTTGTTCGTAAAAACAGAAAAAGCCAGCCAACAACAAATGCTAACAAAACATGAATCATCAGCTTGATAACAAGAGGTTAGATGGTAAACTCACCGAAAACGGTATTGGTAGGGTTCATGGCGACCTGGTTCTTAGCGGCATCACCGATGAGACGCTCGGTGTCGGTAAACGCCACATACGACGGCGTTGTACGGTTCCCCTGATCATTAGCGATGATCTCGACACGGTCGTGCTGCCAAACTCCGACGCACGAGTAAGTCGTCCCCAAATCGATCCCGATAGCAGGTCCTTCACCTTTTCCAGCCATTTCGAAGCGTCAACAGTAACACAATCGAACAGAAACTCTCTCAAATCCGAAGAACAAATCTCAGTTTCGCACTTGATAAAGTTTTATGGCTTTTCATACTCGTGTGGAAATGAGGAGTATAAATAGCGGGGGAAGTGTGTAGATAATTCTATTTCTGCGTGTGTTTCCGTTTAAATCGGACAACATAGAATTGAATTTTGACGATCTGGTTCCTTCCAGAAATTTCTTCCGCACTCCATATTATTTGTCAGTCCTTTAACATTATGCATTCTAATTTCAGGCCCGATGGGCCGACTCTAACGGTTGATGATTCTAAAATAAAGATCTATAGTTTCCTTTTTAGATGAGTTAAAACTTGAAATTCGTTTACTTCACATAAATATAGATACTTAGGTCCACAAATTCTTTAGTGTCGCATTTTTATATTCATTATTGTCACATTCCATAAATGTGTTGATATATGACACCATAGATTTTATTGTTTAATTAAAATTTATGTTATATGTCAAATATTTGTGGACGTGATATAAAAGGTAGTATAAATGTAGAATACGAAAGTCTATCTGTTTAGGGTCGGTTTGGAATTAGAATTGAAAATCGAAATAGATGAATCTTTAATTTTGAGAGATGGAAAATATAAAATACAGTTAAACTTGTTTAAAAAAATAATATTGGGATCGGGAAAAGATTGTAGTATAAAGAGAATTTAGTCTCACCGCTTCATAAGTCAATGTACCAGATCGAGAAACAATTCCAATGCGTCCAGGTTTGTGGATGTACCCAGGCATGATCCCGATTTTGCATTCCCCAGGCTTAATGATTCCAGGACAATTTGGACCAATAAGCTGAGTCTTTGATTGCTTATTTAGAGCATTTGGAACAGAAATCTTGAAAAACAAGAAGATCAATAAAGACATAAACTAATGGATATGATTACTATAAAGTAACTTGTAGTCTTGTACTATGCTATAAAAGATCCAAACACGCATTAGTCAAAACAGGTTCTAGAATGATCACTCAGTTATCTTCGTAAAGCAAAACAAAAAGGCAAAGCCTCCATGATGGCTTTTGCAGCAAATGGAGGAGGGACATATATCACAGAAGCATTAGCTTTTGTTTCAGCTTTGCTTCTGCTACAGAATTGAAGACAGGGAGTCCCAAGTGCTCAGTTCCGCCTTTTCACCTATTCATGCAGTAATGGTCGATAGATGATGATTATATAGTAAAGAAACACATAGCTTAGGCTAATATTAACTATTTTGATATTTCAACTCTAAGCATGATGCTAGACCACATTATATAAGTAATTCAAATATACTCAATTTCATTTTCAGCAATAATTACTTGTATGGTGAAGAAACCTGCTTAGATTATAAGAACTCAAATTATAACTAATTGAAACCCAAAGTATCACAACAAATCGGTCAGATATTTCTCATTTCGCTACGGATTCACCATCAAACCGAAATCCATAGAGATTACATATTTCCTTTTTTAAGCAAACGAAAGCCAATGAGCCAAAAATAAGCGAAATCAAGAGCGAGTTGAGAGTATACCATCTTGGTGCCGTACTCAATTGCCTGCTCGGTATGGAATGTTCCATTTTTCCCGGTGATACCCTGGCAAATGACGCGGGTGTTCTTATCGACGAAGACGGCGGCCGGCGATCCGAAATAGCGGCGTTGATGGAGCTCATTTGGGCGGAGCAGCCGCGATGACAAGCTGCCTATCAGCCTCGTGGCTTGACGCACCATCGATTTCGTTGACTGTGATTTTAGGTTTTTAAGAATTGGAAGAAAAGTTGGCGGAGGAAGAAGAAAATATGTGTATTGGAGTATATATTTTAGAGTTTTATAGTATAAGATTAAGAACTAATTATTATTTATTAATTAGCAATTTATTAGTTGATTCATAGATTTAATGATTATATTATTATTTTTCTCCATATTACACTTAGGCCTCTATACTTTAATATATATCTCGTTATAACCTCATCACTATAATTATATAGTACTGCTATCTAATAAGTCCAACAATTTCTAATCGAAATCGAAATGAGAAAAAGAAACAATTAAGCAACAACATTTGATGAATCGAAGATCATATACAACAAATTAACAAATAAATGGAAAAAGGGTGGTTTCTCTCTCTAAAGAATATAAATTATGACAAAAAAAAAATTATATATGTGAAGAAGAAATCAAGAAATATTGATTCTCTACAGGAGTCAAGTTCAAATCCAAACACAAAACCCTCCTACTATTCGATTTCTTCACCACCGGAAAAAGCGTCAACGGCGGCGCACGGTGGTTTTGATCAACCACGGCGGATCTATGCCTTCTCATATGTCCTCCCAACGCTTGCCCCAACGGGAACTCCTGACCACAAATCGAACATTCATGGGTCTTCGGCTTCGGCGGCGAAGTCGCCGGAATAATATCTCCGGCCGCCGTCCTCGGCCGCTTGTGGCTTGCGCGGTGGCCGCCGAGCGCTTGGAAGGAGGGGAATTGTCTATTGTACGTTTTGCATGTGAAGACGCGGGAAAAATCTTCTGCGCCTCCGCTGGCGGCGGTGGAGGATAGTAGCATTAAGCAGTTGGCCATGGCGGAGATTTCGTCGGCCTCGCCGTCTCTGGTTCTCTTCATCATGATTTTGCTAAAATTGATTGTAATAAAAAATATATGATTTTTGAATTGAAGAAATGATTTTGATTTGCGTGATGAGAATGAGAGTTGATGAGATTGTTGTAATGTGTGTGTATATATAAGAGTTTTTCTTTTTGTTAGTTGTGGAGATTGACTTGGAAAAAGGTTGATTTTTTGCAAGGAAGGAATCAACGAATTTATGTTGTAGTATTTCTTGATGGTTAAGTAAGTCAAATAAATGTACCGTACACTGGATGTCCAACTTGTAGGGATTTTTTAACGAAATATAAAATAGTAGAAAAAGTAAAATAGAGAATTTAAATCGGATCTCATCATATTATGTTTCATGTTGATACACTTGTATTTGGATTATGAGGCCACAAACAATGACGATAGTAGAGCAGAATTCAATATAATGTCAGGAATGACGAGTAGGCATAAACTAATTTACCAAAATAATGTCGATGATTGGAGCAAAACTATTTGTTTAAATTTATGTATTTCGTCCCATACACCCTATTTAAATTTTTTGAAATGTATTTTTGTCGGTTCTCTTTTAAACCATCACCAGATTTGGATTTAGTAGTGCTATTAGACGAACTGAATAAACAAATCGTCTATCTTCGTTGCTATTTTCTTCATTTTGTGTCATGGCACGAAGCAAACAACGGTCACATATTTTTATTGTATTATATATATATTCTATGGTATAGAAGGTGTACGGCTAACCGTCCTTGATAACGTAAGCATGAGCTAGTGGCTTAGCTAATTCGAAGATTAGTAGTAGTACGTAGGAGAGTCATGACAATTTATAATTTTCTTAATTAAATTCACCTGCCGATTATTTTGATGTAACTAAGATTTCATAAAGGGACATTTAATATTTTTTGAGAATTTGTCAACTAATAAATAACGACTTATTCGAGTAGTAAAAGAGTATGTCCATTTCCGATTTCGATTACGAGTTTGAAATCGCCGGTTACAGTTTGCCAAAAACTAAAGCCGAAATCGAACCGCATGTACACGGTTGACGGTTCCGTTTCCAGTTTAACGGGTTCACGGTTTTCATAAATTTCATTTTTTTAATTACTGAATTAATTTATTTATTAATTTTTTAAAAAATATATATTTTTCGATTTCGAATCAAGTCAGTAATAAATTATAAATAAAATTGTATAATCTCATGAAAGAATTAAACAATTAAATATATTAATACAATCTCATTGTTAATTCTTTATTATCATCATCATTTTAAAAATAAATTTAATATTATTATTTTTGATTATTCATCATATAGTAATTATTAAATAATATTTGATATTATATGTTTTTCAGTGATAAAATTTGAACAACTTTTATCTCATATATATATTTTTGGAAACGATAGTATCCATTTGCAATTAAACTAAATACAAAATAATATTTTATCCTTTTGTATACTACTTTAAAATATCAAAATTGATAGGATTTTTGTATTTTAAATGAATAGATTTTTTAAATATAAGTAAAAATTAGAAGATTTAGATCTTCAATAATGTTTTTAATTTAAAACTCATTTATCTAATTCATTAGATATTTGATCTTTGATAATTTTAATAAATGAAATCGCCGGTTTCACCCTGTTTGGAACCAACGGTTTCACGGTTTGAAAAAGAGTATATTGAAATCGAACCGTAAACCGACGATTTACAGTTCAATACGGTTCCAATTTGCACCGGTTTCGATTTATGCCGATTTCGGTTTCGGTATAAAATCTAATTTGAGCCGATTTCAGTTTGAAAAATGAGCATATCTACCTACGTTTACAAGTTTCATCTAGAAGCGTTGATCTTTTAGTTCACACCAACATTAGTTTTACTACTTTTTAAGTATTAATTAATAAATCATTAATTTTTAAGAATAGTCGAACGAAATTAAGTTTCCCAGTTGCGTCACCTTTACCCGGATAACGTGACTTGAATTATTGAAAAATTGACTAAGATTTTTATATGTGACCGAGTAAAAACTGCATTCACACATTCTATGTGTGTGTAGTAATGGAAAACTTACATAAATAATGGAACAGTACCGTGTAATGCAAGCAATCCAAGACTTTCTTTAATGAAGTAGCTATACTCCACCATTTGACTAATAAGAAATTATCTACATATATATCATCATTCATTACGTGGAAAATGTTGACTTTGTTTTTTCTCAATCACACATTTGGCCAACTTGCTATCATTTTATTTTATTAGGATTGAGTTTTTTCTTCAGATTCAACCATAATGAGTTTATCATATATAATTAGCCTTAGGCTAGTTTTGCATCGCACTGAAATGAAGTTTATCCTCATCATAAAAAAGAAAAAAGAATTCACTTTTCCTAAGTTGACCAATATCTTTAGATATAACTTCTATCCATGAAATGGAACAGTAAACCCGACCCCAGTCCAGTGTTTCTAAATCAGCCCAAAGGTCGACCAAAAAATTAAAATTTAGTGGTTCAATCGGTCACTGATTGGTTCAACCAATCAACCATTGCATTGACCCGGACAGTTGTTTTGTAGAGCGCTTCAAACTAACACGTGATCTTGATAGAATCACTGTGTTTCTCGAGATCAACCCTTCTTGTGATTGTTCATCATCTACAAGAACTAAGGAATAGACAAACAAGAACTCTCACTTTTCCTAGGCTTTGAAATATCCTCTAGTTACTCGCTACCACTTCAACGAATCCTCTAGTTACATCTTACTATCCATAACCTAACTATAAATAAACCTTTGCCAACTACCTTAACATTATGTAATAAAAGTTAAAACTCCAATGAAATAAAATGGAAAGGAAACAACACGAACAACACTTCAATGAAAGAGGACCGTGCTTCTATCCAACAATGATAACCTTTATTCTATAGTATACATAGTTTAGAAAATAGGAGATTATTGCTTAATAGTTAATACCAAACAAGGGGGTGAAAATTATATCTACTAACCTATTTCATGATCCCACTTCTCCTTTCCATGCTAAGCATTAAGACTCCCTTTGCCTAATCTTCTTCAAATGTAAAGTCAGATTTCCCTTGCTTCCAGCTCTCCTGTTCGCTTCCTACGATAATATATCTGCATTGGTATTTGTTATTAGTATGACATACTACATTCAAAAGAATACCCCTTCTTCCGCATTCTTATGATTATGAGAAATGGCCCATTATGATCGAACAGAAATACACAGATATCACTCATTATACGAAAAACACTTGAGAATCCCCTTCTTCCACATTCATATGATTGCCAAAAATGGCCTATCAATTATAATGACCTAGCAGAAATACACAGATATCCTTGATTGTATTCTTAATCTGACCTAAAAACACATGAATAAACTCGCCTTTCTTCCACCATCGTATGATTATGAAAAATGGCCATTATGATTGAGAAGAAATACACAGATATCCTATATTAAGCTCGTGACCTCACCTAAAATCACTCAAAAACTCTCTCCATTCTTCCACATTCGTATGCTTATGACAAATGGTCCTTTAGTATCAAGCAGAAATACACATATATCATTGATTATGCTCTTGACCTGACCTAAGAATACTCGAAAATCCCATCCCCTTTTCCACATTCACATAATTATGACAATGGCCTGTTATGAGGAGCAGAATATAAATATATCCTCCTGATTATACTCTTGAACTGACCTAAAAACACTCGAGAATCCCTTCCTTTCTTCAGTTGTTCCACGTTCATATGATTATGAAAAAATGGCATAATATGATTGGGCAGAAATACACACATACCCTTGATTAACTCTTGAACTGACCTAAATACATTCAAGAATCCTCTCCCTTCTTCCACATTCGTATGATTATGAAGAATGGCCACTAAGATCGAACATAAATACACAGATATCCTTGATTGTACTCTTGACCTAAACCTAAAACCGCTCGAGAATCCCATCCCTCCTTCCACGCTTTGTATGATTATGAAAAATAGACCATTATGATCTAATAGATACACAAATATCCTTGATTATACTCGTGACCTCACCTACTAAACCACCCAAACATCTATGTGATAACCTAGCAAACAATTTAAACAGAATCTTTGCTAACGTAAGGCATTTAGAACCATGAAAAAAGCAGAAACCAATGCTAAGAACAAGAACATAGCCATAAATTATTCCAAATTTCAATATAAACCTAACAAAGCATCTCCAACTGTGTGTAGTAGGGAGTTAGCAACAAACAAAACCAAACTAATAACCTCCCATGTCATCATCATATCCAAATTAGCATTTCATAACATATTATATAATCACAATAATTAAGCTAATCGAACAGAAAATCGCAGTCCAATCACGGAAAAAGCTTACTGTTCCTCAGCAGCATCCTCGGACCGCGATTCTGCATTCCCCTCCCCAAACTTCTGCTTAAACCTATCTTGCCTCTGCAGCCACATCATATGCCCCTGCAATTTCTCCTCAAATTAGACACCAAATCGAATTATCGGAGCATTTTTCCTACGCCTTCTCAATTGCATTTGCTACGATGAAAAACCTGGAGACCGGCGGCCCACACAATCAGGAAAGAGGCAATCCAGAATTTCTTCTCCTTGAGCAGCTGCCGCGCTTCAAATTTTCTCGTCACCATCATCAAAATCCTCAATTCTTCGCCGAGAACTGTCGACGAATCGGCTGCTAATAATAGCTGCCATAACCATTTGAAGGTGCTGGGCCCCGTTAATTGAATTCACAATCAAGCCCAAAAGTTATGGATCGGAAAGAAGGTCGAGTCTTTCGGGCTTGGACCAAATTATCTGCAATGTGTAGAAACTTCCCATTAATTCGTACATGCCATCGATAAAAAGATTTTAAAAAGCCCACATGATTTTTTTAAAATTGATATACGTGGAAATAATATAATAACATAATATTGGAGAAATTGATGTTTAAATTTTACAAGCGATTATATTCTTAAAAAATCAGTTAGGTTTAGTGAGAAGGATGTAATTGTAGAGAAATTTAAAAATTGAATAGAAAATTCTATTTTTAATGTTGCTATAAAACTTACCAAGATATCTAAAATGACTAATTTCAAATCTATCTGATAATATAACAAAGAACTATTTATTTCATCAAGGGATGGATTTTAATTTTTATGGGAGGAATGTGTAATTTACTTGCATTTTCTTTATATTTTCTTAAAATTCCGACTTGACTTGTTTGGTTTCGGCACGAATATTTTTGTGAGTGGGTGGTTGAGTGTAGATGAATGAGTGATTGTGTGTAGAAAGGTAGATCCTACAAAGAAAAAGTGGGAGTTTGTGTAGTAATTATTTTCCTTTTTAAAAAACAAGACAAGTCGGGTTTGACGGCCCGAATAAGGAATACAAGACAAGTTGGGCGGGGCGGAAGGAGTATTTCATTTTGAAATTATAGATTTTGACTCATTATAAAATTGCAGATTTGTAACTCGTACATAAATTATAAAATTTAATTCCCTCTAAAGATTATGAATTCGTACTTAATCTAATGATTTCTAAGTGACATTATAACTTTATATTTAAAAAAGGCTGCATAAATAAAGAGGTTGTGCCGTTGTGAAGAGGATTCATGTGTGTTGGGGGACAACGGTGGGCACAATACCATGATTCAATCCATCGCAGCGAAACAAATAAAGGCGATAAAAGTCATAAGCTTCATCTTCTGCCTTGTGCTTTTTATCACGACTTTTCTAAAATTCGAAGCTGCTATTCGGCCTATTAACAATTGCGGATTTAGGTGGTGGATGGAGTAGTTTTCTAAATCGTTAATTATTTCAATTTAGAAAAAAAATATTACTTCACTAATCTAAATTGTAGGTTTCTCTTTAAATGTGTGTTGAGATTGAAGGATTGTAGACCATAAACTGGTACAGGAAAGATGTGGGACTGATGAATGCAAGGCCCCTTTCGTATCGCTGGGATCACCTATCCCACTTTCGGTGGATCACTTGGTGGCCCACCAATCATGCGACGTGCATTGATGGGTCACCTTTTTAATACTCAAATATTAATTTATTGGCTTTGGGGGCGCCACGCGTGCGCGCGCAGCGTGGTGGTGGCGCCACCGTGGCCCATCGAAATGCCGTAAGATCCGGACTGCTTTCGTATACACCTTTTTCGGCTCCATCTCTGTTCCATTATTGCTTCCACCACTATTCTAGGGTTTCATCATTCGTTTCTCTTGACCCCACCCACCCTTTAATGTTCTTCCCTTTTTTTTTATTCACAAATTTTCATTTTTGTGATTTCGTTCTAATAGAATTGTAAATAAATCGAATCAATTAGAATAAATTAAGTTTTAAGATTTTAAAATAATATACGATAAACTTGATCTAGGAATAACCATTTCAACCTCACCCCTAAGGAGCAACTGTTAAATTTATTTATTATTTTATTAAAATAATTTAGCAGTTAAGGTGGTTTTGTTGTATGACTTTTGAGTTTTGAGGCTAATACACATCTAAGATAAGGATTTTTTTTTTCTTTTTTGATGGGGGGAGGCATCGTCCCTTTAATCTGACTTTTTCTGTATATTTTTTTGAAAAAAATATTATTTCGGCGTTATGAAATTATAGATTTGCCTGTAATTATTGATATTTGATACAGTTATAACTTCGGATAGATACTGCAATTTCCTTCATTAAGTAAAAAAAAAAACTATATTTATTTATTTATTACTTTAGAAAGGGAGGGGAGGGGTGAATCGTCCCTATAAGCTGACCTTTTCTGTATATTTTTTGAAAAAATATTATTTCGGCATTACCAAATTATAGATTTGCCTATAAATTTTTTTAATCTTTGATACACTTATAACTTCGGATAGATGCTGCAATTTCCTTTATTAATGAAAAAAATATTTATTTATTACTTTTTTAATTCTACAATTGTTGTTTCATTTCTTTTGAGTATCTAATTTAAGAAAATTATTGGTTATGAATAAAGATGGTAGGATTTTCAAATAAAATATTTATAATACTTTATTATTTTAGAAAATGAATTTTTTTTAGCAGTTGTATAATTTATTGTGGAGACAAATGTGAAGGTGAGGTTTATTTAAAGCTTCACGGGCAACAAACCAACAATCTCTGCTGAATTTACGTAAGAACTGTACGCACTGTATCACTGACCCCATTTTTGTTATCTAATTCTAGACATTACACCAATCGAAATATTAACAATTTCGATAAAGTTAAAATATTATCTTATTTTATTTAAAGAAAAAGAAATAAATATTCCTCCACATGAATTGTGTTGGAAAAATGAATAATAAAATAAATTTGTGTGGCAAAAGATGATTAGTTTGGTGAGCCGATAATTGGAATGATGTCAATTTGGCTATATCTTTTCCAACATAAACACAATGCATACATAGTAAGCAAGTCATTTCAACGATTAAATCAAAGTAGACGACTCACTCCCCTAACAAACTTGACATTTAGAAGTGTAGACTAAATAATTGAAATGTTATTCCCATCATGAAAAAACAATTTGAATGTTAGTAAAATTAATGAAGAAACATGAAAATCATTTCTACTTCTCCGTTGCAAATAAATTCATCTACTGTAAGTAACCACTAAATGCATATCTAATAATATAATATAATAATATGTTTTGTCATTATTTTTTTTGTTTATGGATGATTTAACATAAAATATAGTAATATCCTTGTGCTTGGCTGATTAATCCAATTTTAATACAAAATTCCACCTACAACAATATCCACCACCTTCAATATTGAAAAAAGTTTATCAGTCAAATCATTAAAAAGAGATTAATTAATTCCACCGGGAAAGAAACATTCCTAACTCAATGCGCGACGGCGAGCGGCGGCGCGTAGCCGATACTCCTCTGCTCCGGCAAGGCGAGCATCGCCGTGTGATCAATAAAATCCTTGAGCGCCACCACCGCCTGCAGAATACTCCTGAAATCGTCCGCACAAGCAAACCCTAAATCCCCAATTCGCCTCACCGCGTAGACGTAGAACGTAATGCACCCCTTCCGGAACTTAAATCGCGCCAATTCGCAGCCGGTGAGGCCGCGGAGCATCTTCTTATTGACCTCTCCGAGTGGAATCTCCGCCGGCCAGAGGCGCTCGACGGCGGCTCGCATGGCCGCCGACTCGAAGACGAACACCACCACCTTCGATTTCTTCGTGCCGAGGCCTAGGGTTAGCGTGTGCCACGCGTGGTGTGCGAGGATTGTGAAGTTGGTGGGGAGGTAGGCGGCGGTGGAGGCGAACGCCGCCTTCGTCGGAGGCAGAGAGAGGAGGCGGAGGAGCTCGAGCGGCCGCGCGCGGCGGATTGTGAAGGATTTAACGATGAATTGGCCGCCGAAGCGGAGGCCTTTTACGGCGGAGGAGGGCTTGAAGGAGAGGTCGGAGGGTTTGGCGGTTTGGTCGTTTGGATGTTGGTGTTTCTGCTTCTTGTTTTTGTTTTTTGGTTTTGCTTCCATGGGGTGGCGGTGGAGAGAGAGAGAGAGTGATGAATAGGGATGGTTTGAGTGGATCTTTGACAATAAATTGTGCCGACGCTATGGTAAGTATAGGGATGGCTTGAGTGGAAAGAGAGTGATGAATAGGGATGGTTTACATTATTATGACAAAATAATAGTATATGATAAATATATATATATAATATATTTATAATAATTTATTAATTTTTTACATTATTCTTTTTTCTTTTTTCGTGTTTCAAATATTTTAATTTGCTTAATATGGATTGTAAAATTATATATAATTTTCTAGTACATTTCCGAATAGTCAATGAGTTGTTATTTATTTAGGCGGTTTGAATCATGCATTCCTAAATATAAGGAATCTAAGTTTAGTCGGTCTCATTTTAATAATGGATGCAAATTTTACTCATTAATTAAACGAATGCTAGTAACAAGTAGGCTATAAATATGCACATATGCACGCAATTAGAGGGAAATAGGACCACAATCTCAAGCATAATTAAGGAAACATTTTCTCTCAAGGAGTTATTCATTTATAGGTTATACAATTCTCAATGTAATGATATAGATTAGGCTAATTTCAATGCTAGATTTAGTTTGGTGTTACTCTAGGCAACACAACTTATGCAACTCAAAACTTATTTACTTCCTGATTCGGAATTCATTTCGTATCGTAAATCTTTTAGACGGAGTAGATAGGAAGAGAGAAATGTTTTTCTTTTAAATTTCATAAATATATTTATGAGCATGTAGAGTTTGATTTTTACCTTGCAAAGTTCAATCGTTTTGTGACATTTTTCCCCCAAATGACATCACATTTAACTATCAGTGGTGATAGATAATAGATCTGCCTATTAGGACAAATTTAATTTGTTAATTAAGTGTCACATCTTGGATAGCTTCACAAATAAAGATTCAACTGTTGGTTAGTTGAACCTACTAGATTATATCTATGTGTATCTAACACTCAAAGTGCAATTAAAAATAAGATTGTACTCAAGAACTCTATTGAAATTATAAAACTATTAATTTAATATCAAAATATTTAACACAAAACAGTTGTGCCAGTACAACTTTATTTTCCTTGAAGAACCAAAAATATCTTTAATACATTAATAGAGCTCAATTCATATATCTTGCATGAAATCAATTCATAATGTCGCCACTGACTATACTAGTGTATATATTGTTTGTATTATAAACTGCTATTACAAGTAAACTATTAAATAACAAAATGAAATAAAACAACAAAAGGAGAAAACCGTCGAGTCGAGGAAGGCCTCTCTCCGCAAGACGAAAAACGCCCCGGTAGTGCTCTCGGTTGTGGCGTTTCGTCCCCAAAGATGAAACGACGACGTCTCAAGGATTGCAGCACCGCATGAACTTTGAGCTCCGGCGAACTAGACTTTTCCGGCGAGGACAGGCTGCTGGAGACTTGAGCTAAGAAGCAGCTAGGATGAGATGCAGAGCTAACTATGGAATGTTGTTGTTTTGCAGGTGTTAGAATGACATGCAGACTGGTCCTATTTATAGGCAGTCCCAGCTCAGGTGTTGATTGCAGGAGCCATTAATGCTGGAGATCGTGGATGGTAAGTGGAGTGGTGGAGAGATGGAAGGTTGGGCTGGCGAAGAGCCACTTCCGGATCCTTCCAAAAGATACACTTGGGTGTGGCGGGTGCGGTGCACCACGGAGAGGAATCCAAAGTGCGGCCCCCACGCACCGCCCCGACCCGGCCGAACGACCCGACGGACCACCCAAAGGACCAATGCCAAAGATCCAAGATCCAAGATCCAAGATCCAAGTCCAAGTCCACGGACCGGAACCGGAGCCGGAGCCGGAGCCGGGGTCGGGCACGGCAGCACGGGCACGGGCGCGGGCGCGGGTGCGGTGCGGCGCGGCGCGCCGCGCGCCGCGTGTGAGGCGGTCGGCGAAAAGGCTCGCGCGCATGAGCATGTGTGGCCCAAGCCCACCACATGTCACTTAGTTGTCTTCTACAATATTGTAGAGACTTAAATACCACACAAAACATTATTCATTAATCGATGTGGGACATGATTAATGTAATAACTCTCCAAAACCCGAATAAGGTAAGTTTCTCCACTTTAGGTAACATATTAGTTTTGTCCCCCCAAACTTCGAGCCACTATTTCTCACTCACCGAAAATCGGAATCGAGAAATTAAGCACACTATAATTATCTACTCGAAACGTAGATCGACGTCATATATCTCAAAATATTAATCGGTTAAATATCGAGGCTCGAAAATACGATCGAAAAGGGCTGAATTTTGCCCAAGCCAAATAAAGCATCAGGATAGGTGGCTTGTGACCTTGAACCTTCCTTAGTCAGTGCTATCGAGCATACCGGCGGATTAGTGGACACGTGGCCTTGAACTATTCCTCCATGGTGTATACTTAGACAATAGCACTAGCACTATAAAGTCTCAACCGCGTCCGTTCTCACGTTTGTGTCCTTTACTGGCTATGGACAACCTCTTTGGATTCATAAGTGTTACATAGAACACTTCTCACTTACATAGGTGATTCTTACTCGAGTATCCTGTCATACTCCACCTTCTCAAGGCATCCAAGAATCATTAAAAGTCAAAGACTTAACCTCACCACTTGACAGGTCACCAACACTCTCGAGCTCTTTTAGGGAATAGTCTATTTGAGTGTGGTATCAACAGACTCATATAGCTTAGTTTTGCCATTGAACCAAGTTCATGGGATCTCCAATCTACAAGGTTGGGTATCCACTATAATCGTCTTTAACGTGTGGATTTAACTCCCATTCCCTCTACGAGCTTATACATTTGATCTCGATTCAAACTTTTAGTAAGCGGATCCGCTAAGTTATCTATAGACTTGACATAGTCTACAGAGATAACCCCTCTCGTGATCAAATGTCTTACGGTATTATGTCGACGACGAATATGTCTCGACTTATCATTATATAACCCACTCTTGGCCCTACCAATAGCTGCTTGGCTATCACAGTGAATCATCACAGGTGGCACGGGTTTCATCCAACATGGAATATCTTCAAGAAAATTACGGAGCCATTCGGCCTCCTCACCGGCTTTATCTAAAGCAATAAATTCAGATTCCATGGTGGACCGGGCTATGCACGTCTGTTTCGTGGATCTCCACGACACGGCCTCCTCCCCCTATAGTGAACACATAACCACTAGTAGACAACGAGTCTTTAGTGTCGGATATCCAATTTGCATCACAGTACCCTTCAAGTACTGGGGGATGTCTCGAGTAGTGCAGTCCAAAGTTAAGAGTGTATTTCAAATACCTCATAACTCTTACAAGAGATTTCCAATGTTCTCTACTAGGATTACTGGTATAGCGACTCAGTTTGTTCACCGGACAAGCTAGATCAGGCCTCGTACAATTCGTGATGTACATAAGACAACCAATGACTCTAGCATAATCCTCTTGAGCAACAGGATCACCCCTATTCTTGCTCAAGTGAACATTAACTTCTAAAGGAGTCTTAGCCGGCACACTATCAAAGGCATTAAACCTCTTAAGCACTTTCTCAATATAATGAGATTGAGACAAAACAATCCCTTTAGGAGTTCTTTGTATCTTTACTCCAAGAATAACATCAGCAACTCCCATATCTTTCATATCGAAATTTCTTTTAAGCATACGCTTGGTGTCATTTATGACTTGAAGGTTTTGTCCCATAATTAACATGTCGTCTACATAAAGACAAACAATTACAAAGCCATTCTTTGTATTCTTTATGTAAACACACTTGTCACATTCATTAATCTTAAAGCCATTCGACAACATAGCCTCGTCAAATTTCAAGTGCCATTGTAATGGTGCTTGTTTCAACCCATATATGGATTTCACCAACTTACATACCTTTCGCTCTTGGCCAGGTACTACAAACCCTTCAGGTTGTTCCATATAAATTTCTTCTTCTAAATCTCCATTTAGAAAGGCAGTTTTCACGTCCATTTGGTGAATCTCAAGATTGTGCATGGCAGCAATCGCGAGAAGTACACGGATAGACGTAATTCTCGTTACAGGCGAATAAGTATCGAAGAAGTCATATCCTTCAATTTGCTTAAAGCCTTTAACCACTAAACGAGCTTTATACTTATCAATTGACCCATCTGCCTTATACTTTCTTTTTAGGATCCATTTACATCCTAGGGGCTTGCAACCTTCGGGTAAGTCTGCTAAGACCCAAGTGTGATTCTGCATAATGGAATCAATTTCACTTTGGACAGCTTCTTGCCAAAGTGGGCCA
Source organism: Lavandula angustifolia (assembly GCA_028984105.1). Lineage (NCBI taxonomy): Eukaryota > Viridiplantae > Streptophyta > Magnoliopsida > Lamiales > Lamiaceae > Lavandula > Lavandula angustifolia. Next base: position 33,385,207 of record CM054802.1, on the reverse strand, counting down.
TCGGGTCTAGAAAGAGCTTCTTTTATAGACCGCGGCTCTTCATCCAAAAGAAAGACAACATAATCAGGACCAAAGTCCTTAGCAACTCTTGCTCTAGTGCCACGTCTTGGTTCTAAAGTTTCAAGATCGATAGCTTGCCTTTTACGTGTATCGGGTTCTACCCCCACATTTCTAGAACTACTGGCAACTTCTCTTGCTTCACCACTAGAGTTTGACTCAACTTTATCATCCTTCTTACAAGGATATACATGTTCAAAGAATATAGCATTCCTTGACTCAATAGTAGTTCCAACATTCATATCGGGCACAACCGACTTATGAATGACAAATCGATATGCACTACTATTCAGTGCATATCCTATAAAGATACAATCGACGGTCTTAGGTCCGATTGTAACTTGTTTAGGCAAAGGCACTTCTACCTTAGCCAAACACCCCCACACTTTGAGGTATTTATAGGAAGGTTTCCTTCCTTTCCACAACTCATAAGGAGTTACATCTCTACCTTTCAGAGGTATTTTGTTTAATAAGTAGTTAGCCGTCAAAACGGCTTCCCCCCACATGTTCTGGGGCAGTCCAGAACTTATCAACAAAGCATTCATCATCTCCTTTAGAGTTCGATTCTTCTTTCAACTACACCATTTGATTGAGGTGAATAGGGGGCAGTGGTTTGATGAATAATACCACTAGACTTACATAACTCTTCAAAAGGAGCTACATACTCTCCACCTCTATCACTTCGTACCATTTTGATTTTGCAATCAAGTTAGTTTTCGGCTTCTGCTTTGAAGTTAGTAAAAGCTTCAATAGCCTCATCTTTACTCCTTAAAAGATAAAGAGTACAATACTTAGTGCAGTCATCAATAAAAGTAATAAAATACTTTTTCCCACCTCTAGTTTGTACGAACTTCAAATCACATACGTCAGTGTGAATGAGTTCTAGAGGTTTTGTGTTCCTTTCTACAGAATGAAATGGTTGTTTAGCTAATTTTGCTTCAACACAAACTTCACACTTAGTTTTGTTAAACTCATTTACTTTAAGTAGATCGAGATTAACTAATCTTTTTATAGCATTTAGATTAACATGTCCTAATCTAGAATGCCATAAATCGGAACACTCAATCAAGTAAGAGGAAGTAGTTGCGTTTTCATTATCTTTGGCCTCAATGGCCTCTTGGCGTATCGCCATTACAGATAGTTTGAAAAGACCCTCAGAGAGGTAACCTTTTCCTAAAAACATTCCAAATTTTGTCAAAATAAACTTGTCAGACTCAAATACTAGTCTAAAACCTCTCTTAACTAGTACAGAGCCGGACACTAAATTCTTCCGGATATCAGGGACATGCAGCACCTATCCAAGAGTGAGGTTCTTGCCGGAGCTCAACCTTAGCACCACAGTACCATAGCCAACCACCTCAGACGAGGCTTGATTACCCATATTGAGCTTCCTCCCTTGGCAGCTCTTGTACTTGGTGAAGCGGCTTCGGTCACCACAAACATGTGCCGTGGCAGCGGTATCAATATACCACTTCCCCTTATTCTCCACGACATTTGCTTCTTCAGTGACAACGGCCGCAAGGTCGGCTTCAGTGAGGTCAATCTCCAACATATTGGCTTGACGAGCCCTCTTCTTCTTCGGCTTTCGGCAGTCCTTGGACATGTGGCCGGATTTGCCACAGTTGTAGCAGTCCCCTTCAAACTTGCGGGATTGCACCTTGCCCTTCCCTTTGGGGTTGCTCTTCGGACGCCCTCTCTTAGCATTGTTGGAGTTGCCACCTTTCTCAGCAAGGTTGACTTTTGGCTCCATGGGTGCTTTCCCCTTCCCATCTCGTGTCCTCATGTCGGTCTCGATGCGGAGCTTAACCACAAGGTCCTCAAGCGTCATTTCCTTTCGCTTGTGCTTCAAGTAGCTCTTGAAGTCCTTCCAGCTCGGGGGATGCTTCTCAATTACAGTTGCCACGATAAAAGCATCTGGCAAAAGCATACCTTCGGCGTGGACATCATGGACAATGAGTTGGAACTCTTGCACTTAGTCCATGACTGGTCGAGAGTCCACCATTTTGTAGTCCAAGAACTTGGCGACTACAAACTTCTTGGTACCTGCATCGTCAGTACAGTATTTTCTTTCAAGTGCCTCCCATATTGCCTTGGAGGTCTTTACATTTGCATATACACTGTACAGACTATCATCTAGTCCACTAAGCAAGAAGTTTTTACAAAAGTAGTCGGAAGTTAGCCAATTATCATAGGCTATGCGGACTTCCAGGTTCTCTTCGTTTTCACTTGGAGGGGCGGGTGCATTCTCCATCAACACGATGGTGAACCCCAATGTTGTCGGGTAGAACAACATCTTCCGTTGCCACCTCTTGAAGTCGCTCCACCAAACTTGGCCGGCTTCTCGGCGGCGGGCAGCACTGCAGACGAGTGCGAGGGTGCCGTCGTGGGTCGGGTTTGAACCCCCCACCACACCATGGTGGTTCACACTCCCAAATGGGACGTTGCTCGCAAGGCGAGAGGACATAGCGATGAAGTTGAATGCCGTGTTAGCGGCATTAGCACGGTTAAGTGCTATCCTCGGCGTCGGTAGCGGCGGAAATGGCAACTAGGGTTGGATTAGCAAAGGCCGGAGCAGGTGTAGGGACGAGCGTCGGTGGAACGGTGTTGCCGGAGGAGGCAATGACGTCAGATACAGCGGGGTTAGTGGCAGCAGAAGGGCGGCGGCGGTAGCGTCGGAGAAAGCAGCACTTGAGGAAGACATCTTCTTAGTTTACTTGAAGCAGATATATGTTTTTTCGTCTTGCGATTGTTTGTATTATAAACTGCTATTACAAGTAAACTATTAAATAACAAAATGAAATAAAACAACAAAAGGAGAAAACCGTCGAGTCGAGGAAGGCCTCTATCCGCAAGACGAAAAACGCCCCGGTAGTGCTCTCGGTTGTGGCGTTTCGTCCCCAAAGATGAAACGACGACGTCTCAAGGATTGCAGCACCGCAGGATCTTTGAGCTCCGGCGAACTGGACTTTTCCGGCGAGGACAGGCTGCTGGAGACTTGAGCTAAGAAGCAGCTAGGATGAGATGCAGAGCTAACTATGGAATGTTGTTGTTTTGCAGGTGTTAGAATGACATGCAGACTGGTCCTATTTATAGGCAGTCCCAGCTCAGGTGTTGATTGCAGGAGCCATTAATGCTGGAGATCGTGGATGGTAAGTGGAGTGGTGGAGAGATGGAAGGTTGGGCTGGCCGAAGAGCCACTTCCGGATCCTTCCAAAAGATACACTTGGGTGTGGCGAGGTGCGATGCACCACGGAGAGGAATCCGGTGCGGCCCGGTCCCACCGCACCGCCCGACCCGGCACCCGACCCGACGGACCACCCAAAGGACCAATTGCCAAGATCCAAGATCCAAGATCCAAGATCCAAGTCCAAGTCCACGGACACGGACACGGACCGGAACCGGGCACGGGCGCGGGCGCGGGCGCGGTGCGGCGCCGCGGCCGCGCCGCGTGTGAGGCGGTCGGCGAAAAGGCTCGCGCAAGCATGAGCATGTGTGGCCCAAGCCCACCACATGTCACTTAGTTGTCTTCTACAATATTGTAGAGACTTAAATACCACACAAAACATTATTCATTAATCGATGTGGGACATGATTAATGTAATAACTCTCCAAAACCCGAATAAGGTAAGTTTCTCCACTTTAGGTAACATATTAGTTTTGTCCCCCCAAACTTCGAGCCACTATTTCTCACTCACCGAAAATCGGAATCGAGAAATTAAGCACACTATAATTATCTACTCGAAACGTAGATCGACGTCATATATCTCAAAATATTAATCGGTTAAATATCGAGGCTCGAAAATACGATCGAAAAGGGCTGAATTTTGCCCAAGCCAAATTAGCATTTAATGCTAATTGAATTTCCATAATAATTAAATAATTTATTTATATATATATATATATATATCTATATATCGATTCCAACATATATATATATATATATATATATATATATATATATATTTTTATCATTGAGAGTATAAGGAATATTTCCTTCGTCATTATCCTCAGAAACAATCGAGGAATAAGTAGGAATATTATCATGCTTTTGGCTATTACCTTTATTTTGTTTCTTATATTTCAGAAATTCTTAGAATTCTTTGTCATGTGACAAATTAGCGGCTATAAGCTTCTGTTTTCCATATTTTGAGCCATAATTTCCGGCTGAAAACCTCTCTTCCTCTATAAGAGGAAGCTCCTCTCCCTCTGGAGGACATATCTGCAAAATTCATTGAATATACTCACGAGTTAAGAAATCAAGGAGATTATTTTCTTCTATTTTCTTGTATATAATTTCAAAATCAAATGGGGCTAAATGAGCCGGCCACCTAGCAAACATTTGCTTAGAAACATCATGTTTAAAATCTTTATTAAACATAAATTTTGCAGATTTGCAATAAATTTTTATAATAAATTTGTAATTGTATAAATCAACTTGGAATTTTAAAACACATTTAACTATAGCTAAAATTTCTCCAGCTATGGTAGAGTAATTCTTTTGAGAATTATTCCATTTTCCTGAATGAAATCTTACAAGATATTCTTCTTTTGTTTGAGAGTTTACCTGTTTAAGGATTCCTCCATAACTAAAGCATCTGTTTCAACAACTTTATCCCAATTTGGGTTATTAAGCATTAAACAAGGTAAATTTTTAACTCTATTCTTAATTTGTTGTACAACCTTAGTATGCTGTTATGTCCAAGGTTTTGGAACGTTTTTCAATCTATTATAAAGTATTGTCATATCTTTAGCAATATCTTTATAATATGGAGAAATATAATTAAAACTTCCTAAAAATCTTTGAAGTTGTGTTTTATCAGTAATTTCATCTGGAATTTTTTTAGCAAATTCAATACTTTTATTAATCGGAATTATATTTTCTTTTTCTATATTATGTCCTAAGAATCTAATATTTACTTGAAATAGATTCATTTTTAGCTTAGATATAACTAATCCACTTTGAACAATAATATCTTTAAATATTCTTAAATGTTTAAAATGCATTTCTATATCTTTAGAAAATACTAAGATATCATCTATATAGACTATGATAAATTCACTATAAGGAATAAAAATATCATTCATAATCTTCTGAAATTCAGGAGGTGCATTTTTTAATCCAAATGACATCACATTCCATTCAAATTGTCCTATTGGAACATTAAAAGTAGTTTTATGTCTATCAGATTTATCAATCTGAATCTGCCAATATCCTGACTTTAAATCAAATTTTAAAAACATAGCATAATTATATAATCTATCTAATAAATCTTTTTTTTATTAGGAATAGGATACCTAATCCATTTTAAAACCTTATTAAGAGGTTTATAATTTATTACTAATCTAGATACTCCTCTTTATTGTCCTCTATGTTTATTAACATAAAAAGCCATACAATACCAAGGAGATTTTAAAGGATTTATTAATCCTTTTTGTAATAAAGATTCAATTTCTTTTTTACATAATTCTAAATATTCAGAATTTATTTGATAAGGTCTAGCCTTTATCAGAATTCTTTTTTCATCGAAATCTTCCTCATTAGGAAGAGAAACAATATGTTTCTTTCTTTCCCAAAAAATATTTTAATTTAGGATTAAAGGATAAAATTTAAGGAAAAGAATTTTATAATATTCTATCTTGCTATAAGGAATAGAACTAGTATATAGGGGAGGGTTCTATTGAGAACACCCCTTACATAGAGAAATAAGAACAAATTATTACCCTTGATCTTGACTAATAGATGGTGTAGATTGAATTGAAAATGTATTTCATTTAGTATTTTTTTAAACCAAAAACTCTCATTAAGGGTAAAATGGGTAGGATTTGTGCTTATTATTCATTTGGTAAAGAATGAAAAGGGGCTAGGGTTCTTTTATGCAGCCATTATCGTTCCAAAAATTTCGAATCAACCACCACACACAAAAATGGTGATTTCGGATACGTCGCTCAAAATTAGTGTTCGTTGTCGTAGGAGATGCCTAAATTAGTGTTCGTTATCGTATGAGCCGCGGGCACAACGTTCCAGAGACGATGCTTGAAGCAGTTTTCAGAGGAGACTTTTGAAGAAGATATTAGTGTTCGTTGTCGACGCGGGCACAACGTTTCGGAGGCGACGCTTGAAGCAGTTTTCAGAGGAGACTTTTGAAGGTGTTCTCAGTTCGAAGAAGTTTTCGGAGGCAGTGTGTTCTCAAAAGGTATGTGCCGCGAATTAATAAACTTTGAAATCGAATTGATAAATTGCGCAGTAGACTTTGAAATCGAATTGAAACATTGCTTAATCAGAAAACAAACACCTAGGGCTTTTTTGTTGGATTATGAATTGATAAACTGCGTAATGTAATTGGGTTTTTTTTGGATTAGTGTTTGATTAGTTCATATTAACGTGATTATGCACATTTGAATTAGGGTTTTAACAAATTGGATTGACAGATTATGCACATTGGATTGAAAGATTATGCACATTGGCTTTTTTTTTCGATTAGTTTTTGAATTAGGGTTTTAACAGTCTGGATTGACAGATTATGCACATTACAGTATACATTATGCACATTTTGTAATTCACTTTCAGCTACTTTGGTTGTTTGACATATTATGCACATTATAGTCAAAAATTTGCATAGATTATGCACATTTCAATTCCTGAACATTTACTTCTGAATGCACATGCACATTGAACTATATATGCACATTTCATGTAAAATATATGCACATTTCCTGTATTATATATGCACATTTCACGAAAAATATATGCACATTTCCTGTATTATATATGCACATTTCTGAATGGGTGGCTGCTTAATAAAATTTCTCAGTGTATTGATTTTGTATATAGGCTTACAATGGGTGGGAAGAGAAAGGGAGGAGCATTGATAGGAGGGGGTAGACTAAGGTTACTAAAAAAAGTAAGGTTGAAGCGGTAGAAGTTGAAAAAGATAGAAGAAAGAAGGGTAAGGGGATTGATGATGCAAGGGAAGAAACGTCTAAAAAAAATAAAAAGAGAAGGTTTTGCCCAACAAACTACACCACTGACTGTAGGCCGATCTATTAGCAGAATCAACCAGTTCCCTTATTTAATCTCTCGTGCAACCCCATCTTGCCTATATAGATCTATAGAAAGAATGAATCCTGCTCAGAGACGAGCTGTTGAAGAATTAGGATTTGGGTCATTAATGAAGCTAAAAATAACCGAGGTTCCCTTTAAAATGGCACATTGGTTAGTTAGTAGATTTGATGCAAGAAAGTGTGGTTTAAGACTATTAGACAGAGGGTTACTACTTATAGTGAATGAGGATGTGCATAGAGTTTTTGGCTTGCCCATGGGGAGGAGAACTATAGGGCAAATTTCTGGATCAGAATCTAGGGAGATGTTGGAGGAGTGGAGAAGTTATTTTGAGGATTACGAGAAAATTTTGCCTGCAAAGTTAATGGAAGAAATGCTACAACATACTGAAGGGGGTACATGGTTTAGAAGACATTTCCTTGTTCTGGTAGAGGCCTATCTAATTGAGAATTCACATAATGGTTATGTGTATCCATCAATTATTGGTTGTTTAAAGGATCTAGAACAAGTAAAAGAATGGAACTGGGGGGAGTATCTGTTGAAGAGCTTGGTTCGAAATAGGCTTAAATGGGATACAGAAAAGCCATTTGGAGGCCCATCACTATTTCTGACAGTAAGTATTTGTATTGTTAAATACATGAGTTTGTCAGCCCACTAAAATATCTAACTTTCCTTTTTTATGTTGCAGCTTGTATATGTAGACAGAGTAAAGGTTTTTAATGAGACATATCCTAGATGTCTGCCAGTGTGTGTGAATTGGGATGATGAATCATTAAAGAAAAGACAGAAAAGGGAAATCAAGGGAGGAGGATTTGGGGGTGGGGTGATTTTAGATTCGGTGGAAATAAGAGTAGAAGAAATGGTGGACAAGGATAATGACAAAGAAAAGACAACCCCAACAAACCAACTGGAGAGGCTAATATCGAAGGCCAACTTGGTAGCAAAGCACATGGTTGATCTATTTAAAGAGATAGAGACGACTACTGTGGATGAGAATGCAGCAACACCTATTTTCCAAAGAGCAGTATCTACAACAAAAAGACTCATCGGGTGTGATGTGAGCAATGAAAGCACACAGGTGACTAACGAGTTTGAAGATGAAAGCTACTGGGGAGATGTTCGAGTGATTAATTCTATCATAGAGTTAGAAGAAGCATGTCAGAAAAAAGAAGAGTTCCTAAATAACTTGTTACCTGCACCAAGTTTTAGTCTTGGACTGTCTCAAATGACACAGAAGGGGCAGAAAACACCTACCAAAAATGTGCATAGAACAGTTTCCATACAGTCCCCAAAGCAAGGGAAAACAACTGAGGTAAATATATAACTAGTTCAGTATGAATATCTATGTTAATACAATTCAGTTTAAAAATATACAATTCACTTTCTTCTGTTTTTATATTTTAGGAAGAAAGTGTATGGACAAATGGCAGTGATGATGAGCTGTATAATGAAGTAATAGATAATTTCCAGGTAAAGATGCAGAAACATTTTGCAGCAGAATGCAATAAATTTATATGCACATGTGATTTGATTTATATGCACATTTATTATTTCTTTATATGCACAACTTCCAGGTTGATGATTATATTAATGAAAAGGGAAATGGAAACGAGGAGCACATAGCAGGAGGTGAAAGAGATAAAGCTGAAGCAGACAAAGTGTTTGATGGAGATGAACAAGAAACTGACTTGGAAGCAGAAAAGGTCAAATTACATTGCCTATCACATTTCAGTACATTAATATGCACATGTGATTACGTTTATATGCACATTAAGTGTTTATTTATGTGTACAATTTAACAGGTTGAAAATGTAAATGTGAATGAGGAGCACATATCAGAGGGTGAAAAAGAGAAAAGTGAAAGAGAGAAATTGGTTGATGGAATAGAACAAGTAGATGAAGCTGAAGTACAAAAGGTTAAATTAAATTAACATAATTTGTGTGCAGTTAGATAACAAATTTGAGAATTCAAGTAATTGTTTGTTATATCAACAAGTTGCAGGGTGTTGATGAATGTGAACAGGATACGGAATCAGAAGGGAGTGAGGATGGTGACAATGAAGGAGAGAACAATAAAGGGAATCCGGACAAAGTTGGGACAGACATTGTTGTAAGCATTAGTTCACTATTTCTACATATTAAATGATAAACTTCATATGCGTAACAAGAGACTACAAAAGAAAAAACCAGCTGCTTGTATATCCCCATATGTGAGAAGAACAGTTGAATTGACAAAAAGATTAGTTAAATCTGAGAAGGTTATAGGAATGTACACTTTTTACAATAAGGATTCACAGTAAGTGTGAATGTTTAATGCTTTATTAGTCTTTAGTTTCAATTTATATTGATAAATCTAAATACTATAAATGTATATATGTAGGGATAACATCATCTTTGACAATGCTGATGATTTGGAAGTTGGAAAGGAAATCTTTCAGAGCTTAGCACGAGGGAAGCATATAAACCTTATTATCATGCAGCTATGGAGCAGATGGCTAAATTCTAAAGAAATCTTGAAATCAGAATCCTCAGAACGACGTTTCTTTGCCAGTCCAAAGGTGACGGTAAGTATAATTTATAAGAACATTTATTACTGATTATGCACATCAATCAAACGGTATATGCATACATTGATGAATTATTATGCACATTTTTTCAACTTCTACTCTGTACAATTCTGAATGATTATTTATGGATTTTATAGGACTATGACATGCATCGAAACTATACAAAATTTTGTGAGCAATTATTGGGGGAGATTATTTGTCATCAAGAAGAAGAGCTTGATTTGCTTGATCAGGTAAGGACTATGAATTTTATAGTACACAGTTTTGCTTAATAGAACATATATGATTGAAATGTACAACACACAGTTTGTTTTCCCGGTGTACATTGGTCAACTGCACTTCATGGTAATGTGTGAGACGAAGAAGCCGAAGGTTCATGTAATCGATAGCTTGAACGATGAAAAATCCAGATGTTCGGAAGCAAAGTACTTGGAATGGACAAACAAATTGGTACGATATTCTATCCATTCAATTTGATACGAAAATGATAAGTAGTTTCTATAATTGCCAACTGATATATTTAATTAATTTTGTGTAGAGAGAATCACTAAGGTTGTTTCTACTGGATCAAGACCTGGAGATGAAGGCTGTTGTTGTGCAAGGTTCCCCGCTAAACGTTGTGCTCGTGAAATGGGGAGATCCTAAGAATGTGAAGGACACAGGGATTTATACCATGAGACATATGAAAACATTCATGGGCGACTCGGGGACTTGGCGATGTGGGCTGACAAATAATTCAAAGAATCAAATTCCAATCCTAAGGGTCAGGTACTGCACTGCACTGTTGACATGACCCCATAACCGGATAAGTGAGCAGACTATTCAAGCGGCAGAAGAACACTATGAGAAGATGATCGTCGGAAGAAATATAGACGTGCTGAAAAAATTACTTGGTTGATGTTTTTGAATATCATATTATTTTGTTGTGATGGTGGTTGCAGATGTTGTTTTGAAATTCAGTTGAATTCATAGTAGAAGTACAAGTTAGGACATATTCAGATGTGATTTTACAGACTTGGAAAAACTAATGGTTTTGTTATGCACATTTTCAGAAATTGTTATGCACATGCATCGCATTTGTTATGCACATTCCCTGAATTTTTATTCTGCAATCCTGTATTTGTTATGTACATATAAGGTATTTCTTATGCATATTTGCTGAATTTGTTATGCACATTAAGCAAAATAACAATATTATCAGTATGTTTTGCAACAACAAATTCATAAACAAGGATCCAACACGAATAATTTAAAATGCGATACAAATTCGCCACAAAAACATTTAAAGATGTCATATTGCAGAATTAGAATTGTTCATTCATCTTCAATGGTCGTTTGATCACAGTTACGAGCGTCGTGATTGGTCAATTGTTTGTATTTACTGCATTTCCTCTTTGGTTTGCTTGCTTTACGAATAGCAGCTTCTTTCCTCGATTGAATACGACTTCCACTACCCTTTGTCTTAACTGGACTAGGAGACAACACTGATACACTCTCCGGAACCGAACAACCATAGAAATCTTCAATGACCTTCTTCTTGGCATTACAATCACTATAACAAAATTAGAGTGTTAGTTCTTCGTTGGAAAAGTACAGGGTAAATTAATGAAATGAATTAAATAAAATTATATAGAGCACGTACTTCTTTGTGTTCATTCCGGTTGTAAGATTTGAATACTTCTCCGTCAATTTTTTTAGATCCAACAACAACCCCGCCCGAAGCTCTTCACTACACTCAACAAGTCCAATACATCTATAACTCTCATATAACAACTCCCGATTATCCTTTCGATTTGATCCTTCGCCAAACCTCAAATACGGATCTTCGAAAGAGATACTTTTAGACCAACGAGGTAGAAGATACTGATTTGGGATACAATCCACTCTCTTATTCTTTAGAACAAAGAAAACGTGCTTGCACAACAAACCCTTTCTCAAGAATAGGTTGCAACCACATACTATGTTATTATCCTTGCTATCAAACACCAAGGTGAAGGTACCATCTCCAGAGTCTTCAACCTCATATACAGTAGTCGTACCAACATCAGTCATCTTCAAAACACAACACGAATGTATGGCTGCTACAATTTCAGCTTGGACTTCCTTAAACTTTGAAAATGTATAGAATGAAGCGGCATGCTTCTCAATCTGGAGGTTGGTAACAAGTTCAGGAAAACTCTTCAAATCATTGCAGGTCTCTAGGTTGTGTGTGTGTCTCTGAGCATCAATTGCACTCCCAAAATGCATGAAAAACTCAATAAGATTATCATGGCGGTTTAGAAATCTTTGGAAGAAATTGTTCTCCGATTCTGACATTGAGGTGGTCTTGAATAAGCAACTCATTGGTAAATTTTTGAAATATGCTGGAATCCAACGTTCTCTTAGTTCGAACATAGTCTCAAACCACTTGTGGCCATTCAAATCATATTCAGACATGAGGGCAAACCACCTTTGATCGAATTCATTTAGGTCAATCGATTCAGACCATACCAATTCATTGAATTTGTGCTTGAAATCTTCATCAGCCCTCAAAGACACGGAAAGTTTATCGGCAACTTTGCACATGATATGCCACATGCAAAATCTATGACGTGTGTGAGGTAATACTGCTGCAACCGCCTTTATCAACAACTTGGGATGCTGATCATCCATACAAAATAGAAACTTTTGAAGAAGCCAAGCATATGCTTCTTCACACTCACCAGATAACAAACCAGCACCAAAAGTAATGCATTTCCCATGGTTATCCTTTCCTGTAAAAGGGGCAAATATCATATTATACCTTGTAACAAATCATAAAAAAATAAAAAATTAATACAAAAATGACAAATTTTCTCAGCACATCGTTGAAATTTACTATGCACATTCATTGATAAACTTATGCACATTCGTGTACTGAGAATAGATAGATTAAAAAACGTTAGGTAATATAAAACAAGACAGCAAAACTTACTTGTTAGTTGTGTAAGTAGCATCAAATGATACGGCTTCACCAAAACGCTTGTCGTTATTAATGGAAACTACATCAGCCCAAAATAACCGAGTCAATTTTTTTCATCATTTACAGCGTAATAAAAGGTGAATCTATGTGATAATTGATGCCGCCTAAGCAACTCATCCAAAACAACTTGAGTATCCAATCCAACTACAGACTCCCGCACATCACGTGAGAAATTCTTGAAATCATTGCCACTACAACCAATCTTGTCAAAACTACCGACTAACTTCTTAAATAATTTGAAAGATCGGACTGGTCCAATATTAGCTCGACGATAATTCAAAACAAAACTCTGGTGGGTGTAATCCATTTGTCTATTCAATTTCAAAAACTGTTTTTGGCCTTCTTGGAGCAGAGGGTGAGAGTGTGGCTCAATAAAGGTTGTTATTTCATAACCTTCGGATCCACATAATTTAAACACAACGCGTGCTTTACATCCAGCTTTACCACTCCTTGTCTTTCTTTTTTTCTTACTACTTGAAGCATCAGTTACTTCGACGTTTTTGGAGAAATGGGAAGTTCCATGACCCTCACGGTTACATAACACATACCTATGCTTGATAATCAAATCGGTAACACGAGATGTGCTCAAGCGCACATCAAATCCGCACAAACCAGCATATACTTTGTAAAAACGAACACCATCATCCAAATGGCTGAATTTTTGACCAACATAAGGTTTAAGATCAACGGGACAAACAGGACTATAACACATTTCGGTGCTATCCATAATAGACTCTTCAAAATCAGTTGAATCAGCTGGTAAATAATGAAACAACACTAAATGAATACCTTCCGCAAATTTCATGCGAAAAAAATCACAATGTGCGTAAATGCATGTCATAAATGTGCATAAACATAATAGGTGATGTGCAAGTCATAAATACAAGGGCAATCTACACAAAATTGATGAAGCTCAATGACAAATTCTCTTCACAAATAGCATTAAATCCATGAAACAAACAGCGTCTTATCAAACCCATAAGACGATTGTTCTAACAAACACGCAAATTTATACATTTCGCACAATCACTACAAATTAATAAAACACCCAATTTATTATTCGAATTACAAAATAATTATTGAAAGTAAAGATTACCCATATGCTTCGGAAATGATAATGGCGAATTCAAAATGGGATGTGCACAGCGAAACGAATGGCGAAACAAGGGCAATCAATGTCAATGATTTTCTCTTCAATTCTTAAAGAACACTACTGTCGAAATTGCATATGGAGGAAGAGAGAGAGAAAGTGTTTTTACATCTTAAAACATAAGAGCCAAAATGACGAAAATACCCTTAATGAGTTTTTTTTCCTTTAAAAAAATGCTTAGTCAACACTCAATCTGAACCACATATCACGAAAATGAATGGCACGGATTTGTTCTTATTTCTCCCATTAAGAGTGTGTTCTCAAAAAATCACATTCCTATATATAGGGATGGCAATGGACCGGATTTGGACCGGATCTTCCTCGGTCCAGATCCAGATTCGGGATTTTTTACTTTGGTCCAAATCCGGTCCAGATCCATTGGATCTCAAAAAATGAGATCCAGATCCAGATCCATTGGATCCACAGGGTCTCGGGTCTAGACCCGGATCCATAAATTTTTTTAGCTAAAATTAAAAAATTATAAATCAATTAAAATTTAACTAATTTAATTAGTTCTACGATAACACGATAATCTTTAAAAGCATTACTATCATTAAAAAAAATCAAACTACTCATGATATTATAAAAATATTACAATTATCTATAAAACTATGATCTTCTCTCTAAAAAAAACTTCCAAATTTGTGGACAGTGGGTACTCAATCTCCTCCCTCTTTTCTATTTATTAGATTACTAGTTAAGCATTTCAAGCTCAACAAATAATGTAACGTGATATTTTAAGTAGAATAATATAAATATAATATTTTAGATATGATAATAAAATAATATTTTAGTTATAAAAATGGCGGATCTGGACCGGATCCGGATCTCAGATCGTAAAGTCCAGATCCAGATCCGTAATTTCTAAAATTAGTCCAGATCCGATCCAGATCCAATGGGTCCAATTTTTTAAGATCCAGATCCATAAAAATGGATCTGGATCCACGGATCTGGACCGGGTCCAAGTTCCATTGCCGTCTCTACCTATATATATATATATGGTAAAGTAAGAGAAAAGATAAAATAAAAAAAAATAGAAGAGATAAGATGATAAAGTATAAGATATATATGATAGTTATTTCCAAATTAGGAACTGTGCCAGAAATAGCAGGACAGATGTAGTAATAAACAAATACTCATACATAATTTTATCATTCCGTAGTAAAACAACGTTTAACTCCGCTGCTAAATAAATGTACGAGGAGGACAATATTAATTGATACTTCGACACATCTGATCGATAAGGCATAAGACTAAATTACAAGATAAATAGAAGCCTAATTAAATTCAACAAATAAATGTTCCTTTCTTTGATTTCCAAATCAAGAAAGGTATTTGCAAGCACCAATACCTGCAACAATCAAACAATACAATTATTTCAAGATAATCATCTTCATATATTTATAATTTTGTTTACATATATATATTATATATATATATATATATATATATATATATATTTAAGAGAGAGAAAGAGAGAGAGAAAGAGAGGGGGAGAGAGGCGTACTGGGATCAGTAGAAGTGATGAGGGCGGAGCCGGAGAAATCGCAGTTGAAATCATGACGGCCTTCCGTCTGGTAGAAAGAATTCATTACATAAGCGGCGTGAGCCCTGACGTTATTGGGGTCGAAGCACGCGCCGCCGGGTTGGATCGGCCTGCAATCCACGCCGTGGCTGCACACGTAGTCTATGTCCGCCTGCAGCGCCGCATCGCTCGCCTCCGCTTTAGGCACGCACCACTTCTTTGCGCTTTGCGACGGCGCCGGCGCTTTGGGAGCAGGCTGCATGACACGATATGCAATCATATTTAAAATAGAAATAATAAATACGAAGACAAAATTGTTGCATTTACAAAATCCATATGTAACTTGCAACACGAATAAAATAAACATTTTTTCTAACAGGTGCGTTTGTTTTGCACCTTGGAATCAGATTCAGATTCAGGATGAATCCTCTCAATTTCAGAATATATTGACTCATTCTAATATAATAATTTGGATTAGTTGTTCGGATTCAGGATCATTAATATACACGTGTTTCGTATAATTTTACTCTTAACTTTATAAAATTAAAAAATATTAAAATTAAAATTAATAAATAGAAAAAATTAAAAAAAACGAGACTATAAAAAATTAATAATGAAGAATGAAAAAAAAATATTAATGACAAATAAAATAATGGAATATAGAAAAAAGAAACGAAAGAGAAAAAAAGAAAAGAATGAAAAAAAGGAATAAAATGTTAAATGAATAATGAGAAAATTAAAAAAAGGTTTTTTAAAAATGGTATGGAATCAAATTTGAAATTTGAAGTAAAACCAACCAAATAGTAAAGGATTCTAAATTTTTTAATATCATTTCAAAATATTGAATTCAATACCCATAATCAAAACACGATATAACTTCGGTACAATATTATACCGTACCAAAAATCACGGTATACCAAAAATTCAGTATATTCGATATTTTTTCGGGATGATATGTGCGATATACCGATAACACCCGTATTAAAAACACATGTAACACATTAAGACATCAAAAGTGAGATAAATCATCCTAGTGTTTTGAAAGATATAAGAAAATCTACTATCCAGTTTTTTTCTATCTAATCTCGAATTACTTCAAATAACTCACTCCGTATGATTAATAAATTCATATTAGAGTATATTTTAATTACATAAGGATTATTGGTTAATACAAATTAAACATGAATAAACACGAATCTGATCCATTATCATACCGCTATCCTAAATTCCCAAGTCATTAGAAAAAGACTTTCACTTCCAAAATCTTACTTTTATATTCCACTCATGATCATTTAATTTATTTGTTGGATTAGCAGAACTAGTAGATCTTGAAAGGAACAATCAAGTAGTAATATGTGAACAGGAATCAAAGCATAATACTTTATTTAATCTGGGAAATTCAAAATGGGAACAAGAATAAAGCATAACGGGAAAAAGAATAGGGACAAGATTCAAAGTTAAATTAAGAAAAGTAAAGAATCAACAGCACATGGGCAACATCTCGATTTCTGAATTAAAACTATAAAATGCTTCGTCCCCCACACGCACTCTCTAAATTAAATTCCGACTACTAAAAATATTGATGGGATTCAAAGTTTAGGATTATCGAGCACCAAAATCTACCTATATTTCTATGAAAAAGGAATCCATATAATTAGGAGCTAATGAAGAATTAAATATTTATTAATGATTCAGAATTAAAAATTAACCAGTTGCAGTTTTGAGAGGATAAATCTACAATTTTCATAGAAAATATACAATTTCAGAACCGAAATATCAATTTCTTTAAAATTATAAAGAAAAATTAAAATTATACTCATTTTGACCTCTTATAATAATTTTTAGATACCATATCTTATTAATGTATGCATGTTAATAATGAGATCATATACTACTAATTTATGGATGTTAATAATTTACAATTAGTGGACTTTAATACACGATTTTTGCCACTAATTAACCTTTCAATATCCCTGATTTCCAATTTATAAGTTAAAACTCCATTTCCTTTTATGGATTAATTCTTATAATAAAAATAAAGTTCAAGATTAAATTAATTTCCACTAAGATCAAAAATAAGTTATTAATCACTATCAACCTATCATCAACAAATCTAAATAATTGATTTTTTTTTAATAAATAAATAAATTATTACCTTAACCGGAGCAGAAGCATCAGCCCGCATAACCCCAGCATCATAAACCTGCGTGAAATCGGGCCTAAAAAGCCCGAAATTCTTCTCCGACAGCGGCCCGCTCTTCTGGTTCTCGTTAAAAAGCCCGAATATATAAATATCGAACCTCTTCCTCGGCATCAACGGCGTCCCTCGGCCGGCGTTGTACTTCCTCACCAGCGCGCCGTTATAAGCCGCCGCGTTCTCCATCGAGCACCGCGGCCGCTCGAATGTCTCCCCCTCCGACGACCACCCCGTCTCCCCCACCGCAATTTCAACATCCTTGTACCCCAACTTCATCATCGAGACGTATACGGCGTCCATCAGCATATCGAACATGTTTCCGTACGTCCGCTTCGTGTATTTGTCGAAAATGCCCTTGTTCGGCTTGAAGAGGGCGAAATTGGAGTTGTTAGGGCTCCAGCCGAAGTAGGGGTAAGGATTCACCATGAAAGGGGTTTTTGTTTCCCTGTGGAATTGGAGGAGGGGAGCGAGGACTCCGCGATCCCAACCCGGTCTAAACTTTGCTAGGCTTGGCGGTTCGGAAGATTCTAGAATTCCGAGCGAATGTGCGGTGGTGATTTTGATTGAGGTGAGGTTTAATTCGATTAGGGCGGTGTGGAGGGAGCGCATGGCAGAGACGAGGTTGTCGATTAGGTTTTGGGGGCCCCAGTGGAGGATCTCGTTGCCGACGAGGATGTAGTTGATTTTGGTCTGGGGGTAGAATGGGGAGATGTGTTGCGAGAGGTAGGATTTGGCGTAGGCGGCGTCGGTGAGGGCGGGAATCTCGCCGTTGGGGATGGTGACGGCGACGAGGAGGCCGGAGCCGGCGAAGGCGCGGAGGAGGTCGGGGTTGGCGTCGAAGAGCTTGACGCGGTCGATGGTGGTTTGTTGCTTGAGGAAGTTGACGACTTGGGAGGGAGGGGGGAGGTTGTCGCCGAGAGTGCCGTAGTTGACGCCGATGGCGTCCGCCGCCGAGGCGGCGGCGAGGAGGAGGAGGACGAGGTGGTGGAACATGTGAAGCTTCGAGAGTTGGGGACGAGAGAAGGGCTTTGGTGGTGAAAAATGAGGAGGACAGCGGGTTTTAACTGCGGAAATCAAGAGTTGTAGGATTTTGTTTTAATTACGAGTATAAAATACTTAGGGAGAACACTGATTTTATTCTTATAATTTGGCTGGTTTTCGATTTTGATTTTCTATAATATAATTATCTCATTTTTTGTTTTATAATTATAAAAAGTTTTCGTTTTTTTCATCATGCAGAAAGTATATTTATGCATCTATTTTGCTGTTTAATAGTATATTAATAATTTTAAGAAAATTACCGATTAGACAAGTAATTAGATAAGTGAAGTACATTCTGTGTGCAAAATAAATTCGGAAATGGATTCGATTAATAACGATTTACGAACTAAAAATAATACCAGCCACATTAATATATGATAAAAATGATTTTTTTATAAATTTATGTAGTATTTCAACATATTCTTTTTATTGGATTAAAATGGTAGTGGGAAAGAACATGAGAAAACGCGTATTGGGTTTGAGGCGGAAAAGAGGACAAATAGGATTAGGGCATGAAAGTTGTGTGGATAGAGGTGAATTTAATTAGATAGATTTTGTAATAATAGTAAGATTGCTCATTCAACACGTCATGCTTTATTCAAGAATATAATCATGTTAATTACGTTAAATTTACAGTTTATTACATGAGCGAGTTGTAAGATTGAATTAACCAGCTCATCAAATGATTTTATTTCCGTTGGGAATAAATAAAGTAATTTACTTTCTAACAAAGCAATTATCAATAATAATTAATTTTGTCGGTTGGTATTTAGATCTAGAACATGGAACAGGTTTATCATTACACGAATCATAACGGCTGCAGCAGCTTTCTCTAAAATCTCTCCACGTGTATTTTAGCACTATTACAAATAACCAGTTAGGGAGACGTCAATTTTGAACATGTTGATGATGTGGGAGAACAACAGATTGAGTGGAGTCAACAATGTAGGCCATTTTGTTCAGACTTGACATGCACACAATATGTATCTATGTTTTGTTAGGACAATCTATGACTTATACGTGTGTGCGTGAATCTTTTGGGTCTTGTTTTTTAGTCTATAATAGTTTTAGCCCATAAACATATAATAAAAATATTGCAAAAATTTGTGTGCACCATGTTGCACATGCAATATGATTCAATTATTCAATTTTGATCCGCTTTGACCCGTATTTGACACGTTAACTCGCTTTGACCCGTGTTGACCCGCTGATGTCAGCATAACATCATTAATCATTTTTTAAATTTTTTTATTTAATTTTTAAAAAAAAATTATTATTTTTAAATTTTTTTTTATTTTTTACGTTTTTTTTCTCTTTATTTTAAGGACGGACGTGTCACTCTTTGCATACGGAAGTGTCAATCGTAACAAACAAAAATGTCAATCCCAACAAACAAATTTATTTTAAATTAAAAAAAAATTCGTTTTTTTTAACGTTTTTTTCCATTTATTTTAAGGATGGGCGTGTCACTCTTTGCATACGAAAATATCAATTGTAACAAACAAAAGTGTCAATCATAACAAACAAATTTTTTGATTTTTTTTTTGGATTTTTTTGATAAGTAAGGCGTATCATTTGTAATGAATAAATGTGTCATTTGTTTTTTATTCAAAGTGTCAATCATAACAAGCAAAAATATCATTTGTATTTGAATAAAGTATCATTTATTGACTATCAATTATTTTTGAAAAAAATACAATTTGTTTCGAAAAAAAATGTCAACTGTGTATGAAAAAAGTATCAATTATCTACGTTGTTTGGGTCAATCATGACAAAAGAACGTGTCAATGATGAGTAGAGTGTATGTTTAGGTCATAATTCATAATAGAGAGTAGAATGTCAATTGTCACTGTTGTGCGTGTCACTCATGACAAAAGAACGTGTCAATGATAAGCAGAGTGTCTGGTTAAGCCATAATTCACAGTATCATAGCAGAGTGTCAATTGTCTCTGATGTGAGTGTCAATCATGACAAAATAACGTGTCAACGATGAGCAGAGTGTCTGTTTAAACCATAATTCACAGTATCATAGCAGAGTGTCAATTGTCTCTGATGTGAGTGTCAATCATGACAAAAGAACGTGTCAACGATGAGCAGAGTGTCTGTTTAAGCCATAATTCACAGTAGAGAGCAGAGTGTCAATTGTCTCTGTTGTGCGTGTCAATCAAGATAAAAGAATGTGTCAATGATGAGCAGAGTGTCTGTTTAAGCCATAATTCACAGTAGAGAGTAGAGTGTCAATTGTCTCTGTTGTTCGTGTCAGTTATGATAACAGAGTGTGGCAATGATGAGCAGAGTGTCACTTTAATCCAATAATCACACAATAAAATATGAAGCATAATAACGAGAAATGTTGCTCAAAGTGTCAATCGTAATAAACAAAAGTGTCAATTATAATTAAGGAAAGTGTCACTTTAATATCATACGAAACCACCGTTTAATTATTTAGTCAATAAAATATAATCATCATAATAACCAAAAATGTTACGTAAATTATTTCTAGAAAAATAAGGAGTTGGTTTGGATTTAAAGAGATCACCAAATCTCTATTTGGAGCAAGACTAATAGGGAAACAACTCTAAGGAAGGTTTAATTAGACTAAATATCCTTTTAGGATTCAAAGTTGCAAATTTGTTTGCCATGAAATCAATGAGATCAGTCTTCTTAAAGAAATATGCAGACGTATTAACTACTGGAGTAGTTGCATCAATAGCAATGCCACGACCCAATCTTTCACCTGCTCAAATTAGCAACTAAGCAACTCAATACAACAAAATTACAAATCAAAGATGCAAAGATATAGTATTACTCAGCATTACAACACTGCTTCCATCCCACATTAGTTCTTCCTTGAGATTATAAAATTCTTCATTGGACATTACAGACTTCCCTTCATAGTAAAATGTCTGTGACAGAGTTATGGTACAGAAAGTCTTCGATTTTACGAACCACAAAAATATATTAGATTTTTATTATGGAAATTAGATTATTAAATTAATTAATTGAAAGGATGCGTTGGTTCCTAGATGAATGGACATGTTACTTCGTGGAATGGACATATTATTTCATAAATTAAATGATGAACGAATGTGTTGATTCATGAAGAGATATATTGGTTCATGCCAAGAGGTACTTGGAAGTTGAACAAATGCAACCATTCATAATTCATCTTATTGTGAAGAACTATGTCCATTGTGTCCATTACGAAAAGTTGCGACCTTTCTGAAGAGTTATGTCTTTTATGAATGGGTGCTTCAAATCTATAAATAGACCTTTCCATCCGATTATTAAGAATCAATTTTCCAATTTATTTGTGTTTCCTTTCATCACATACTTTCATTTCCTTAGTCCCAAATATCAAGTAGTTCCCTGGAATTACGAGAAGTAGTGCAACTACTCGTAATTGAAAAACCGTTGTATCTTGGAGACGAGTGCTATAGACCGCATGCACCGAGTAGTGGAGCATTATCGTCTTGCGGAGAGAGAGTCTAACTCTCGCCTCGGTTTGCATTTCGTTATTTTCGCTAATCTATTCTCATATATTGTTTGTTGTATTGTTGTAGTATTTATACTAACATTTGGTTTATTGTCGCTACATTTCTTCACACCTAATTTTTAATAACAATCGCAAGACGATAATTCGTGTTGAAGAAATTATGACAAGTAGTAGTAACGTGCTGCCGAACTTTACAACAGCAGCGAACAACCAAATTCACGCGGAAAGGATCCCTGTTCATGCGGAAAAGATCCGACCGTCGCTCTTTGACGAAAATTCACGTTTAGGTTCTGCCCCAGGAGGGCTTCAAGTTCGTAGAAGTAAGCTTTCTGATCGGGCGTCGTTACGATAATTAAAATGGCCTCCAAACTTGAGTCAGCGAGTTTGTGGCATTTCTGTCAGCTGTACTTCGCGGGCTTGTATCTTCTTCGTCTGAACTCCATTTTATGCGTCGAGCATAGTTTTGGAAAGCCAACAAACTCAGCGTTCTATCGGTATAAGAATCGGTGAGTTTCGAGAAGGGACGAAGCTCCTAGGCTATTCTAAAGTTGGGGGTTCGGCACATCCCAGGGAGTATGGCGTTTCGGTAGTGCCTTTTCGTAGATCCGTAACTTCTTGATACGATCTCCCAATGGCGAACGGAAAAGTTCTGGAGATCCTTTGAATGACAAGGTTCGATACGGTATAGGACTTGGGGTTTCCAGATTTGAGGTATGTTCACAAAATATCTCTCAAAATGGGTGGAGCTAAGCCTCATTTCAATACTTAGAATTTTCTGGGTGTGGCATTTAATCAAACAACTTACGGGCGACATTCGAGCGACGTATCTCAGCGGTCGGGACTCGTTTTACGATCAAAGATATGCTCTGGAATCCTTGTTTATCAAGGTTTGTGTGGATGTCAGTTTTCTAGAATTATGAGTTCGATTGGGTCATGAAAATCGGGTCGAAACTTGCTTGCTCGCGCTTCTCGCCGCTTGGTGTTTTGAGTAAGCTTTTTCTGAGGGGTATAACATTCTGGTCCGAACTCCAAATAACGAGAGGCAAGTTGCGTTGGAAAGCCTATAGTCGTGACTTTACAACGGTATGGGTTTCAAGGGGTTTTCGGACAAACAAATAGTGTGTTGGAAATGCTCAGGACATGCTTGAAAATCAGTAGGTAGTGCAGCGAGCCTTCTTCGACGGCGAATAATTCCTTGGTCCGATCTCCGTTTCACGAACCGATAGGTGTGTTGAAAAACTAAAAGTACAAGGTTTGCAATGGTATAGACTTTGGGCATTGTTTTTCATTACTCCGGTCGGAAATTGCGACGCAAGTTCGCAAGATGAACAGTTTTTCTTTCGCAAGAAAAATCTGGGTTTAGTGATGATTTTGGGCAGTTTAACGGGGTGTAACTCATAAATCGAGAGTCCGTTTATCGAACTGCGAGATGCATTGGAAAGCCTATACAAGTGGCTTTCCAGAGGTATGAGTTTCGATAGGTGTTAGTTGGTTTTGAGTGATCGGGAGTTGTTTGAACATAGCCGGTTCACTGCCTGTGGCACCGAGGCAGTTCGGAGTGCCATCTTCGGCAGCGGATAACTTCGGGGTTCGAGGTCCGATTTACGAACAGTTTGCGGCGTTGCAAAGTTCGTATTATAAGGGATTATCTGAGGAAAGACCCGATAATGAATGAAAAAAATCACCTGAATCGAAGAACCGCATAATGAATGAAAAAAATCACATGAATTCAGTTCTATAAAACAAAATTATACTCTGATAAAACGCACTAAACAGAAAAAAGTTTTTGAAGAAAGGCGATTTCCATTTTCCTCTGTTCATACATCCGTAATTGGTAATAAATTACGAGATTTTGCTATTTAAATTTTGTCAATCTAGTTCAACAATCGGGAATTTGAGAACAAGTAGCTAACCTAGGGGATCCGTGTTGGCTTTGACCGACAAACTCAGTCGGATGGACAACTCAGTCGGGAAATATGAATCGCAACGCTGCCATCTGAATTAAAAAATGAAGCGTATTTAAATTTAGGCAGATCTTCTCTCTGCACATTCTCGTCGTTACAACACGGATCCTTGGCCAGAAGGACCGCACTTTCAACACCAGTCTCAAACTCGACTGCTGCGGCGGCGGCGGCGGTGGCTGCGTCGAAGAATCTGAGGCGCCTTGGCTGTTTGACCACGAAGTTGCCACGATTTGCGCAACGCCAATGTTGCTGCAGTTTCTCAGGGACTTGACGCTCAACTGCCGCACGAAATTTCAGGGCGGAACAAACGGTAGCGGAGAGAGCGGAGGCGGAGATGAGAGAGAGAGGTGGGAGAGAAGGGCAAAGAATGAGACATTGAAGCGGGGAGGTGGATAGCGGATTTTAGGGTAGAGTGGAGTGGAGAGAGGCGGCAGGGAGAAGGAGGGGGGGGAGGGGAGGGTTTAATTTTTAATTTTTTTTTTAATAATGGACCGGGTCAAATCCGGATCAAATTGAGTCAAAATTAATAAATTGAATCATGTTGCATGTGCAACATGATGCACCCTAGTCCATCTCTAAAAATAATCACGTATCCATAAATCCTGTTTAAATTATTAGAAAATTTTCTCCTAAGGTGAGTAATTGGAATAAAATGTTTGGTATTTTATTTATTTATTTATTTTTGGGATGACACTATTGAATGTGCATTGGATAAATTTCAATCATGTGCTCTAGCATGTAAACAATAAAGGAGTTAACTATTATAAATTAAACACAAATGACAAACTCACACATAACAGTCTTGATGAATTTTAAATCCATGAACTTTCGTAGTTAATAAAAAGCTTAATTTTTGTAAAAAAAATAGTTTGTTCCATTATAATTAATTAAAGCATTAGATCTGAAAAAATTACAATGAATTAATAGGGAGATGGAGGCGTAATATTTAAGAAATTATTTTTCATGAGGCTCATCACTTAGATGACTTAATTTCATTGTTCACTTAGATGACTTACTTTCATTGTTCATTGTTAATTTGTATGTTTTGGGTGGTGATTATGGTCAACAAATGAAACAATTATCATTAATGCATTACTATTAGTCAAGATTATGTTTTAAAAAGATATTTCATTGTTATTAGAAAATTTAAATACTATCGATTAATTCCCGACTCAATCAACCAACAAAATGAAAAAAAAAATTGCTTAAAAAAATTAATAACAATTAATACCTAGCTCCTATAAAAATTTGAACTTGCAACATTCAACCAAACCACAATTCCTACTTCCACCAGAACTACTAAAAGTTTACACAAGAGATGCTGTCCATAACAATAATAAAAAGGTGAAACTTTTATTGGTCAGAATCTCATCATAAAAACTCAGAAAATTGAAAGAATAAGCAGACACCAAATCTAATTCATAGAATACTTTGACTAACCAAACTTTTGACACCAGTCTTGATTTGAAAACAGACGCAAAATTCCCCAAAGGACAAAAAAAGCACGTCTTAATCCACTCTATATTGACAATTGCTCCGCCGTTGGTTGAGGAAAAACCCACAAAATCACAAACATTAAACTACTAAAAAATGCAGCAAAAACAGAGAAAGAAACATCACACCTTCGTATCTTTGAAGGTTATGTTCTGTGACTAGTGAAGAGCCGGATATCTGCGCCTATCGGTTTTCACCCTCCGCTCGCAGTTATATGGCTTCAGAGCTCGCTCGACTTCAATCTCCGAAAGTAGTAGAGAATGCAGCCTCTTGAGATGGCCAGCACACTTTGTGTGATCGGTTTGCACGGTGGCAATGTCATTCGAAGAATCTGTTTTTCTTTGATATGGTGACTGCCACTTGGCTTGGAGATAGGCGAGAGATCGCCATGGAGGGAGAGGCATCGAGTTTTGTTTTAACGAAGATCGAGCAGCTTCAACCATTAGTTGAAGAAACTGCTTGAGCTTTTGGAAAGAGCCCACATAGATAACTGGGAGGGAGTTGAGTATACTGTCATAGGAGTCTACAGCTCTAGCTATCTCAAAGTGGCTTCTGAAGTCTATGTCGATGAGTAAACGTTCGGTTCCTGTTGTGTCGTTGTAACGGACAATATCCATGTATTCGTGATCACCTGCAAGAAGATATAACAAGTATGGTATCAGGTTATCAATGTGTTTGCATGATACTAACAAAAGAGCAGTATATAGAGCAGCTTCATGAAATGATTTATAAGCATAATCGAATTCAGATAAAGAAGGGGTTATTAGTTATTACCTCCTGGGACCTTATCACTCCCTTGCCACTTGGATGAGCATACTCCGGCATCATAGCCGGACATCCGGAGAAGTTTTACTAGGAAGAACCTGATGCAGCTGGCTTTGCAGGGACCTGAATTTGCAGAGTGAAGATCTTTTTCCCTAATGGAAAGCGCAAGAGAATTGAGCACTGATAACAAGTCATTTTCATATTGGTCCATCACCAACTTGTAATACTGAGAATAAAAAACAAGCTAGTTAGAACGAGTAACCATGAAGAAAAGGCTAACAAAAATATGCCAATAGAAGAATTTTGAATTGTTTTGGAGTAAGAAGTAAGATGCAAAAGATAATCATTTATCATATGGGACCGAAAATAATCCCAGCTTCTCCACAAATTAACTGTTCATTTTATTAACAGATTTGAAGGCATATACACAGAGAGATGGATTCTAACACATGCATCAAATGAAATAATCATAACTCTTGCCAATAAGAAATACTCCCTCCGTCCCGTCCGACATGACTTAATAGGTTTGGGGCACGGTTATTAAGAATAGTGGGTAGTTGTGTGTAAAGTAGTATAAAGTGGTGGGACCCATTAGAATTTATTAGAGTATTATTTTAGTTAGTAGTCAAGTCAAGTGGGACAATGAAAAAGAGGAGAGAAGCCATGTCGGGCGAGATGGAGGGAGTATGTCATATAATATGCAATGATATGTAAAATATGCCCATGATGGATCCTCAAAAGACAAAAGCAGGGGTCGATACAGCCTACAGGAATCTGAGGGCAGGGAGAGGAGCGAAATAATTTGTTTTTTAAAAGTACGAACGACAAAGGCGTTCCCGGACGATTTGGGGTTGGGGCAATCCATACACCCCCTTTATCCGCCTATTGACAAAATTATATAAAGCATGGGCCATCCGTCAACTTCAATAATGAGATGTTAACAATCATTCATCTTTTCTATGAAAACCTCCAAAAGTGTGCTAAAAATTTATGATATGAAACCTAATACCCCTTGCATAAATAAAGCTCGGCATCCATCAACTTCCATTTAATGAGATGTTAACAAAAATTCATCTTTTTCAGTGAAAAACCTCCATGAAATGTACTAAAAAACTTATGATATCAAACCTACTACCAGAGGCACCAACGGTGGTTTAATGTCAAACAATTCAGCAGGGGACCATGAACATTTATTATCCTCAGTTTATGCTATGTCTATTTAATCCAATTTCTTCCATTTATAGCCCACCAATAATCACTTATAGCACCAAACTTACCTTAAATCCAAAAGAACAGTGAAAGAGCTCGACGGTCCACCTAATTCCAGCTAGAGGTCCTACATTAGCTTGTCCACTACCTATCTTTCTCTCTCTTTCTCAATAATAATAATAATAATATCAGTAACTCAGATTCAACTAAAGAACAGCCTACCACCATATAATTCCAATGAAAATTCAACTCACACAAAGCGACAATTTGATTTCAATCATACTATTCCATAAAAAAGTTGGTCTGTCAACTGAAATTTGATTATGATGTATGGATTACAACTTTATCCTGCAATTATCTCATTCAAAATCATATAGAGAGAGAGACTCACGGAGATTTTGTCAGCGAGCTGATGGAGATCGGGGAGGCTGGAGTCACTGTCGCTGCTGTATCTTGAATCAACCTCACAGCTACTCCCATTCTCCATGAAATCATTCACCATCACCGCCAAATCATGCTCACTCTCATGGCTCAGTCCACCTCCTCCTCCACTGGACTGCCTAGCCCACACCTCATCGAACGACGACGTATAAACCCTGCAGTTCATCCCGCAACCAACCACCGACGCCAACACTCTTCTATCCAATCCAACAACCTCTTTCCTCTCAAAACTCCATCGTGGTTACACAAAACAAATCAAATTCGAATTCGAGCAAAAACGAAAATGAAGAAATTCAAACAATCTGCATAAAGAAACCGTTCTTCGTCCAGAAAAAAACACAAACGAGAGAATTACAGAAGGCGGAAAAAACTCAATGAAAAACAAATTCGAATCCTGATTGAACGGAGATACGTGTCAATCGAATTCGAAGTTCTTGAATTTTATAAATCTGTAGAAAAATTCAACCATTTGATTCCCAAACGAGACAGAAACCCTAATTGCAGTAAATTAACGAGCTCGAATTTGTCCTCGATACATCTTCGCCCAATCCACAAACAGATAATGAACGAAAACGACACATATATATAATATAAACTATAACGACATTCAACAATGGCGGGGGAGAGAGAGAGAGAGAGAGAAAAAAAAAAAGATTTAGGTGGGAAGGACAGAGAAGGAAGACGAAGAACGCAACTGGCAGGAGGGGGTTCATCGCGACAGATATACATATCCATTTGTGGGTGAAATGACGGAAAAGGACAGGACGAGTTGTTTCGTGACGGCCAAGTCTAACTGATTCACGGGAAATCTGTGAAGACGGAAATGGGCAAAATTGGATGATCTATTTTAACACGACACTTTAGCAAGATGAAAATTTTCGGTTTTGATCTTATCAATTTTAGTATTATAATATATTTTTGTTCGTTTTTTTCCACAAAATTAACAATTGATTCTTTGTTGATTGCGTGTGAATAATCATCCGATTTCAGTATTCCTCACCCGTTGTTAACGTAAAGAAAAGATATAGAGAAGAAAAAGATATAGCAATATAATAATGTATGTATTACAACCAAATGGAACCTCTATATAGGATCATGAACATGCGGTTATTCTAATAACCTTAACTGCATGCATCAAGTTGATGATGAAGAACGTGTATGCCACAACATGCTGTTCAAGTAACTACTCTAATATTTCCCAACGGAAACCTAGCCATTATTCGAGATGAGATTTAGACGGTCTCGAAGCTTCTCAAACAAAGATGAGATTTAGTGAAGATATATGTCACTTGATCTTCACTTGAAACATATCGCACATCTATTGTTTTATCCAACACCTTCTCTCGCATAAAATGCACATCCACTTCAATGTGTTTGGTGCGTGCATGAAAAACGGGATTGCCAGTCAATGCAATAGCACTTTTATTGTCACTCCATAACATTGATGGCGATACAAAACGGATACCAAGTTCATGACATAACCCTTGTAACCATAGTATATCCGTTGTAGCATTACCAAGTGACCTATATTCGAATTCGACACTACTTCGTGAAGCAACTTCTTGTTTCTTGGAGCTCCATGCTATCAAATTCTTCCCAAGAAACACATAATGACCGTCTGTGGAACGACGATTATCCGGACAACTTGCCCAATCAGCATTGGCAAAACTAACAAGATAGTTTATAGGACTTGGAGAAAACCGAAGAGACAAGTTGATAGAACCCCTGAGATATCTTAACAATTTCTTGCAAGCTTGCCAATGAAGTTTCGGTGGGGCTTGAAGAAATTGGCTTAGCTTGTTTACTGCAAAAGCTATGTCCAGCCTTGTTAAAGTTAAGCATTGTAGTGCACCAATAACACTTCTATACAAGGTTGGATCCGAAAAAAAAAGAGCACCATCAGCTTTGCATAATTTAAGAGATGTGGCAATTGGAAGACAAGTAGGATTACAATCAATCAGGTTTGTTTTGGCTAGCAACTCCAAGATGTACTTCGATTGACATAACTTGAACGAAGACTTGAAGTGAGATACTTCAATACCAAGAAAATAATGCACATCCCCCACGTCTTTGAGAGCAAATGTATTGCTTAGTGAGTGACTAATAGAGGAGATGCATGTGGTATTGCTTCGAGCCACCAAGATATCATCCACATAAACAAAAATAATCACAAATGGAGTTGGAACTTTTTAGAAAGAAAAGAGAAAAATCTGACTGTGATCTTTGAAATCCTTGAGATGTGAGAAAATTCCTTAGTCGATCATACCATGCACGAGGGGCTTGTTTGAGGCCATAGAGAGCCTTTGAAAGCCGACACACATGATGTGGCCGAAGTGGATCCACAAAAACCTTGAGGTTGATGCATGTAGATTGTATCTTCAAGAACACCATTTAGAAATGCATTATTAATATCCGATTGGTGAACTGTCCAACCATAGGAAATTGCGAGAGAGAATAAAAGGCGTATAGTAGTTGCTTTTACGACTGGACTAAATGTCTCGAGATAATCCACCCCAGCGGTTTGCTCGAATCCACGAGCTACAAGCCTTGCTTTTAGTTTATCTAGGTTGCCATCTTGTTTTGTCTTAACTCGAAATACCCATTTGTTGGTGATAGGATTTTACAGAGGAGATGGTGGTACCAAAACCCAAGTTTGATTTCTAAGAAGAGCATCAAATTCAGCCTGCATGGCATACTTCCAACCTGGATCAGCTAAGGCAGAGGTAACAGATACTTCCAACCTGGATCAGCTAAGGCAATGGTAACATCCTTGGGTTCACTAGGAAGGGAGGAGAGATGTTGAGAAAGAAAGATCTTTGGCTTAAGAATTTCCTTTTTTGCTTTCGTAATCATTGGATGATTGTTTAGAATAGTAGGTGGGGAAATGAAGCATGAGAAGAAGAAGAATTGGATGAGGTATCATGCAAAGAAGATGTGGCAGATAGAGTGGTGTTACTGGATGAAGTAGAGGCAGATGGAGTGGTTGAGTTTGTGCATGATGAAGATTCAGACTAAGTAGTGGGAGTTGGAGAAGGCAAAGGTAAGGAAGGTAATAGAGGATACGTGGATGATGATTGAGATGATACAGTATATATGGTTTTTTAGAAAGGAATAATTCAGGATAAGGGAATTCTGTCTCATTAAAGATAACGGTGTCAGCGATGTACAATCGACCCGAATGATATAGGCATTTGTATTCTTTGTGCGTAGAACTATATCCCATAAAAACACATTTAGAAAATTGAAAGTATAGTTTATGAGTGTTATAGGGACGAAGATAAGGAAAGCATGCACAACCAAATACTTTTAAAAATAAATAATCGGGTAACTTCTTAAACAAGGATAAGAAAGGTGATGAATTAGATAGAACCTGAGTCGGTAATCTATTGATGAGAAAGACTGTTGTTTCAAAAGCGTCCCATCAAAACCTCAAGGGAAGTTTAGCCTTTGCAAGAAGGGTGAGACCAATATTTACAATATGTTGATGCTTACGTTCAGTCGTGCCCATTTTGAGAGTTTATATGCAGGCAGGAATGCTGGAATTTGATGCCTAAATCAGCAAGGTAAGTAGATATGGACCAAAATTCACCTCCCCACTCAGATTGAATACACTTGATCAAGACACCAAATTGACAACGAACCATCGAGATAAAATGTTTGATGGTTGCAGCAGCTTGAGACTTGAGTTTTAAGGGATAAATCCAAGTATATCGTGTATAATCATCCACGAAATGGATATAGCAATTGAAACCAGATGATGATGGTGCTGAAGAAGGTCCCCACAGATCGGTATTATAAGATCAAATGGCTTAGCAGCTTTTGCATTTGTTGGAGGATGAGATTTTTCCTTATTTGCCTATTTACAAGCATCACAAAAGGGAGAGTTAACACATTTAACACCAACATTAATATTAGATAGAACCATACATAAAACATGAGAGTGTGGATGACCGAGTCGATCATGCCACATATAGAAACTGAATTACAACAAGTCTCATGAGAAGAAACATTAACATTAGATAAAGAAGAATTGGCGGCAGATTGCAAAGGACTAAAAGTAGTAACCTTAGCAGCAACTAAAGAGGAAGCATCCTTAGCCGACGAAGACGGAGTACGAGCCCTCTTGAATTTTGTGAAGTCAATTCTGTAAAGCCCGTTGTACGGAGGACCCCTCAGTAGAACTTTGTGGGAAATTTTGTCCTTGACAATATAAAAATTATCATGAAACTCAATAAACACTCCATTATCAACAACAAACTTAGAGACGCTTATCAAATTCTTGGCAATCTTAGAAACATAAAGTATATTATTCAAAAATATACATTTGAGAGAACCAAGATTAGAAGATCCAATAGAAGAAATAAAGAGGCTTTTACCATTTCCCACGGTCACAGTTTCTTTGCCAGTATAAGGAGAGCTTAATTGCAGATTTGCAAAATCATTAGTAACATGATGCGTTGCTCCACTGTCTACATACCAATTACCATCCTTCCGAAGAGTGGAGTTAGAGTGAGACTGATCAAAATCAGTGAGATATGCATGTGGAGTAGAAGATGCAGAATTGATATTGTTAGCGTTACCAGTGAAGCTAACATCAAAGCGCTTAAAACATTTACTAGCAACATCATTTGTTTTACCACATAATTAACACACCATACGACTATTTGTCTGTTGATAACCGCGGCCACTACGATTATTGCGCCCTACACGGCCTAAAAAACAACCACGAGAGTAGGCTGGATGAGAATGGGAATGTGGTGAAGAGTGTATAAGTCACATTAACGGTAGGAGAAATAGCCGATTCAACATGATGTTGTTGAAGGCGTAGCTCATGCGCCTAAAGAAGACATTGAACCTGAACGCGATGTCAAATTAACAACAACTGAATCATACTCGATGCCAAAACCACCAAGATCCGAGAGAATGAGATCTTCTTCAGTAACCACTTAACCAATTGCACTAAGTTGATCAGCAATTGTACGCATCTTCAAAATAAATTAATCAACGAAGAGATCGCCATTCTTTTGTGTTTGAAGGGCAAGGCGTAGTTACATGATACGAGCCCTAGACTGCGAATGAAAAATATTTTTGAGAACTGACCAAATTTCTCGAGATGAAGTACACCGATTAACTTGACCTAACATAGACTCAATGATGGAACTAAGCATCCAGCTTACAAGATATTTGGTCACGACGCATCGACAATAAATTTGTTGGATTTGGAGAAGATTCCTCTTGATTGTCGCCAGTGATGAATGGTGAAGGAATTGCACACGTGGAAAGAAGAATATTGTCGAAGCCATGAGCTCGAACTGCCGTAAGAATTTGTGTACGCCAGAAACTATAGTTACTCCAATCTAAGCAAAGAGAGATCGGATGGAATGTCGGAAGCGAAGGATCGGAAGACGACACCATTTAGAATGTATAGACTCCTGATACCATGTTAACGTAAAGAACAGATATGGAGAAGAAATGAAGAAAAGATATAGAAATATAATAACGTAAGTATTTTGAAAAATTATATACTAAGCTCTCATTTTTTCTAAGATTACAGATTTGGTCTCTTATTT
The DNA here is from genome assembly GCA_028984105.1 of Lavandula angustifolia. NCBI lineage: Eukaryota > Viridiplantae > Streptophyta > Magnoliopsida > Lamiales > Lamiaceae > Lavandula > Lavandula angustifolia. The sequence continues at coordinate 33,351,670 of CM054802.1, read as the reverse complement.
CTATGCAATTCTAAATCCTCCTCTATGTGGTTTCACTTGTTTGAACATTTTGTTACTTATAACACTTTCTAAGTTATAATAATACAATTAGATAATGAAAAAAAAATGTGTAAAAATACACTAATCATCACAAGATAAAAACAAATATTTTTAACTACAACACCAAAAACTAATAGGCCACTTTAGAAGATAGAAATTGAAATTTTCTTTCCTCACTATTATGCATTCTTTTAAGTTATTTAAGTTATATTTATTTTCCAAAAAAATCATTATATATAATAATAAGTCACTAATCTTAAATAGATAAATATTTAGAATTATAATTTACAAAACTTCTTAATCTGTCGGTGACTCGGAAACGGAGTGAATGTGGTCGCTGAAACCAGCCACGTGCGGCTGGTATCTATTTATTTGCCGGTCTCCATAATCGCTAGCCGCTCTTTTAATGTTGCTTTTATATCGCATTTAATCAACAATAATCATGGAATTCATACAAAAAAATTATTTCATAAATAAATATAAATATTGATATATTCTTTTAGGAAAGTAATTATTGAAATTAAGTACAATTGCACATGCAGAAGAAGCCTAACTATATGGAAGATTGGACACTTGGCATGGAGAGAGAAAATGGGAATATCCAGCTAAGCATGCAAAAATGACCTAATTATTGGTGTAAACCTAATTCCCTATTAATATAGTACATGCAGACACGGAATCTAGATTTAAAATTAAAAATTAGTGAACGTAACCTACAATTTTAACAATCTAAACCGTATTTTTCAAAATTATGTATAATTCAGGATTCTACAAAATCCGTCATTCTGCATGATCTTTAAGAGGGGGACTACCCCTACCTGCCGTGTGTATATATATATATATATGAAATGGATCATATAAGAACTAAGGTATTTAGTGAGAAATAAAAACCAAGATCATCCCTTGATTTGTTTGAATCAACAGATATTCTTAACAAAATAATTAATGTATTTTTTAAACGCATCAATATTCAAAAGGTTATTAGAGTAATTGCAATCTTTTATATTTGCTAAAAGATTCATCCGGATATGGTCTTATTTTTTTGACAAGGTAAGTTTCCTAATTTTGATTGATTATGGTAATTTAATGTTTACTCATTTGTAACCGCTAATGAATCGTGAGTATTTAATGCGAATTGTTTTTGGATTATTTAAGCTTCTTAATATTTAATTCATTTATTTAATTATCATATTAATGAGTAATAACGGTTCCCTTGATTAAATAATCATATATTTTTTAGAAGTTTGTTATTTGTTAATTATAAATCTTTTTAGTGATGCATTTATCTGTACTGAGTCATGCATATACATCTACATATTATTAGTAATAGGTTTATCAGTAGACACTATGAATGTGTTATCAAATTTATGAACATGCATCATGCATTTAATTATATTGCATCATGCATGATCGCATTTCCATTATTTTGTGATGCATATTTTTTTAAAATTTTGATGCATTTTATAGAATTAATATATATGCATTAAAAATGGTTAAATCTTGCATCACACAATATACCATAATGCATTGCATAGTATTTCGCATTGCATCAAAGTAGTTTAGCAGAATGCATCAAACAGTTTTTAAATGTCTCGAAGGAATATGATTTATCTTTGTTCACAAAATAATGGAAATGCCATTATGCATGATGCAATAAAAACATATGCATATTCAACATATACAGTTGCATTATACTAAAAAATAGAGTAAAATCTTAATTCCTTAAAAGTTATATAGTGCATGCACAAAATTACTAATTATCTTCTATGTAGCAAATAGAAGAATTGTATGCATCATATAGCTGAGTTGGCATATGCTACATGTGTATGAAGCCAATGTAGCAAATAGAAGAATTGTATGCATCATATAGCTGAGTTGGCATGTGCTACATGTGTATGAAGCCAAGCATACAAACAAATCAATTTATGGATAAATCAAAAAATTGACTTAATGTACTTACCCACATACACACACACAAAACCCCCCTAATGATGCAACGAATTATGCTGATTTTATGTATATTAAACTTTGAAAAAGAAAAAAAAAAAAAAAAAAGTTATAGGTTTTAAAAATTGCAAGAATCGTAAATATATTTGACATCTATAATATGGAAGAACCAAATATGGAAAATTGTTAATCTATAGGAAATTACCTAAATATATTAGATTAGGTGATTTTTTTGTTACAATTTTACCCTTTTAACATTAAAAATTCATTTCAAAATTAGTAATTTAGGATAAAATCTGACCATAGATCAAATTATATCTATGATTTATAATGGTTCCTAGTTCTTACCTAATAGTTAGTTCCTATGTAAACCATACCATATATATATACACATATATATATATATATATATGTATATATAAATAAATGATCTAATGTTCTATTTCTTTTAATATTGATTTAAATTAATAAAATATATATATATATACAAGCACATATACATAAATGTATATATATTTTATTAATTTAAATCGATATTAAAAGAAATAGAACATCAGATCATTTCTATATCAACCACTCACATAGAAGTAGAAATACCAACTACATTATATGTTGTAAATCCGAAGTACATATATATATACATTTATGTATATGTGCTTGTGTGAGAGACATCTCACTATTTTGACATAGGTTGCACTGTGCGATATGATATTTTTTGAAAAAAAATCAGGACACAAAAAGTCGATTACAAATTATATAAATACATAAATAAAAATAACAAATTCAAAATAAGTAAAATAATAATTAAATATCAATACTATAAACTGACAAATTACACGTATATAAGATCAATATATAACTCAACGATAATTATCTAAAAAAATATATAGAAGTCAAAAGAAAAATCATGTCATGTCAGAGTGACCCTGCTTTCTAATGTGGGATTAAGCAGACCCCAAAGTTTTTGGGACAGCTCATAATGAATGGATATGATTAGCCACAAAAGTACTTTACTTAACTAAGACAAGTAATTAAAATACAAATATATGTCACCGGTTTCAGGAGCATTCCAGTTCAGCATGTGTAGGAATCTCAACTGCTACAACCTTGGTGCTATAATGTTACAACAAAAATGCACATTTTATAGATCGAACCTATTAGTCTAGACTTAACTATCACTGGCTGATTCATAAAGATAAAGAGTAAGCAATCAGATGTCTAGCACTGTCACCAGCATAAATGTAAAACAATCGAAGAAGCCAAACACAGTTACTCGGAAGAAAGGACGAAAACTTGGTAAAGTTAAGAGAGCACCTTTAAGACAACTAGAGGAGCTTACTGTTTGTAATTTGATGATTGTACAGTATCTCCAGATTGGATCATCTATCTTTCAGTTGCCGCTGAGAATCATGAACAGAGGATATACAGTCAAGATGGACGATCACAAACATATGCTATACTTAAGCAACTAAATGGTAAGAGCATAGAGATAAGTCCAAGAATCCAATGTCTGATGGAGTTTCCCCAAACATGATGAAAAAGGGTGTCGAGTAAGCCAATAAAAGAATGTAGATAAACGAGCACAACAGTAACTTATACTTTTTAAGGCTAGAGTTTGTATACCCAGAAACAGTTTAGTAAGCATTAAGCATAAAAGGTGACTTACTCTTGGCCCGCGATTGGTTGCTTGGGTTTGTCTATTGGATGTGTGGTCCGTTTCTTGTATCATATCGGAACTACCAAGCTTATAAAATGTCCCAAGAGCCCTTGTAACGAATGGGCGGACTATATTTGCTTCCATAGCAGATAGATTTTTAAGCTGCAAGGTTGAAGGATAATGTAAAACTGTGATAAATACACACAACTTCAATAAAATCACATTCACTAATCACAATCACAAGTGACCAAATGAAAAGAAATAATGAGCCATCCTAAGATGCTACCAGATATGATCCCACTTGGATGAGAGGCTCAGATGGATGGCATTCACATAGTAATAGGCGGTAAAGAAAAGTCACTTTGATTAGCAGGCAGTGATCTACTGATCTAATATGAATCTCCTTCTTTTAAACTTGATAATCAACTTGATCCATCCGATAATCACTTTGCATAGCATATTCGTGGTCATTAATGCCTATTTGATCTTATTGTGCGTATTTCTGTTCTTATTCAACTAGGAAACTTCTTTTTCAACACACAGTTAGCAGCCATACATATACATGATTTCAGTCAAACATATGGCTAGAGAATTTCAAAACCAAAAAACACTCCAGTCAAATATATGGCTAGAGAATTTCAAACCCAAAAAAACACTCCAAGTTATCAACAGCAAGCAACTAAATGAAGCAACTATGGAATGATAAATGACAATTTCTTCGAGTATAAGAGAATCACATTTCTAGGACATCACATTAGGTTAAGTGAAGGCATATAAAGGATACAAAACCAAAAAACAGATGCACGTAGGAGTTACAACGTACAACTCAGAAAATTACCATACCCTCAGTGCATAAGTACGTTCCTTTGAGATGATCTCCAAGCCATTTCCGATTTTATGAAACCGCACGTCCTTGATGTCCTCAATGAGGGATCTTACCTATATGGAAATCGGAATCAAGTTCAAGAAAACATTATATCCCAACAAAAGAATAAGAACATTACAGTAGCCCACTGACCATGTAGATATCAGGAATGTCGTCTCGCGCACTACGTCAAAGATAAAAATGTTGAAAACCATACCAAAATATAACAGACAAAATCAAGTCTATACACCATATAAGTACTTACTGATCAAATAGAAGCCTTGATATTTCTACGTAGTGAAATGGCAATGGCTGAAACTTCTCAGAATCTCTCTCTGCTTCTAGCACTTGTGTTAACTTATCTATGACAAAAACACATATTGGTAGCAGTAAGGATCTTTTGTATACGTACTAGATAAGGGAATGAAGATCAATCTAATTAGCTTCTTAAACTTTTTATTCAAAGCTATGATTTCATTTGCTTGAATTTGGGAAGTACTATATGTTCTTTAGTATTTTTTTCTTCGTACTCACCAACAGACATCCATTCCGGAGCTCGAATTGTACACTTTCCTCTCTTCTTCAAGGCTACTGCCAACCAAAGTGGAGCTTGAGTTGCTATTTGTGGTCTAAACGGACCGAAATCTCCCTGCCCGCAGAACGAATCAAACACGAATCGCATAAGAACATCAATTAGCTTGATCTAGAAACACAATTAAACGCGTAGATATAAGCGGTTGTAGAATGAACCATACGGATATAAAATTGAGCGGATCCATTCTCAAATTCGGAACAATTTCAATCATTTCATCTTCCGCGAGAAACTCCAACTGCGCCATCAATTTTCCAAACACAGAAATTGAAAAGGATTAGGGAAAATTGAGATGATTGACGAATCGAAACAATTTAAGAAAGATGAGAGAAAACGGACCTCAGCTGCCGAAAATGCGGAGGCGTGCGGCTCAGACGATCCTGCCATTTTCCGGTACTACGGAGTTGGGCGTCGGTGAGTCGAGGGTGAGCTCCCAGCCCTAATTCGCAAGCAGGTGATGGCGGGAATTTTAAGTGAATTTGTTTGTCAAATTTGAGGAGAAAATTGCATTTTTCTCCCCGTAACTTCCACCTAATTGCTGATTTAGTCCTGTAGTTCTCACTTCTGTAGTGTTAGTCCTGTAATTTTCAATAGCTTGTGTTTTCGATCCTGGAACTTTCAGATTGGCAATTTTAGTCCCGTAATGTCTCAATATTTGCGATTTTTGTCCAGCAGCTTTTATTCTATGTTTGGTTGTAGAGAATTAGATTGGAAAGAAACATATAAAATTTGAGAAAAATGAATATTTTATCTGATATGGTAGAGAGACAGAGAGGAGAAAGAGAACAAAAATGGTGGTGGTTCCATCCAATTTAACTTTCTCTCCAAATATGAGAAGAAAGTGGAGATAAATGAAACAAATAGAATCATATCCTCATATAAAATATTTGATAGACTAGTGACATTTTTGTCCCTTCCGACTTAAACATCATTTTTTTCCTTTTCATTTTCTATATAACAAAACAAGGAAGAGAGAAAAGAAAAATGCTCTTTCTTTTTATCTTGTTTCTCATTTTCTCTCGTACTAAATAATATATTAAATTTTCTTTATTCCTCTCATTTTTCTTTGCTCTTTACTTTCTTTCTCATATATTTATTTCCTCTCATTTTCTTCCCTCAACCAAACACGGGTTTATCATTTGTTTGGTTGAAGAGAAATTGAGAGAAAAAAAAGTTGGGAAGAGAGAAATAAGAGAGAAAGTAAGAAAGTTTTTTGTTTGGTAGGAAACAGAAAGAAGAAGGGGAGAAGAAAAATGGTGGGACTCATGTCTAATTTCTTTCTCTCCAAAAATGGAGAGATTTAGGAGAGAAAATGTTTTTGCAAAGAGAGTTGAATCAAATTACAATTTTCACCTTATAAATCAATTTTATTCTAAAGGTGTTTTTTTCCTTTAAAATCCACTCTTTTTCTCTTTTTTTTTTCTTTCTCTCTATTTTATTTCTCACATATTTATTTTCTCTCATTTTCTTTTATCAACCAAACAAAGATGATTAATGTTGCAAATTTAGTCTCATATCTTCTTAATAAAAATGTAACTTTCATAATTACATTAGCTATATCGATAGTGTGATTAAATGTTGTCATTTTTCATATTTTTCTTAGTTGTTCATTGATATCGTTCAAGTAAAAAAAATATAGTCTTGTCTCGGATGAAAAGTCTTATTTTTTTTTTCATAGCGATAATTTATGTATTTGACTTTGTGTGTTAAGAGAGATAGGGTGTTTGCAAAAGCTTAAATTATTCAACTTATAGCTTAATTTAAGAAAAAAATAATTTTGGGTGTTTTCAACAGCTTAAATTCGGAAAAATTATCTACATTTAAGTTGAATAAGTTGAAGTTGGTTAAGTTGGTTTTTACCAACTTCTCCAACTTAATGACATATTTGTAATTTTGGATAAGTTATGATTTGACATTTTACTTATAAATCACAAAATAAGCTACTACAGTATAAATTTTGCAAACACTATTTTTTCAACTTTTTCTTCTTTTAAGCAGTTTTTGCAAACACACCCTAAATTCTCTAATAAGCCACTTTTACCAACTTTTCCTTAATTTAAGCACTTAAAAAAAGTTTAAACTATTGCAAACACCCCCTAGGGCCCACGAAAAAGTGATTTTTTGTGATATAAATTTATTTCTTTTTAAAAAAACAAGACATTTGTGTCAGACATCCGAAATAGAATACAAGACATTTCATGTGAGACGGAGGGAGTACTAGTTATTGAACAAATGTTCACCCAAAAAAAAAATTGGTGTCGATCTTAAAAAAACTAGATTCGTTTACATCACTTTTTGAGTATAGTTAAACCTCTTTAAAGTAATAACCTTGGGATCATAGAAAATATTTATTTAGCGAGTTTATTCAATTATCGATAAATTAATATTTATTATTTTAGCGAGAATTTTTCGATATAAAATAAGTAAAATATGTATATTACACTTTTTTGTAACATAGTTTGTGCATATTTAAGAAAATGAAAAGTTTTAGTATTATATGTTAAAAAGAATGTACATTATCTATACACTAATTATAAAACAAATCAAATTCATTCATTTTAGAAAAACTCAATGTTTTTATAAAAACAAAGTTCATGTACATAAAAAAAATAAAAAGTTTATGTTTACTAATCTTAAAATTATTCTAAAAGTAAGTATATATTGTATAAGTACAAATGAAAAAATATATAGTCAAAGAATTTAATTTTAGAAAAACTCAATAGTTTCATTGAGATTTAATTTATATAAAAAATAAGTTAACTGTACATAAAAATACAAAAGTTTATTCTTTAATATGAATTAATGTTGGGATCTTTTAAACTATTCGAAGGAATAATACAGCTATGGAACTGTCAATGGATATTCAATAATTTATAAACAATAATGATAATGAAGAAAATTATCATAAGAAATGATATAGTTGTTTCAATTGTGTCATCTAAATACACATTTCAATCAGACCACCTTAAATAATTAATTGCTACAACAAGAACAAAATATTTTTGAAATTGTATATGCTCTACACAAATCGGAGGATACGGTTAATTTTGGCTTCGATAGGAATAAAATATAATTAATTATAGATACATATTTTCATAAGAAATGATTATTATAATATTATAATGGTCTGCATAGATTTTTGTAATTATTACTTTATATTTTTATTGGGCTCTTAAGGATTTTTTTTTATTACTTAATGTATCTAGCGAAATTATTACTTTAATACACTAGCCCAAATCGAGATTAAAAGAAATTATTATCTAAATAATATTATTAATTTATCGAATATTATTTTATTGATATTTAACTGTATATTTTCATGACAAAATTGTATAGTAAAATGAATATTAATTTCTCTATTATATTTTAGAATATAAAGTCTGTTTTTTAATTTTTATTTATTCAATAATCCAAAAACAGTAAGTAATTCAACTACAATTATTTTATTATACAAATAAATTGGAAAAATAACCTCCAAAATACAAACTCCCATAATTCAGAAACCCTTCACCGCCTCCGCCATCCATTAACACAACAATCGCTTCCGCCACCGCCACCGCACCACCGTCCATCGCTGCCTTCCGTAGGGTATTCAGGTCTAGTATTTGTTGATGGCATCGTCCTCCATATTCTCCGCTTCGACATTAAATGGCACCCTACTTTCTTCCAACGCTTCGAGGAGCAATGCTGAATTCGTCTGCAATTATCTGATCGGTAATTTCAATCCAACGCGCAATTCTCTCTCCACATCGGCACCAAATCCATGGAGATTTCCAAATGCGAAGCAAAGAAATTCGTCTCTCTGCAGAGCGCTGGATGTGGAGATCAAACCTTTCGCGTCGAAAGGAAGCAAATTTCAGCTCGAGGATGTAATCGAAGCGCAGCAATTCGACAGAGACACGCTCAGCGCAATATTCGACGTGGCAATGGAGATGGAGAAGATTGAGAAGAATTCCGATGGAGGCAAGCTTCTCCAGGGGTATTTAATGGCAACCCTGTTTTACGAGCCTTCGACTAGAACTAGGCTTTCGTTTGAGTCTGCTATGAAGCGTCTGGGCGGGGAAGTGTTAACTACGGAGAATGCGAGGGAGTTCTCATCAGCGGCGAAAGGGGAGACGCTTGAAGGTAGCAGATTAGTCCAGTCAATTGATTTCATTTTGAATGTGCAATGTGTGATAGTATTGATTTTGATGTTGATGATTTGCAGATACAATTAGAACAGTTGAAGGTTATTCTGATATCATAGTGATGAGGCATTTTGAAAGTGGTGCTGCGAGAAGGGCTGCAGCAACGGCCGGTATTCCGGTTATTAACGCCGGAGATGGGCCCGGCCAGCATCCAACTCAGGTATGCTACATGAATTTCTTTGTTAAGATTTTATATTTTTCTTAATCTACTGTTTAGAATTCAAGATTGGTCTTTAGACAAAACAGAGTTCTTCTCTTGTTTGTTTCTTATCAGAATGGCTTGTAAGTTAATCGAGTTTCGGAATCGCAGCTCACATACTTAGCTTAGAAGGGTTGATTGGAAAAGGAGAAATGGCCGGAGATGGAGGTGGAGACGAACCGGAGAGAATCGGAAAAGAAGAAGATAAGGGCGAGAATGAAAATGAAGAGGATGTTGACCAAAACAAAAGCGACGATATCTATCTGGATGCGAGAGAGGACATCTTGACCGTTGAGGAGATCAGTGGCTAGGATTCGGCCACTCGATAAAGTTGGTGAGCGTGGAGACCATCCCCAACGTCCACGTGTTACCCCTTAAATACTTTGTTTATGTCTTAAGTTTAATATTAGGCGTTATTAAGTTGATAATGTTAGGTAATGTGAAGGCGGCTATATAAGCCAATGTTTTGCTATGAAATAGATAAGAAAAGTTTCGGCCTCTCTTTCCTCTCTCAATTCTCTCTCTGTTCGTTCTCTCTCTCTCTCTCTCTCTCAACTCTCTTTTACTCTTCAATTCAATACAACAGTGTTCATACAATTCATTATCACACCGGTTTACACAAATCTGTCCTTCTCCGGCGTGTCTTCTCCGGCGGTGTGCTAAAGTGGTATCAGAGCGGTCCTTCCTATGGCCGCTTCCGACTTGTCAACTATCCACGAGGATGGGCAAGTGGAGATCGAGGATCCCGTGCTTCAACCTGAGGAATTGGACAAAAAGACTGAAAAACTGGTGGATCTCATCAATCAACATTTAACAGTAAACACACGCACCCTCACCAATAATTTGTCTGGAATGATCGGCCATCTATCCGATCGGTTGGATCTAGTGGAGTCTCAAATTCAAGCGGGATCTAAACAAGGTATGGCTTCACTTAGGCCCTCCACCCCACATTATGCTAATCCCATACCACGTACAAATCCACGTTCTCCTCCGAGGTTTGCACAAACTGGCAAGGGAATTGATGAGGGTAGTGGGTCGGTTTTTATGGAAGTTCCTAGGACTGGTGGAGGCTTTTATGTGGAGACACCTAGGAATAATGAAGAAGTTAGGCCCTCAATTCTGGGCAGTGGGAATAGGCAGGGAAATCCCCAGTATCATCCATATGGATCCATGGGGGGAGCTGTTAGGGCAAGTGGATCTAGGCCATACTCTACTAATACTGAAATCCAGCTGGGGTTTTACCAACCGTAGCCAAAATCAGCTTTCCCAAATTCGATCGTAGCAGATCTAGGTCATGGCTTATGAGGTGTAGTAGCTATTTCTCTATGTTCAATATACCAGAAGAACAGAAGGTAACATTTGCTTCAATGCACTTTGAGGGTAGAGCCCTAGAATGGTATGATAATCTTCCACTGAAGGGGGATGAATTAATCTGGGCTCAGTTTGTGCGTATGATATCCAGCAGGTTTCAAGATCTACATGCCAATAAGGCAATTGGAGAACTGCACAAACTCAGGCACAATGGGACCTATGATGAGTATGTGATGAGGTTTGAGGAGCTGAAGGCTTTTATTGTACACAACCGTTGTGGAGAGTTTGATGAGGATTATTGGGTGACTGCTTTTGTTAATGGACTAGACAAAGACATCCAAGCTGGGCTAGACATGCTACACCCTACATCTCTAGACTCAGCAATACACTTGGGCAGACAACAGGTGCATCTTAATGACTCTCTTATGAGGAAACTGAAAGAATTCACCAAGGGTATGGCAGGGAGTTCACAAGCAAGGAGACAAGAAACAAAACAGTCCCAAAAACCAATTCAGAAGGGACCACAGAACCCCAAGCCAGGGTTCAAACTCCTCACACCCATGGAGATGGATCAGATAGGGGTGTACGTGGGCGGTTTTGGGCGGGTGACAAACGGAACCGCAAACCACCCAAATGCTTGCGGTTTACAAAATTATCCAACCGCAACCGTCAAATATAAATATAAAATCGCATGTTGGCGGGTTGAACGGTTGCGGGCGGTTTATCGGGCGGTTTAGCGGGTTGATAAGTTTAAAAAATATATATTTCCTACACAGTTTAAACGATTATCAAAAGCAATAAATGATATTCTAAAATTATTCCCAAAATATTTTAGGGTTTAGAAGCTGCGCTTGACTCGCTTTGGCCTTTGGAATTGTTGTAGACTTGTAGTCGAGAATCTTCAGAAGAATTCACATATTGCATTTCTTTTTATTTATGTGAATTTATTAGTCATTTTTTAATTTTTTTATTACAAGTAAATGACTTTGGAAGTAATATTGATATACGTATTATAACTTAGTTATTACTATTTTAATACTGTTAATTTGGCATAGTGAACTAATTAATAAAATTCAGTTTTTAGATTAAAAGTGTTAATATAATTATATAAATATGATATTATTGTAATTAAAATAAATATGCGGGTGGACGGTTTAAATGCGGGTTTTCTAATTCAAATCCGCAACCCACCCAATACTTTGCGGGTTGTAAGAATTTAAACCGCTAATACGCACATAAAAATTTAAACTGCGCGGTTGCGGGCGGTTACGGGCGGGTGCGTGCGGGCGGGCGGTTTTGCGGTTTTTTTGTACACCCCTAGGATCAGAGAAGGGCCAAGGGTCTTTGCTATGACTGTGATGAGCAATTCACCCCTGGCCACAGATGCACAAACAAGATAAACTTCATGGTCATGACTGTTGAGGAACAAGGGGAGTTTCTCAATAGCATGGAGATTGAATCAGAGGAGGAAGATTTTGGAGATGCTAGTGATGAACTGGGAATGGCCTTAGTTACCTTGGGGTCCATGGAATAGGAATCAGGCAAAAGTATAATGAGACTGATGGGAAAGGCTGGAGACTGAAGACTTAGAATTCTGGTGGATACAGGGAGTTCCCTCAGTTTTCTTAATACAGCCCTAGCACAGAAGCTCGGGGGAAAATTTGAACCTGCTAGACCCCTCAGTGTATTGGTGGCTAATGGACAGATCATGAAGAGTGACCAGAAGTTAAGGAAATTCAGTTGGAGTATGCAGGAATATGACGTTGTCTATGATATTAGGCTTTTACCTACTGCTGGGAATGACCTAATACTAGGAAGTGACTGGCTGAAATAGGGCTCTCCTATCATATTGGATTATGATGACAAGTTCTTCTCAGTAATGCATAAGGGTGAGAGAATATATATAAACACAGCCAGAAGCAGGGGGGGGGGGCATCAACCCTCTACTACTGCAGCAACTGTGTATCAGCTGCTACAGAAGAATTCATCTACCCCAGAGGAATTCTTGTTGATGGCTATGGAGGGAGATAGGGATCAAAACAATCCTCTTATGGAGCCACTTCTGAACTCATTTCAGGATGTTTTTGAAACTCCTAAAGGGCTGCCACCCAGCAGAGGGGTGGAGCACAAGATAATACTGCACCCTGGCAGTACACCTAAACAGCAATACCCCTATAGGGTTTCTCATGCACAAAAGGCTGAAATAGAAAAGACTGTAACAGACTTACTGGAGTCTGGAGAAATACAACACAACAAGAGTCCATTCTCTTCCCCTGTCCTGTTGGTGAAGAAAAAAGATGGTTCATGGAGAATGTGTGTTGACTACAGGTACTTGAATAACTTAACTGTTAAGCATGACTACCCTATACCAATTATTGATGAACTACTAGATGAGCTACATGGTGCTAAGTATTTCAGTAAGATAGACCTGAGATCTGGATATTTTCAGATCCTTATGGATCCATCATCCAGGTATCTTACTGCATTCAGAACCCATCATGGGCATTTTGAATACTTAGTAATGCCCTTTGGGCTGTGAATGCCCCTGCCACTTTTCAATCTTTAATGAACCAGGTGTTTGAGGGAAAGTTGAGGAAAAATGTGTTGGTTTTCTTTGATGATATACTAGTGTCTAGTGATTCTTGGGAAAAGCATCTCCAACATGTGGAAGAAGTATTGGAGATACTGAGGAAACAGAAGTTGTATGCTAAAATGAGTAAATGTGAATTTGGAAAAAAATCAGTGGCTTACCTGGGCCATATCATATCCCAGAATGGTGTTTCTACTGATCCAGAGAAGGTGGCTGCTATGTTAGAGTGGAAGACTCCTAATAATCTAAAGAGGCTGAGGGGGTTCCTTGGTTTGACTGGATATTACAGAAAGTTTATTAAGGGTTATGGAATTCTCAGCAAGGGGGCTTTTGAATGGGGACAGGAGGCTGAGAGGGCATTTCAGAATTTAAAGGAGGCAATGGTCACAGGTCCAGTTCTGGCCCTACCTGATTTTAATAAAGATTTTACCCTGGAAACTGATGCATGTGGGACAGGTATAGGGGCTGTACTGATGCAAGAGGGCAGGCTTATTGCTTACTTAAGCAAGATATTAAGTGAGAAGAATCAGTCCTTGTCTATTTATGAGAAGGAATTTTTGGCTATCTTATTGGCAGTTCAAAAATGGAAGAGTTGCTTGCAGGGGAACCATTTTATCATCAAGACAGACCAGCAAGCTTTAAAACACTTGCTGGACCAGAAGATAACTACCCCCTTACAACAAAAATGGATCCCAAAGCTTCTGGGGTATGACTATTCAATACAATACAAAAGAGGGAAGGAAAACATAGTAGCAGATGCCCTATCCAGAAGGGATACTAACCAATGTCTATCTATTACAAGTGTTGTACCCCTATGGATCAAGAAGGTGATAGAAAGCTATATGACAGATTCTCATCTGACTGAAATCATTTCAGCCAAGGTGGTAGACTCCTCTACTTATCCTGACTACACCTATTATGGGGATTTATTAAGGAAAAAGGGGAGGATAGTAGTGGGCAATTATGAAGAATTGAGGAAAGACATTATAAGTGAATTACACAACTCAGCCATGGGGGGGCATTCTGGAGAAGATGGAACTTATCAAAGGGCAAAAAGATACTTCTTCTGGAAGGGGTTAAAGAAGGATGTGATAGAATGGGTGAGCTCCTGTGCAGTATGTGCAGAAAGTAAGACAGAGAGCTATCCCAGCCCTGGCTTAATTCAGCCTTTGCCTATTCCTAACCAGGCTTGGACACACATCTCCATGGATTTTGTGGAGGGGTTACCTAGATCACAAGGGAGAACAGTGATACTTGTGGTAGTTGACAGATTGACTAAGTACAGCCATTTTATTGGGTTGGCTCATCCCTATAATGCTATTTCTATAGCTCAGATTTTTCTGGATCACATTGTGAGGCTACATGGACAACCAACTAGTATTGTGACTTATATTCACTAGTGTGTTTTGGTCAGAATTGTTTAAGCTGCTTGGAACCAAACTTGATATGACCTCAGCTTACCACCCTCAGTCAGATGGCCAGACAGAACGTGTTAATCAATGTTTGGAAACCTATCTTAGGTGTATGGTGAAGCACAGTTCAAGACAGTGGTTTAAGTGGTTGGCTAAGGCTGAATATTAGTATAATACCAATTATCATTCCAGCCTCAAAATGTCACCTTTTGAAGCACTCTACGGGTATAACCCCCCTATTTTTGCTACAGGGCCTTACCCGAGAGTTGAAACCTCGGAGAGCTTGCAGTTCGCAGAAGAAAGGCTGCGAATACAGCAAAAGCTCAAGGAGAACCTATTAAAGGCACAGGAGCGGATGGCTAGAAATGCCAACCAGCACCTAACTGCTAGGCAGTTCAGTGTGGGGGAAAGGGTTTATCTTAAACTACAGCCCTTCAGGCAGCAGTGTGGTGTTAAGAAACAATCAAAAGCTGGCTCCGCGTTACTACGGGCCTTATGAAATACTAGAAAGAATCGGGGAGGTCACTTACCGTCTGGATCTGCCGCACGGGTCAAAGGTCTGGCCCGTCTTCCATGTCTCGCTTCTGAAAAGGGCGGTCAAGCCTGGGCGGTTCCACTCGGCAGATCTGCCACTTTTGGATGAAAAAGGAGAAGCCATTTTCCAGCCTACAATCAAAGGGAAACGCAGTAAGCTCACAAGAAAAAAGAGGATTATACAGTCATTCCTAGTCGAATGGGATTTTCAAGGGTTAAAGATCGAGTCTTGGGTAGATGAGCCGTACCTGAACAAGTTGTGTCCCGATATTCAACCTTGGGGACAAGGTTGTGCTGCAGAAGGGGGTATTGTCACACCCCTTGAGATTGGAAAAGGAGAAATGGCCGAAGATGGAGGTGGAGACGAACTGGAGAGAATCGGAGAAGAAGAAGATAAGGGCGAGAATGAAAATGAAGAGGATGTTGACCAAAACAAAAGCGACGATATCTATCTGGATGCGAGAGAGGACATCTTGACCGTTGAGGAGATCAGTGGCTAGGATTCGGCCACTCGATAAAGTTGGTGAGCGTGGAGACCATCCTCAACGTCCACGTGTTATCCCTTAAATACTTTGTTTATGTCTTAAGTTTAATATTAGGCGTTATTAAGTTGATAATGTTAGGTAATGTGAAGGCGGCTATATAAGCCAATGTTTTGCTATGAAATAGATAAGAAAAGTTTCGGCCTCTCTTTCCTCTCTCAATTCTCTCTCTGTTCGTTTTCTCTCTCTCTCTCTCTCTCTCTCTCTCTCTCTCTCTCTCTCTCTCAACTCTCTTTTACTCTTCAATTCAATACAACAGTGTTCATACAATTCATTATCACACCGGTTTACACAAATCTGTCCTTCTCCGGCGTGTCTTCTCCGGCGGTGTGCTACATGTTTGTTTCTTATCAGAATGGCTTGAAAGTTAATCGAGTTTCGGAATCGCAGCTCACATACTTAGTTTAGAAGGGTTGATTATTTGCATTTTCATTTCTAGAGTGAGTTATAAAAATGGATTTCTGGCTTGTGAAATGTCTTTATCCTTGTAATTTACCCGGAAAGTGGTTGAGAATCCTAAAGGTATGTCTAAAAGTTCTTATGAAAGATACCTAGAATGAGTTTAACGTTAAAAATATCATACCTTTCATCCATTTTAGTACATTGATGAACCTTCTTTGGGTAGTGATGTAAATTCAACTACTCCTTTTGCCTGGTTAGATGTTCCTTCTACTTGGATTACTCAGATTCACACGGTTGTTTGATCTTCGTAACTTTACTATCCTCCTTTTGATTGGCCACCTGTTAGGCCTATTTTATGCTTACTACTCATTTTGTGATGTGTGTGGAAGTGTCTGCTATGGATGCTCCACCATCTGACAGTGTACATATATATTTTTTGATATAGACAGGTTGGGGGTCTGCCTAACCACCCCCCACCCGTTCAGGGTGTTTGATGTAAAATAAAAAAAAATAAAAAAAAAAAAAAAACTACTCCTTTTGAGAACATCTTCGTGTTACTTGTCTTACTTCATTTTCTTCAACCACCTTATTCATTTTACACATGGCATCCTATGTTTATCTGCATTTTTGGCTTGGCTGGTGTGGGGTAGGTTAAAGGTTTGGCCTAACAGTTCTTTGACGAGGTTGTGCTATTGTATTAAACTATAAATTTCGGCATATTTTTTTCTAATGAGTTCAAGATGTGTTTTTTTGGTTTTGTTGTGGAAGAACCCTGACCCCCAAAGTTACACAAATGCATCTGCTCCACAGAACAACGTGTAAACCGAGTTCTGTGTTATTCAAGTGATTATAAGAATAGTAATTTGGTCCCCATATGAGATCTAATCAGTTTACAGCAATATGTGAAGTATGTTATGTTATATTCTAGTGAATCTTTAGTTAGTTACTTGGTTTCGTTGTGTGAGAACCCTAAATAGAAAGTTAATACTCAATTTCAGTACGACATGAAATATGATGTATATTGATTTGTTGTTCTGTTTATCTATGTTTATTTTACTCTCATTATTCTACGTCGATGAACAGGCCCTTCTTGATGTATACACTATTCAAAAGGAGATAGGAAAACTTGATGGAATCAAGGTTGGTCTTGTAGGAGATCTTGCTAATGGAAGGACAGTCCGCTCGCTTGCTTATCTGCTGGCCAAGTTCAATGATGTCAAAATCTACTTCGTCTCACCCGAAGTAGTCAAAATGAAGGTAATCACACCACACAGTCATCTACAAATACACGTTCTCCATTCTTGTTGAAATAAGTTAAGACGGTATCACTTTAATCACATTCAGGACGACATAAAAGAGTATCTCACATCCAAAGGTGTTGAATGGCAAGAGAGCGCTGATCTAATGGCGGTCGCTTCCAAACCACACGCGTATCCAACGCGAGAGATTTGGGGAAATAATCGACCTATATGAAGAAGCTCGAGGTAAGTACATTGTGGATCAAAAAGTGCTGGATGTAATGCAGAAGCATGCAGTCATAATGCATCCTCTTCCACCGACGAGGTAGGCTCGTCTTCTAACTTTTCTTTATTTCTGCTACCGTAGTTCAAGATCTTGTCTTTGTATTCTGATTCATGGGTTTTGGTTCTTGAATGAGTTCAGATAACCGTCGAGGTCGACGCCGATCCGAGGGCTGCCTACTTCAGACAAGCAAAGAATGGCCTTTACATCCGCATGGCTGTTTTGAAGCTCTTGCTTCTTGGCTGGTAAAGGGTGTGTTTTTTTTTTCTCTCTCTCTCTCCACGAAGGTGGTGGAGAGTATTCCCATTTTGCCACTGTCATAAAGGGATGTGTTGTGTTGCACATTCCATTGGCATTAGACGTTTGTTTTATTTGTTAGGACGAGTATACATTGAAATGGTGAGGAGATATATTTTTTTCGTTTCTGTGTTTTGGGATTTTGATATCGATTGCATAGGAATATAATGTGCAATCTCCCTATTTTGTTCCATTAATCTAAGTTTCTTGATATGGATTCATTAGAATTATTTTCACATGGCCATCTATATGTTGTTTTTGGGTTATCGTTGATGAAATGGCATCCAATTTTTGCCAAAGATTTAATAGCATTACCAAATGAACCACAATATTCGTGGAAAGAATGACACTAATCAAACCGCTTCAGAGGCCAGCTAACAAAATATGGGATGAAGTAATTAATGTTTTTGGATTGAAAACTTATGAATCACGGGAAGAAAGGGAAATTCATCAAAGAGAAATAAATACGAGATATTAAGATCGGGAAAATAAATTTATAATATGAAGTAAATCTTAATCGACGTAGCAAAAGAAATATGCCGTCTTAGCTCAGCTGGTAGAGCGCATGGCTTTTAACCATGTGGTCGTGGGTTCGATTCCCACAGACGGCGATTTTTTATAATTTCTTTTGAGATTTTTGTGGTTTTTATGATTTGTTAAGATTTCTTTTCACAAAAATAACAAACACAGAGAAAATCCAAGCAACTAACAATCTCTGTAGATTCTATTAAGACTTCCATTTCAATTTTTTCCCGTGACATTTCCACTAATTGGTTGCTTGATTTGTCATATCATGTCATTATACAAATCCACTAATACATATTAGGTCCATATCCACTCAAGAGGCGGATTCACATAACCTAGCAGAAATTCAGATTTTTCGTACATTCTTTTAAAAGCTATTATATCATTTATAAATTTACAAATTTCGCTAGATTTAGATTATCGTGTATATTTCTGTATTTTTAAAAGATTATTATTTCAACCGCTCACTTCTGAAAAGCTGAAATTATAGATTTCCCCTTTCCCTTTCAAGTTTTTAATCTTGAATCCATTCATGTATATTTATGTCCACTAATATTCATTCCCACCACCAACAGTTGAATACCAAGCAATCATAAGGTCTTCGGAATTAGTTTGTTTTTTCGATTATTTGTAAACCCTTCCACCTCTAAATATTGATGAAGTCATTGAACCCGTGACAAAATTGACAAATTTATCTTTTAAATTACAGTTTTTCCTCTTAGATTAAAAAATATATGAAAGATGGGGTGGCTAATAGTACCAAGTATTAAGAATTTAGAACAAACAGTTGGAAGCGTTAAAACCAATCATGGACTTCACGTCGACCACCACCTCTCGCCACCCTTCACATTTTTGTGCTCTTCTTTAAAGCGTACAGGTTGTAAGCCTGTTGCTCTTGCTCTCTAATGCCTTCACGTTCTTACAAACACACACACACACACACACATATATATATATATATATATATATATATATATATACACACAAACATAAAGCAATCTTCTCCCGCCAAACAAAAACTACTACTGATCTTGCAGACTCCACTATGAAATTTGAGGATTTGTTGATGCAGCACGGCGAAGACAAACAAACTAGACTCCAGCTCCAACAACAGGTTCTCTCTCTCTCTCTCTCTCTCTCTCTCTACAAATTGATGAGAGGTGAGAGGCTTATGTATTCATAATAACTGCAGGTTGAAAGATTGGAGGAAGA
The DNA here is from genome assembly GCA_028984105.1 of Lavandula angustifolia. NCBI lineage: Eukaryota > Viridiplantae > Streptophyta > Magnoliopsida > Lamiales > Lamiaceae > Lavandula > Lavandula angustifolia. The sequence continues at coordinate 33,331,838 of CM054802.1, read as the reverse complement.
GTTGGATGGGGAGCTTCAGTTGAAGAGGGTGTTGCAATGCACGATGCAGGGCCCAACTGGCTGCTGCGAGGCATGCTCATGCCTCACCCCCTTCCTTCCTTTCAAGGTAATATTAATTCCCCTCATCAAACATACACTATTCATTTCAAGTTGTCAACATATCCTCACCGACTACAAAAGTCACAAAAATCTACCCTGGACTAGGTCTATGGTTGTATAATCTTTCAACTCGTCTGCTTCTAAAAACAATGAAAACTTATAAATGCAAAAGATGAAGTGGCATTGCTCGGTCGGGTCTAGTGTACACGCGGCAGAATCTAGAATTGGGCAGTAATATAGCAAATCTGCAATTTTATGTCGATGAAATTGATTTGTAGAAAGTGTAGTGAGCAATAAATCTAAACGTAGGTTCAAATGGTTCTGGCTGATCTAGCATTGGTGGAAGAAGAGATAGAATGGCTGGAGAGAAAGGTGAATGAACTCAAATTAGACATCTACCATGAGAAGCAGAAGAAGAAAGAAAGGGAGTTACTGCAGCTGAAAGAGTTCCAGCCACAGCTGGAGCAACGGCAGCTACGGAAGCTCCCATCTAGACGGCCAAATCAAATACAAAACAAGGAGAGCGACACGCTCTCCACTTCACAAAACTATGAAAATAGGAAATACCGAATCCCAGCAGATAGGAGAGCATCCTTGGGTTCCTTTAAAGAACTTCAAGGTGCAAGTGCCAGTACAAATTTCATAGCGAAGAACAGTAAACCCGATTTTGGCAATGTAACTACGAGGCCTTCCAGTTCTACAGCAATGGAAACAGAAGGTGAAAGTGGGAACTCAAGAACAGATATAGAAACTGAAATAGTGAACCCAAATAAGCTTTCTGTAGATCTCATCAAGTGTGTAACAGGCATATTTCTGAAGCTTAACCAAACTATGTATAAGAGCAAAGGATCTTCGACTAACCTTTCGAAGCAGACTCTGGCCTGCATGAACTCGAAAGGCTTGGTGGCCAAAGCCGCGTTCAGCTGCAGGACGCCTGTGTTTCCGTTCAATGACAGCGCATACCCTCTTGATCCTTATGAAATATTGCCTGAACTTGATGCCAATGTCAGAGATATTGGGGCATACAAGAATTTCATACAAATAACAGAAAGTAGAATGGACATGAGCCGTTTCTCTGAATGTCTCCCAGCTATGCGGAGACTGAGGTATGTACCTGCATTTCTGTACCAAATCGACACAACACATTTTTGAGTGGCTATTTGTTGCAGGATCTTGATGCAGAAACTCAGTAAAGTTAAGATAAACTACTTCAGCCACAAGGAGAAGCTAGCATTCTGGATTAACATTTACAATGCCTCCATAATGAATGTACTGAATCTAAACTCTTTTGTGCTTAAACTATCATACAACAATAGCTCATTCTCTAACTTATTTCCCTCAGGCATTTCTGCAACAAGGGCTGCCTTCTACACAGGAGAAAATACTCGTACTTATGAATGAGGTAACAATATCTGGACCACCTAAGCATATAGAACTTTTACTCAGAGCTAAAGTATATAGAACTTAAGCAGAGTCACTAATATCAATTTGACATAAAGCAAAGTATTTACAATGCTTCCTCATCCAGGCTGCAATTAATGTTGGTGGTTTCGTATTCAAGGCTTCCACTATTGAGCAGTGCATCCTCCGATATCCACCAGAAGCTAAACACGTGAGTAAATAACTTGACATGCATGAACTAAATATTGATTTAGTTTTTTCAAAAGTCTACCAATATACATCATAGTACAGGACGTAAAAAACTCTTTATTCATGTCATGAGCAGGAAATAATTGTAAAACATGCCTGTGGTCTTGACTATCCAGAACCTAATGTCATATTTGCTCTCTGCCGAGGCAGCTGGTCATCTCCAGCAGTAAGTGAAAATATTCCTGCATTACATTTATGCTCACCAAGTTTTAGCTGTCATCCACAAAACTAAGATTGAGACCTGCAGTTAAGGTTTTACATGCCGGATGAAGTGATGAATGAGTTAGAGAAAGCTAAAGTAGAGTATCTCGAAGCTTCAGTAGGGATTACGAGCAGGAAGAAGATTTCAGTGCCAAAACTCATGCATCGACACATGAAGGAGTTCGCTGATGATATCGAATCACTTCTAGAATGGATCTACAGCCAACTACCTAATACAAGCTCACTCAAAAGATTGATGATGGAATGTCTAAATGGAGAAACTCAATCTCCATCACAAAAGCTGATAGAGATTCAGACTTATGCCTTTGAATTCCGCTACTTGATTCCCATATACTAGAAAGATAACATCCCATATATATTACAAAGATCTACAAACCAAACAAATGACAGCTACTGGACTTTTTTTGTTTTTGTTTTTGTTTCTATTTTGTGATGATGAATGAGATTAAATTTCCAAGTACCCTTTCTTCCGGAAGGGGTATACATTGGTCCTGCAGCATAAAAGTGGTCATACCATCCTTGAGTCTACTGAATGAAATGTAAGTTGCTGATTAAAATCAAATATGAAATAATGAATCAATTTGAGAAGTTTTACTAATTTACACTGTAATAGCTAATCCTCCAATCTAGGGAGTACAGAAATATATCATGATTATTAACAAATAAACAAAAACTTCTGCAAGCATTTACAGGAGTACACCCTGCTGTTATATACAGTTGTACATGAGACAGCATGAATATATTCTGAACGTAAACTAAACCAGTCTAAACCACATCTACAAGGAGGTCACCACAGAAATCATTATGCCAGGAGAAATTGATTAACACAGATAGTTTCACACTGGAAAAGGAAAAACAAAAGGATAAGCTTACAGTTACAAAAATGCATGTGCCGAAAAAGTTGATACAACTCTGTTTTCTACCCAAAATTGTCATCATGGTGTTGGCTCCGCCAAGAAGTTTACAATCCTATTTAACAGATTTAAACCAAATACAGTTTCTTCACAGTTCATTTTTACTGACACTTCCAGTGATTCAGCACAAGTACCTTTAAGGGTAAGTGTGACTAAACAGGGAAGAGAGTTGCTCAAGATCTCACCACTTAACCTTAAGCATATACCAGATAAATCGTCGAGATTAGCAGCAACGGGCATGTCGACAGACACGAGATATAAATTTGCATTGCTGAGCATTTTTAGTGCCAACTTCTCACATATCATCAGAAAAATGTCTTTCTGTGGAGGTTCATCTTTATCATTTCGCAAGTTAATATGCTCTGAGAAGGTGCACCTGTTGCACACAGCAAGAGAATGAATTATCTGGAACATTCATCATTAGTAAAACAAGAAATGTTCTTTGAATAAGTCATGCAGGCAGGTTGCATTCTGACAGAAACTAATTCCTTCAGCATATATGCAAAAGAAGATTGAAATTCAGGATCTATAGAAGTCCTCAGATTGTAGATAGAATTCTGTGTTGAAAATCTTAAGCAAGACAATTATATGAAACATGGAAAATTAAATAATTAATTGCTGAAAAGAAACTGACCTCGATGTATTTTCAAACATCCCAGGAAGTTGAGATTCCTTCTTAGAAAATGCTTCAGTGTCTATTCGAAGAGGTTTAACAAAGTAACCGATATCAGGTCGTAACTTCACTTGTTGCTTTCTTCCATCATACCATAAAACCAGCTTCAGAGGCAACAGATGGTGTTCAAATCGAACCTGGAGAACTCTATCCGTTGTTTGACCAGGATTTAGAATGCCTATCTCTTCCATGGGAATTAATGTTGCTACTTCACCATGAGATGCCAATCCACTATACATCAAGATAAAAAGAATCAGGTTGATTTCTTTTGAGACTGCTAGACCATCATGTTGGATTACAAAAAGCAAGTTCAGGGGATAGAAGTGCTTGAAAGATGCATATACATATATTCACCTTCAGTATAGCAACCTTCAGTATAGCAAACGTATATTACAAGTTTAAAATAAGCACATCCAGGATAGGTAACGAGCAGATCAAACTCCGTCTAATGACACAGAATCTTAATAAAAATTAAAATTAAAGCTTTAGGCCAAAATACCTTTCACTTGATGACACGGATTTCTCCGTAGAATCTGGACTTTGGTTAGATTTCTCTTCAGATAGGAATATATTGTGCATAGGCTCTTTCGAATTGTTCCTAAAGGAAACCTGTATGCATACCAGTTCTGGAGATATTTTTGACACCTCGGAAGAATATCTATATATTACAGTTAACCCGTTCCCATTTGGAGGATCTAGAAGTGTATATGATTTTCGTGTAACCAGCTGACCAATATCCTTAATTGAGATTCTGGCCAATGATTTCTGAACATGGCCGAGACTTGATGGGTTCTGGCTAGAACCAGGATTATCATTCAACCAAGACTCAAGAGATCTTTTTGACATTAATTCACCAACATCCATCAACCCAGATGAACTATTTTCTACTGAGACTTGAACATGATCTCTAGAATCAGGAACATCATCTGAAAGTTGAATTAACGTACCAGATTCTTCATCCTCATCGCTATCAGATGCACTATTATACCTGCCTCCATCACTACCAGAGACAGAACCGGAACTGTAATCAGATGTGTTCTCTTCATCCACAGAACCTGATAGGGCATCAGAATCATCATTTGGTTCCTGATCATATTGCATGTCAATTGGGGAATGACTGGTCTCATCTACAAAACTACAAGGTTCTGGAAGAGGTTCATATCCTGGAGCTGCATGAAGTACTATCTGTGAAAGAGAACCAGGAAGATAAAATCGATAACTAAATGGTTCAGATGATGCTTTTTTTGTTCTCCCAAATATGTATTCAGCAAGTTCACATGTCATGTCATTGAACTCAGTTTTGTTCTTTACTTCTTCCAAATAACTGAATCCCTTGCAGTGTGACAGAAAGTTCTTCAGAACACGAGAACGGTCACGAACATCATAATTCAAGTCACATTTGGCAAGTTCAAGGATATAACTTATGGCTAATTGCAGTTCAGAAATATCTTCCACATCAACACGTAGTAAGACCTGGAAAGATATGAAGATAGATTGTGTACTTAGACTTGGGTTAGTAAAATATATCCAGATCATGAGTCATATATTTATCATCCATTATATCAAAAAACAGTACAAGCTCAAGGTCCACCTTATAGCCTTCTTACCCATCATTTAGCTATGTTTTCCGACATAAGAGAAAAGCAAAAGAAGTGAAGAAAATATTAATTTGTAAGTTCATTAGCAATTGGGTGTTTCCTTCGTAATATATCACAAATTAGCAGTTCCACTTCCACCCACTGAGATCATGATAATCAAAATGCGCAATTTACACATATGCAACCACCCAGTTGTACAAGCATATATTATTTCATAAATAATATATTAAAAGTTGTAAAAGAGGACAAAAGGAAATTTAAACATCTATTTTACCAAGTTTATACAAGTTTATCATCTAAACCCTTTTTGTCAAGACATATCTAAGGATTTAACCAAGTCAAGTACTCACATAGATCAGATGAAGATAGTAGATGCAACCAAAAAAGAACTACTACTGATGACTACCTTGACACAAGCATTAACAATCTGAAGCTTTGTTTCAATTGATTCCAAGTTGAAGCGCCGAGCCAGGTACTTAAATATTGTGGGTATCATCTTAGGAATGAGGCCTTCGATGTTGCAGTACTCACCCAGCATCCATATAACCATTGCACGTGCTGCAGGTGCAGACATTGAATCCAAACTTTGCACCAAGTGAACAATAACCTTCAAATAATGCTCAGTTTTAGATTATAAAATTCTTCATAGATGAAAGACAAAACAGTACAGCAGATTAATGTTGTATTAGTAAATAAGGCAGGAAAAACATAGTCACCAAATCATAGCAAAGTAACAGTACAATATATAACAAATTTCGCCGGTTAACCAGATTAAACATAAACCAGAAAAACATGCTATTTAGATATAGGCGGACATTCATTTTGTCTTTGGGAGAGAGTGATATACAACAGTGAGCACATTGCCATCTGAGTTGCTTAAACATGGAAAACCTCAACTAAGGAAATGAAGCCAAATTAAGTAAATGGACAGGTTTGGACTGTTTAGGTTTTGTTGGTCGGCCAGTGCCTAGACACAAAAATGAATCGCAAGATATATAGCCGACGGACTATTGAACAGCACAGATGCCAGTTGCATTGGATGTAGGAACAAATTAGTACATACCGATGAATCTAACCATAATACATAATACTAGAGATATTACTTGAGTTCTATTACCAAATAATCGATTTTACTTTTGTAAGTAATTATCTAGTTAAGACAATGTAGTATCATTCGGCAATCTTTTCAGGCACTGGATCCCAAAATGTATCTATAGGGATTACCATCTAATGGTAGTTCCCAACTCCAAGTATATTATGGGCACCCAATTATAATAGACCAAGAGAAAATAAGATAAAAAAAACTTACTCTCTGGTGACTGTGAGGATCTTGTTTTATGATTGCCATGATAGACTTGATCACTTGAACTAAAACAATTTCTTCCTCATCCAAAGATGCTGCACCACTGTTCGAAGATTCTGAAATTTGAATTACACCAATGAACTTTCATAACGAAAGTTATAAACATACAGATCAAAGTTGGAAATCACTAGAATAACAATTACCTGACAAAGCCAGAAACATTAGCGCTTCCAAACATGTGTTGGCGACATCAGGGATCTTTTGAGCACATAAACCAATTGCAACCACAGTATCAGCAGCAAACCTCCTGTCTGGGTCTCTAATATAATCCTGATGATAGACTAAAGTATAAGAATCACTAATGAAACGAATGAACAAACATCTGGAGTTCAATCATCACAATACCAGGAACCACCACACCTAAATTGTAAAAAACTTGAGTAGGTAGAAGGGTCCTATTAAGACTAGACAAACTAAATTATGGACACTGAGTGAACTAGCAGCAGAACAACAAATCCAATCTACATTAAAAAACTGACAAATGATAAGTTTTTTGAAATATCGTCTTGAGTTAGTAAGTAAAAATTAATATATCAGGGCAAGCATATGGTATGGAGAAAGTGAATGAGACCTGATAGCAACCTTCCACTAACCAAAACAAAACAATTCTGAAAAAGTGTATCAAATTGAACGCACTTTCCAAAAATACATCAAATCATTTTCCAACAGTCCATACATATTTTCAGTACCTACATGTTTCCTATCCCGACCAGAACATTTATCTCGAAACAACTTCTCTGAATCTTGGCCAATAAGAATTTTAAAATTAGCAATTAGTTTTGGCACCAAAACATAAAGCACGAAGTTCCTTAGAGATAGAAGGACAAACACTGCATATGAAATTACCTGAAACTCCAGAAATATAGAGGAAACTGAAGACTTTGTAGCTACAGTTGAAAGTATTTCAAGCTTCAGAGTTTTTGTTCGATATGAATCTGAAGAGGTGATGAAGAAATCTTCATAACATGGAGAAAACAGAGACGGCATTGCTTTGGCAAAGACCTGAATGTTGCAAAGAACCTGCAAATAGAAAAATCGTACGAAGGTTTATTTACAATTATCATCAAATTGGCAACTTTTTCCGTGATATGCTGCATGTCCATGATCATAAGTAATGTTGACCTACAACTTTACTATACATATAATACTTACTAATATATATCTAATCTCACACCCAGAATACGACTGAAGGTTTTAACTGGCAGACATTAGAATCACAGTATCACAATAACATGTAAAACTGCGAGGACAACAGCCAATGAAAGACAAGATAAATATCGGAGTCCAATCAGTAGTTAATACACATAACATTTCAGCAAAGTAGAACCAACATAAGGGATTTCTAAGGGAAAATTTTGGAACTCTAATTCTAATAAATATTCCGGTGAGTTTCTTCACCATCTGAATTGGCTGAAATAAAGTTAACTTCATAATTCAAATTCAACATTCCCCAAATGGATTGCAGACAAGGAAAAGTAGAACGCCGTCAGAATAAGTAAACTCACTTCTACTGGAACGACAAATTTAGCATTTAAAACCAAAATAAAACAAGTGAAAGATGATGAACAATTTCGGTACAGAGCTATATACCTAGTTTATGGTCCAACTGTGTGGCTTAATAGATAAAACAAATAAATCAATATAAGAAGAGAAGCTCTTTGAATGAGTGAATTAGACAGAAATTTCAAAGTGTAGACATAAGTAAGTACCACATATTTTGAGGAGCTTGATGACCTCAACAGAAATAGCAAAGGCTTAACAATCGTTATAATGTCTTCCTTTGGTGCCATAATCCAGTGAACCCCAGCAGCAGCCAACACGACAGCACTATTATAACTCCACAATAATGGTGAAGTACACTGCAACAAGATCTTTATATCATCATTGCTTTTTGAAGACATAATGCATGAACCGTCCAATCCAAGGGAATCTTGATTTACATGACCCAACTGAGATAAATACTTATCTGGTCCTTCAAGGTAACTCCTGGAAACTATATCTGCAATCTCAGTAGATATGTCAGAGCTGGAACCGTCAAAGGGTTTTCTTATCATAAGATGAGGTTCCAGGTCATCCTCCTCCGGACTATGATTTTCTAGATCACCAGAAGACAACATTAGGGATTCCCTAACTAACCCGTGTTTTGCAATTGCGTATCTTAAAAGAATCCCAATCAAGACAATCTGACCCCATTCTTCCACATCAGGAAGAGTCTCACACAATCTTTTGTAATTTCTTGAGATCAATGAGAAATTATTGGGACATATTGAAGCAAAAGAAGCAGCAGCAGCACCAACTACTCCAGGAGAGTTGTCCTTCAATAATACTCCAACAACCTAAATGCCAAAGATAGTTAATTAGCAATTAGAAGTTTAGAACTTATCAAACAAACTGAACGAACTGGGTTCTTTCCAGCAAGAGATAGAAACCAGATCTAGACTACTCAAACTTAACTATTATACTTAATAATAAGAACATGCATATAAATCAAGATTGCACGAAAGTCGCAGGTGATAAATTCGAGATTCAGCTACTAAACTGACCTCTTCAATTGCATCTGTGTGTTCTTCCAAGCGCAAATCATGCAACTTTGGCAGCGCAATTGCAGCGCATTTTCTAACATATACAGATGGGTCTCGGGCACATTTTCCCACAGCCATCAAAACAAGAGGAGCAATCACATGCAAACGAATCCCTGCCATGGTACGAAGTGCCCGTGCCCTCACCAAAGGATTCGGATCCCCCAAATCCTTCTGAAAAGTATTTATTGACAACAATGCTTCATTAGGTCGCCTACAAACACACAGAAGTTCATATCATTCAAACGACACAATAGCAAGTCCCTAAACTGAAAAGCAAACTAAAAATGCTTCTGCAGTAGTTTGAACTCAACACTAATTTCGAAACTGCAAGTTCAACTGATAAACTACAGCTTTGCGGCATACTTTTCAGCGTAATGCAGCAAGTACAAGTAAGCCAGCTTCTTAACTTCCATTGACTGAGACGCCACGTTTTTCACCACCTATGATCCAAAAATCCAGCCATTAACAAAAACATCAAAATCCAAAACAAATAAATGATCGAATTCGCATAGCAAAATTGAATCCATCAAAGCAACCCGACAGAGACTCTCAATCGAAACACACAATCGACACATCAACCGCATTCATTCATCAAAACCGGAACCGAACTGACCTGAGGGAAGTAACTGGAGACATCGAAGCCCTGAGCAATGAGCGCGAGCAGGCGCTTGAGCGCTTCGCACTTCTCGGACTCGAACTTGCTGTCGAGGAGTGGTGCGATGCTGACGTCATCTGGATCGTCGTAGAGGTGCGCGTCGGTTCCGATCCGGAACACCATCGTCGACGCCCTGCTCAGAGACTCCGCCGTCGCGCCGAATTGCGTCAACATTTAATTTTCCTTTCCCCTCCGGATTCTGATTTCCGCCTTGCAATTCAATCGTGTTGCAATGTCTGATCGGAGATATGGGACACCGGCTTGATCCTTTAGAATTTCGTAAACATGACAATATGCCCCCTGACCTTCTTGTTATTGGCATTGGAGTCCCTACAGTTTCAAAGCAGCTGCAGTTTGGCTCATACTACTACCTGGCAGGCCCAAAACAAGTGGGGGCTTAAATCCTTTGTAATTGCTGAGTTGGTCTCTCAAAATAAAGCGGTCCTAAATATCCCAAACATTCGATTTGAAATTATGTCTAAAATTATAATAGGAGTAATATCAAATAAAAAATGTTTTTTTTTATTTTGCATTTTTAACATGTACTTGTAAACTTAACTAATTAAAGCACGAAATTTTATTTTTTTTGCAATTCCGATCCCTATATTTTTTCGGCTTCCAAAAAATTAAAAAACGAGGTCGCTTTGTACACTTGATCACTAAGATGGACAATTTTATCAATTCAGTAAAAGCGAACAACATCGTTTTTGAATAATATAAACTTGATTTCAGAAACTCATACCACAAATAGCTAATTGAAACACTTAATTAAAAAAAAAGAGTTGGATATGAACTTCAACATAAAACTCTTGTTATCTTCACATTCTTCTTCGCGCTCTCGATTGATATTGTCCATGTAGGCGTCCACCCCAACTTCCGGCAGCCGAAAAGAATTTGGGAATAGGAGCGTGTTTTGAATTGCAAAAAAAAAATGACGTGTTTAAATTCGTCAAATTTACAAGTTCGAGTTAAAATTAGAAAATCGGAAAAATTCATGTTTTATTTGTTAAACTTTTTAAACATATTGCATAAGTAAATATTTTTATACAGTATACAATATATAATTATATTTAATTGAAATATCAAATTATAAATCACGATTTTGTATTTGGATATTAATAGAATATCCAAATTCCAATATAAATATCGAATCTAAACTAAAACTATTTGATTCATTTATAATTATAATTTTGAGTTGAGTTTTCGATTTAATCATCACTTTTTTTAGTTGATTGTAATCTACATAATATACTTAAAGGTAATAATCATTTGTCTATTCAACATCGTTTTTGAATAATATAAACTTGATTTCAGAAACTCATACCACAAATAGCTAATTGAAACACTTAATTAAAAAAAAGAGTTGGATACGAACTTCAACATAAAACTCTTGTTATCTTCACATTCTTCTTCGCGCTCTCGATTGATATTGTCCATGTAGGCGTCCACCCCAACTTCCGGCAGCCGAAAAGAATTTGGGAATAGGAGCGTGTTTTGAATTGCAAAAAAAAATGACGTGTTTAAATTCGTCAAATTTACAAGTTCGAGTTAAAATTAGAAAATCGGAAAAATTCGTGTTTTATTTGTTAAACTTTTTAAACATATTGCATAAGTAAATATTTTTATACAGTATACAATATATAATTATATTTAATTGAAATATCAAATTATAAATCACGATTTTGTATTTGGATATTAATAGAATATCCAAATTCCAATATAAATATCGAATCTAAACTAAAACTATTTGATTCATTTATAATTATAATTTTGAGTTGAGTTTTCGATTTAATCATCACTTTTTTTAGTTGATTGTAATCTACATAATATACTTAAAGGTAATAATCATTTGTCTATTTTATGTATTTATGTTGTTTGTAAGAGCTTATTTTAGTTGCTTATCTATTTTCCGATCATATAATCAATTTTTGAGTGTTTAAAAAATTATCTATAAATTTTTATTGAGATTATTTTAATGCTCAAAACTACAAAATTCTGAATTTTATGTAAAAAAGTATTTTTTTTTATTTTCTAAAAAAGCAATTATCCTTATTTTTAATAAAAAAAAATGAGAATGACTTATGATAAATATTTGAAAACACTTCATAAGAGTTCAGTAACTAGTAATTACTTTTGACTTTATGTAATTCGATATGTAAGTTAATTACTCTCTCAATCCTATATTCCTTAAAATGTTTTTTTTTTCCTAAAATGACAATATATATACTCTATATTAAAAAATGAGGTTTGTCCCTCATTACTCATTATCTACTCAACATTTTTACATACTTTCTCCAAAAGTTTATTTGATACGATTGCATTTCGTTCCGAACCCAAAAAAATTATATTTTTTAACTTTTTAAAAACTTTAAATTATTTTTTTAATTTTAATATAAAAAAATCGGAAAAAAACAATTATTTCAACTATATCTTAATAAAATTTGAAAATTTTGATTTCTTCCCACCAATCATTTATTGAAAAACCATGTGGAGAGAGTATTATGTGGAATTGTGATTAGATTAATGTTCGTTCCTCAACCCGATCCGAGAGCCCTACTTATCTAGCCGTATGCCCCATATTTAATTTTGGAAAAAAAAATAAATTAAATAGACAAAATTAATTTTGCAGTTATTTAATTTAAAGTCAAAATTAACCCTTTAGAAGTCGAATAATTTAATAGAAAACAATTTGAAAGGTTCCCGTCAGTGCCCACTTATTCATTCTCCTGAACAGTCGACACTCATCTCTCTTCATTTCCAATAATTTTTGGTCTTTTCTTTAGCGCGATTAGTTTATTTATTTATTTATTCTCGTTTCGAATGCGATTAATCTTTTTCGATTTTTGTTCGTGTTTTGAAGCTTTTGTTATTGGAGATTCAAATATTATTGGAATTCTGGGACTCGGTTCATTTTTCATCACATTCACAGGTATTCTTCAAATTAATCAGCGTGTATGCATATGTAATGTGAACTTCGTGTATATTTTCTATACGGTTCTGCAAGCGTGTGCAGTAATTACCTTCATTTTCAACTCGCTTCTGATTTGCTTCCACAATTTTCAGGTTCGGGTGATATTTGATGAATTGAAAGTATTTTTACTCTTACCTGTTATTAAATCTGGTAAATCTAGTCAAATGTGGTGCAGGCTGTGTCAAATTCAGCTTAGAGTTGAGATTCGTAGTTTTTCAAAATATAATTTTTTGATTATTTGAGTACAGATTGTAGATGATATAGCCGGATATTATTCCAAATTTGTAAATTAAAAAGAAAACAATAGACGGTTCAAATAGGAATTAGGATGTATTTGTAAAATTGAAGTACCTTAAATTGTAAAAGGTGGTCTTTTTCTTCTTCTACTGACCAAGTTGCAGTTTTCCAGTGTCTAGGCTTAGAGTTTTGTTCAGTCCCTTCTAGATTTAGCTTTTAAATGGCGAGTTTGAATAGATACTACACAGCAACCTGGTGAATAGGATCATGATTGATGGCTTCAGAGATTGTTGTAGCAAACTAGGTGCATGTTAGCTCGGCCTCCCCATCATAAGAACTCTTCCATTCATTTGACACGATTTTGGTAGTGGTTCGTCTAAAAGGATCTTCGTATGGATAAAATTTGGGAGTACTTGGATTTGATGGGAAATTCTGTGGAACATAAGTCTAAGAAAGACACTGAAGTTAGCTGCTCTACAAAAAAAATGCATGTGAAGATGTATGAAGCACTGAAGAATGGTAAATACAAGGTTATGTTATCTGATCAGGCTTACAGGTGCCCCTACTGCCCGGAAAAAGGGTGCTTCGGGTACACGGATCTTTTGCAGCATGCAACTTCAATCGCAAGTTGCAATTCAAAGAAAAGGACTGCAAGAAACAAGGCCAGCCACCATGCACTGGCTAAGTACTTGACGAGTGATACAGCTGCTAGAGCTGGTCCTTCCAACCCTTCTGATAAGGGAGATATCTTTGCAGATCTTGACCAAGACGAGGTGTTTGTCTGGCCTTGCATTGGGATCATTGTCAACATTCCAACTAGCTTTGGCAATGATCGTTATATGGGGGAGAGTGGTAGTGAATTGAGAGATCAGTTAACAAGTAGAGGATTTAATCCAACAAGAGTACGACCTTTGTGGAATCACCAAGGCCATTCTGGAACTGCTATTGTTGAATTTGACATGAATATTACTGGATTTACTAATGCCTTGTCTTTTGAGAAATATTATCGTGCTAATTCTCGTGGAAAGAGGAATTGGCTGGCAGACAATGCCAAGAAGTCTGATCTTTATGCTTGGATGGCCCGTGCAGAAGATTACAATTCTAATAATGTTGTTGGAGAAAATCTACGCAAGACTGCACATCTTAGAACCGTGTCAGATATTATGGGAGAAGAAGCTCGAAGGGCCAACTCGTGCCCCTACTGCCCCGACACAAGAATGCGTAACTTTGATTATGTAGATCTTTTGCAGCATGCAAATTCAGTAAGCATTTGCAATTCAAAGAAAAGGACTGCAAGAGACAAGACAAATCACCTTGCACTGGCTCAGTACTTGGGAAACATAGCTGCTGGAGCTGGCCCTTCGAAGCCTACTCAAGTATTAGATGCCCCTGCTCCGGCTAAGCATTTGAGAGGTGAAACAGCCACTGGAGCTGGTAGTTCAGAGCCTTCTGACGAGGTAGATTTCCTCACAAACCATGATCATTATGAGATGTTTGTCTGGCCATGCATTGGGATCATTGTTAACATTCCTACTTGCTTTAGCGACGGTCATTATGTGGGGGGGAGTGGTGGTGAATTGAGAGATGAGTTGGCAACTAGAGGATTTAATCCAGCCAGAGTGCGGCCTTTGTGGAATCATCAAGGCCATTCTGGAACTGCAGTTGTTGAATTTTGCATGGATTTTACTGGATTTACTAATGCCATTTCTTTCGAGAAAAAATATGAGGCTAACCTTCATGGAAAGAAAAATTGGACATCAAACAATGTCAAGAAGTCAGATCTTTATGCATGGGTAGCGCGCAAAGATGATTATATTTCTAATGATATTGTTGGAGAAAATCTACGCAAGATTGGACATCTTAGAGCCTTATCAGATATTATAGGAGAAGAAGCTCGAAAGACCATCATGTGTCCCTACTGTCCAAACACAAGAAGACGAGACTTCATCTATAAAGATCTTTGGCAGCATGCAAGTTCGATAGGCACTTGTGATTCAAAGAAAAGGACTGCAAGAGACAAGGCAAATCATCTCGAACTGGCTAAGTACTTGGAACGAGACGGACTTGATGGAGCTGGCCCTTCAAAAGCTTCTCCACTGGATAAGTCTTTGGAAAATAAAAAAGCTGCTGAAGCTGTCCTTTCTAAGTGTTCTGCCAACGTAAATGCTCCTGCTGAACATGACTTTGATGAGATGTTTGTCTGGCCATGGATTGGGATCGTTGTCAACATTCCTACTAGCTTCAGAGATAATATTTATGTTGGGGAAAGTGGTAGTAAATTGAGGGATCAGCTGAAAAGTAGAGGATTTAATCTGACTAGAGTGCGTACTTTGTGGAATGATGAAGGACATTCTGGAACTGCAACTGTTGAATTTCATAAGGATTGGTTTGGGTTTGCGAATGCCATGTCTTTTGAGAAAGATTACGTTGCTAATGGTCATGGAAAGAAAGATTGGCTGGCTAAGGATGAAAACAAGTCTGGCGTATACGCATGGGTTGCTCGTGCAGATGATTATAATTCTAATGACATTGTAGGAGAGCGTCTTAGCAAGATTGGAGATCTTAGAACCATTTCAGATATTATGGAAGAAGACACTCGAAATACCAACAAGCTTATCTGTGACTTGACAAATGCTATTGAGGCAAAGAAAATGCCCCTGCTAGAGATGGAGAGTAGAGTAAAGGAGACAGAAATCTCTCTACACAGGTTGATCGAGGAAACTAGTAGTACTCGTCAAGCTTACAATGAAGGTTTTTCATGCATAAAATTTGGATTTCTTCCAAATAACTCAACATTACATGGAGTTCTATACCTGATATACCCTTTCATGTTGATTAGAGATAAAAAAGATTGAGTCAAGTGCCCGAGATCATTCCAGGAGGATATTCAAAGATCACGAGAAGCTGAAATGGCAGCTGGCAACTCAGAAGAGAGATCTTGAGCTCCGAGGTCAAGAACTGATGAAAAGAGAGGCGTGCAATGATATCGAGAGGAAAAAGCTTGCCGAAGAGCTTGAACAGGTGTTGAATATATTTCTTATCATTGTTTCATGTTTATATACCTTTTTTTTTTCTCTTAAACCAATTTACAAGATAAAAGCTAGTATATCCCGTTTATCCGTCGTGATATAAAATTTAGGCCCTGTTCTAAGTGCAAGGAAACAGATAGCATTCATTGTACATCTCTCTGTAGTTTGTATGGTCTTAAATTTTCAAACATTCTCAGTTTAGCTAGTCAATTTTGTAAAGCTTATCAATTAGAAGGTCGTTATAAATCCCAGAAACATAACGGACTGTTTGTCCATATGGGCAACTATTGTGTCTGAAAGAAACATCCTTCTCCTTTTCTTACATTAGCATAAGTCCTATTACGTTGCACACACACTCTATTAAGCCATAAAATCTTGATGGCTGTTCTGATCATAGTATTGTGTCGTGTTAACTATGTTCTATAACTGTCTTCTTCATCTTTCTTACAGAATTGTTCCTTCATGTCTCGTTTTTTGCCAGAATGCGGTGAAAAGCTGCTCGCTTCAAGTTGCTTCTGAGGAACAAAGAAAAGCTGATGAAAAAGTAATGAAGTTGGCTGAGGAACAGACGGTATTTAATTGTTCCCATTTCTGTTACAATTGTGACTGGACTAGTTTCACGGATGAAGTACAAACATTTCTTCAGTAATTTGTGACGGGATTTGTGATTTCAGAGACAAAAGGAGGTACTCCGTAAGAGAATTATTCTGCTGGAGAAACAATTGGATGCAAAACAAGCATTACAGCTTGAAATTGAGCAGTTGAGGGGTCACTTGAATGTCATGAGACACATTAAATCTGAAGTTGATGTAGAAGTGTTAAACGAAGTTGAGTTGCTGCTTGAGGCGTTGCGCGAGAGGGAAAGAGAGCTCGGAGATCTGGAAACAATAAACCAAACTCTCGTTGTGCAGGAGCGCAAGAGAAATGATGAGCTACAGGATGCACGTAAAGAATTGGTTAATGTTAGTTGTTGAACTGTTTCCATACATGGAACTAGTTTTCTCCTTAACATACGTATCATTTGTTTTGCATTTAGCTATTTTTTATCAGTCTTTAATTATATGAAGATTAGGTGATGGAATAGTGAATTGCAACATCATTAGTGTTATTCTTAATCGTTATTAATGAATATTA
This sequence comes from Lavandula angustifolia, assembly GCA_028984105.1. Lineage (NCBI taxonomy): Eukaryota > Viridiplantae > Streptophyta > Magnoliopsida > Lamiales > Lamiaceae > Lavandula > Lavandula angustifolia. The sequence continues at coordinate 33,314,711 of CM054802.1, read as the reverse complement.
GGAACCTTATTTTGTAAGTTATAAGGCCCTTGTCTCTCATTCTGGAGCTTTAGACAATTGCTTAGATTTAAGATATTGATGTGTTAAGTTGAGTTTATCTCCTCCAAATACTGAGTCATAATTGCCGCCCTTTATTAGATAATCGCCGTCGTTAGGTATTCACTGGGTTGCTTTATACAGGGCATGAAAGGCCTCTCAATAAAGGCTCATATTGGTGTCAAGAGAATGGGGGAGCTAGATAGCAAGCCATTTCTTGAAGCGATGAAAAGGAAGTACGACGAGAACCAAGCAGATGAAAAGGCCATGGAGTTATGCTCGCTGTGGGAGGAGTACCTAAGAGATCCTGAGTGGCATCCTATAAAGGTGGTCGACATTAATGGCGAGCATCAGGTACCCAGTTAAACTCATATGAATTGAGCAAGTGCTTTGCTGTATTGCAACTTTTATCCTTTTTATTTGCTCTCTCTAAAACCAGAACTCATATTAATTATAGAAATATCTATGTAACTGAGAAGGAAAGTAACCTTACTTTGAACCCACAATTTGGTATGTCGTTTCGATTTGCCAATTTTAAATAGGAGTTTAATAAGATATTTGAACATCAGAGCATAAAAGGCTTGGTTGTATCAGGATTCAAGGTAGAGATTTGAGGTTTTACACTTTCAAGGGTGGAGGTCGAAGAATTAGTATTGTTGCATTATAGCTTTTAGGTGAAGGTTCTTTTAACGGAAAAAGCACTCTCCTTATCAAGGAACACCTGAATATGGGTCAAGCTGATAATATATGCTGGGATGATTCATTTTCTATTTTCTTTTCTACATTCTGTTTGGCCCATCACCCCTTTCTATCCTTGCTAAATATTTTGTGTCGTCTTTTTAACTCGATCATGATATATTCTGCTGGCTTACAGCTTCCTCTGCTTTCAACTTTTATTACCAAATCTTGGAATGTATTTGTGCTTGTATATGTGACTACTGCTTAATGAAATTACTTGATTATCTGAAATTGACTGTAAACTTGATTGTTACAGGATTTGTATCCTCCCCCTCTCTTTCCTCTCCCTCTCCCTCCCTCCCTCTCCCTCTCTCCTTCTCTCTCCTCTCCCTCTCCCTCTCCCTCTCCCTCTCCCTCCCTCTCCCTCCCTCTCCCTCTCCTTCTCCTTCTCCTCCTTCTCCCTCTCCGCCTCCCTATCCCGTTCCCTCTCCCCCCCTCTCCCTCTCCCGTTCCCTCTCCCTCCCTCTCTCTCTCTTTCTCCACATATATGTACATGCCAGATTCATAGTTATGCATGCATCATCAAATGCATCAAATACACATGATCAAACGAAATGGAAGCTACAAAACCAGTTTCTGCACATACTTTCATTGAAACAGTACATTGCTCTGTTTGTTAAGTTGTGCTATCTGCATAGTTTTCCACACCAAAATGAGAAGTGATGAATTGTGTACAGACGGATACCATCATTTCTGAAAGAACTCTTGTGTGTTTGTCTGTTTGTTTGTTTCAGGCTGTGATAAAAGAAGATGACGAAAAGCTAAGAGATCTGAGGCAAAACTATGGCGACGAAGTGTACAATGCAGTGACAGCAGCTCTTTCCGAGATCAACGAATACAACCCGAGTGGGAGATACACTATATCAGAACTGTGGAACTATGGTGAAGGTAGGAGAGCCACATTAAAGGAAGGAGTTGGAGTTTTGCTTAAGCTTTGGAAAGCCTACAAGCAAAAGAGGGGAATGGAGTGACTGGTGCTCGTTGAGCGCGTAGTTTAGTGTAGTTCGGTTCGATCTCAAGGCCGACCTAACTAGGGGACTTGAGACTGAGGTAGGAAAGCCCGAGCCACTGTTGGCTCGGGTGGCTCGGGCTTGGCCGCGTATTCGTGGTGTGTAGTTGAAGAAAATGATGTAAAAACTATTTAACATAATCATGTAGAAATATTTATGGAATAATTTAGATTTTCATTTTAATAATGGTCTGATTTAAAATACTAATGTTTTCAGTATTTTTGTTTTTGGTCCTCCAGCACGGACATATTTTCGCATAACATATTTTCAACTAGTTACACGCTTGCATTACGTTGTATTTACATTATAGGATAAAATCAAAATTCTCTCCCATATCTAATTTCATTAATAAAATGATAATTTTCCTATTGAAAGTGATTTTCGATTCGGAATTAGAAAAAAATAAATACTACTACATTGAAATAATTTTAATAAGATATCGACCAATACAAACCTCATAATCAATTAATCATTACATTTTAATGTTTTATCGACTTATTTTTAATTTGGGCAAAAAAAACTTTCAAGTTCCAACGAACAAAAATACTACTCCCTCCGTTTCTTTATTGATGTCTACCTTACCATTTTAGGCTGTTTCATTATTAATGTCTACTTTCCTAAAATGGCAAATTCTCACTATCAACCCAATATGAGGTGGGCCCCTCATTATTTATTATCCATCTAATTTTCTTATACACTTTCTCTCTCCAAAAGTTTCTCTTTTGCACGATTCCGCTCCACTCCGAACGTAGAAAATTTTGATTTTTAACTTTTTAAAAACTTTAGATTATTTCTTTTATTACAATATAAAAAAAATAATAAAAAAAATAAATCAAATGCTTAAACTATGCCTTAATAACATTTAGATAAATTCACACCAATCATTCATCGAAAACCGTGCCAATTTATTAATACAATTTAAACTCATTAATACACCCACTACCTTAATCTCCGTGCCGATTCTCAACTAGACATTAATAAAGAAATGGAGGGAGTATTTTGCAATTAGTTGGTAACAAAATAAGCAAGATCGCCGTACTCGATGCATCTTAAATTCACACTTTTCGCACTTCTGACTGCTGTCTCGTGAACCCCCTAAACCTCTCACTCTCCCTCTCTTTCTTCCTCTCTCTTGTTCGTTTGACTGAACTCATTACTCCTCTCTCTCTGTCTCGGTTATACGTACACAATAATTGCTTATTAATTTCCTTCTCAACTGAAGAAATCCACAATTTTTGTTCCTATTTCTTATCGCCTCCGGCGTTTGCGGCGCACTGAACCACTTTTCGTCGAGGTTACAGATATTCTATTAATCCGTCTGCTGTACGTGCATGTTGAATTGCTGCTGATTTGTGTTGATTGTGGTTGAATTTACTTGCATTTTCGTATGGGGCTTCAGCATTTCTCTCTTTGATTAATTTCGGGGAAATCGAAGGAATATACCGTAACTTGTTTTTCTGTTTCTAATTTTCTGTGAATCGGGTTGAATTTGGGGCTGTGGTGCTGGTTGTCGCCAATTCAGCTCGGATCTTGAGCTTTGTAGCGTGTTTTGATGTTTTCGGTGTACTGCATGATAATTTCGACTACATTCTTTACGAATTTGTGAAATTTGTTGGAAAGGAAGGGATGAGGAGTTAAATTATCAGTTTGAACTGAAAAATAGAAGTTACTTTATCCTGATTTATTTGCAATTACCTTGGGTTTTTTGTTTTTGTTTTTGTCGTCATTTTAGTTAGCTTGTCATGGTGAATTTCGCGTAGATATCTGTGTATCAATGTAGTAGAGTGGGAGAAAGAATGTGGATTTATAGGGATGTAATTTTTAAAGCTTCAAAATTGGTGCTCGAACTTATTCATTCATTTGACATACTTTTTTAGTTGTATGACTGTAGTCATAATCTTGTGGACGGAATTTCTTGTTACGTGATTTTAGTAGGATCAAGATTCAAGACTCATGGGGAGTTCAGTAGAGAACAGTTCTGGGGAAGACACTGACGTTAGCGACTCCGAAACTGAGGAGTATGCAGAGAAGGTGTATGAAGAACTGAAGAATGGTAAACACCAGATTAAACTATCTGAGGAGACTTACAGTTGCCCCTACTGCCCCACGAAAAAGAAGCGGGACTACCAGTATAAAGACCTTCTGCAGCATGCAACTTCAATTGGCAGTTGCAATTCACAGAAAAGGACTGTAAGAGACAAGGCAAATCACCTTGCCCTAGCTAAGTACTTGGAAAGTGACATGGCTTCTGGAGCTGGCCCTTCAAAGCCTTCTCATGAAGTTGATGCTCTTGCAGACCAGGACCATGATGAGATGTTTGTGTGGCCGTGGATTGGCATCATTGTCAACATCCCTACGACCTTTAAGGATGGTCGTTATGCGGGGGAGAGTGGTAGTAAATTGAGGGATGAGTTGGCAAGTAGAGGGTTTAATCCAACTAGAGTGCGGCCTCTGTGGAATTACCAAGGTCATTCTGGAACTGCAATTGTTGAATTTCGTAAGGATTGGTCTGGTTTTACTAATGCCATGTCTTTTGAGAAAGATAATGAGGCTAAACATCGCGGAAAGAAGAATTGGCTGGTAAATAATGAAACAAAAACTGATCTTTATGCATGGGTAGCCCGCGCAGATGATTATAAATCTAATAACATTGTTGGAGAAAATCTTCGCAAGATAGGAGATATTCGAACCATATCAGATATAATGGAGGAAGAAGCCCGAAAGACGAACAAGCTTGTAGGCAATTTGACAAATGTTATTGAGGCAAAGAAAATGCACTTGATAGAGATGGAGAGTAAATATGAGGAGACAGAAAGCTCTCTAAGCCTGTTAGTCCAGGAAAAAGATAATCTTCATCAAGCTTATAATGAAGGTCTTTCATGTACAATGTTTGTTTTACTCCAAACATTATATGTACTTTTGGACCTAATATACTCTTTTGCTTTGCGTTTATCAGAGATAAAGAAGATTGAATCAAGTGCAAGAGATCATTTCAAGAGGATCTTCAGCGACCACGAGAAGCTAAAGTCTCAACTGGAGACTCAAAAGCGTGATCTTGAGCACCGTGGTCAAGAACTGATGAGACGTGAGACTCACAATGAAATTGAGAGGAAAAAGCTTGCTGAAGATCTTGAACAGGTGTTGCTTTTATTTCTTAATCGAAAGAAGCTATTGTTCATTGTTTGTTTTATACTCTCCTTTCCATGAATTTTGTGAATATCAATTTCTAGTTCTTGTTGTTGAGTATTTACTGATTGATTAGCTTTATCTTGGATCTGCTGTTGCTGTATTTGTGTAGCTTGATGGGCTATTTCGATGCATTAACTATAATCTTTTTACCACGATGTTCCATAACTTCCCCATCTTATGTATTATGGTCTTTCATCTTTCTTTTCTTTCTTTCTTTCTTGTTCTTTTATTTTTCTCCTTTCCTTCGCTTTCCAGAATGCAGTGAAGAATTGCGCCCTGCAAGCTGCTGATGAGGAACAGAGAAAGGCTGATGAAAAAGTGATGAGATTGGCTGAAGAACATAAGGTATAATAAATATAATTTCTGATACAATAGAGACCGAACTTGTTTCACATGCATAGTTCAGACAATGGGCTTTGTAATTCCAGAGAGCAAAGGAGGAGCTTCATAAGAAAATTATTAATCTGGAGAAGCAATTGGACGCGAAACAAGCGGTACAACTCGAAATCGAGCAGTTGAGAGGTAAAGTGAATGTTATGAGGCACATGGAAGATGAAGGTGATTTGGAAGTGTTGAATAAAGTCGAGGTGCTGCTCAAGTCCATAAGGGAAAAAGAAGGAGAACGTGATCATCTTGATGCATTAAACCAAACTTTAATCGTGAAGGAACGCAAGACAAATGACGAGCTACAGGATGCCCGGAAAGAAATGGTCAACGTTAGTTCTTTAACTCCATTCTTTTATATCATGCACTTAAACTGATTTCACTGCTCACCATCCCTTCACCCTTTACACACACACAAAAAAAATAGATAAATCATCTAACTTTATCTTGAAGCCATGCAAATTGGGAATTGAAGGATCCACTTGTAGGCAAGGGGTATAAATTACCTTGTATACCTAATAATCATAATAAGTTATATAATACCTAATATACCCCTGCATACACACACCCTGGGTGTGACAATAAAATCCCACAAAAATGTTTAGGGTTTATTTGGCCCAACTGAATTTCTTAGCCTATTAATGAATTGACTCAATCTTGATATCTGTACTCCATCTTCTTCAAATGTTATCTGCAGACACAAGCCTTTGTTAAATAACTTCTAGCCCATTTTCATTAAATATCTACATACGTCTCTACCATTACATTTCCGCCGGTACTAATTTTCTCAGCCAAAGAGTAGGTTGGTACAATCTCTGTGGTTCTAGTTGTTCTGTATAATTTGGTTGTTAATTTGTTATTTATATGCATATTTATATAATTTTTATTTTGAAATTTCTTGTTTTAGTACAAAAGGAACACGAATTTATGCTACCCTTGCTGAAAATCTTGCATCCTCCCTGCATTTCATAATCTTTAACTTGCTATATTCGTTTCCATGGGTACAAAACATAAGCGGCTCAAGAAACCTTGTTTTCTTTCCCAGGGCTTGAAAGACTTCAACATAAGTTCTCATATCGGTGTCAAAAGAATGGGGGAGCTCGACAGCAAGCCCTTCCACGATGCAATGAAGAGGAAGTACACTGAAGCCGAAGCAGATGAGAGGGCCTCTGAACTCTGCTCCCTGTGGGAGGAGTATCTTAGAAACTCCGAATGGCATCCGATAAAGGTGGTCATAATCAATGGCAACCCTCAGGTATCCACTTACACCCCATATAAACAAACTCTATATTACGAATGGCAATACAAAAAACTCTCTTGTTGGCTCAGAATGTGATCAATGAAAACGACGAGAAACTGAGGGACTTGAAGGAGAGTTATGGGGAGGAGGTTTACAATGCTGTGACGGCTGCTCTCACTGAGATCAACGAGTACAACCCGAGCGGGAGGTACATTACTTCGGAGCTTTGGAACTATAACGAAGGTAGGAGGGCTCATCTTAAAGAAGGTGTGGCGGTTCTGCTGAAGCAGTGGAAGTTGTACAAGAGGAAGAGGGGGATGGAGTGAGGAGAAGAGCGTTTGTGCAAGGCGGCCATCCCGGTATGGTATGTTATCGTACTATTAACGTTTCTTTGTCAAATAATTGAATTCTGATCATTGAACTAGTGTGTGGGAGACTTAGTATGCATCTCTAGTACTAGTATTTATGGTGGGACTTGAACTAGCTCTGGCCAATGCCATTGTTGTCTTCAACATTCATCCCTTCCTTTTATTAACTTGTTACTTAGTTTGTGTTTTAAGACTCTCAAGAGCATAGATTAGGGGGTCGAAATCTTGATTTCGAGACAAAATATTTGGTTTGGGTACGATTTATCCCGGGGCAGAGGAGAAACAACATGTTGAATCTTGAACGCGTTCTTGGTACCTTTTTAGGATGTCTTTGAATTTAAAAAAACATACAAATCTAGCATATACAAATGAAGAGATTACTATTTCTAAAGTTTGATATGTTTTGAGGCATTATAGGAATGTTTATTGCGATTATTAAGGAAGGGAACTATTGAATATTTACTTAAAATGTTTCTGTCTAATTTTGTATATAACAATAATTGCCTAAACCAAGTTTTCAAGAAATTACTACTTGTTATAAACTAGAGAGAATGTAGAGAATAAATAGAGAGAGCAGAAATTAGATGTGTATTATTATGAGGATGGAGACCTCTATTTATAGAGTACAAGATGGGCTCATGGGCTTTTAGGGTTTACATGGTCATCACAATATATGGTAAGTATATATATAAAATATATTTACAACACTCCCCCTTGATTGACCATCCCTAAAAGAAACTGCTGGCTTGTTAAAACATTGCCAGAAAAACCCATTGGGATAAAAATTGGACGAAGGAAAAAGAGTACAACTGCTCCACCTCAATATAGTCATCCTTGATCCTTGAGTCGGCGCATATCGATCTTGTATAACAACTTATTGAATGTTGGTAATGCCTTTGTAAAAGAATCTGTTAGGTTGTCACTTGAGCGAATTTGCTGGATGTTGATGAAGCCACTCTTTTGGAGATCATGTGTTGCATTGGCTCTTTTATGAATCAATCTTAATGACTCATTTTCTCATGTGTTGCATTGGATGCCTCGTTAAAAACCTTAACTAAGAAAACCCTTTGGGAAAAACTTAGAAAGGAAAAAAAAGTACAACCATTTGACCTTCAGGGTCATTTGACCTTTAGGAGTCAGTCTAATCTTCAGGATTATTTACAATTTGTTACTCCCCCTCAAGATAACAATCTTTAAGGTTATCTTTAATGTCTACACTAATATGTGCAACACAAATTTAATTATCATCAAAGATAATAGCATGTTTGTCTCGAAGATAACAAATGATGGTCAATACCATTTTAAATTTTCCAATTGCACATAAGTAAGGAACTTCTGGTCCTCATTTTTGTTATCTTCGATAGGTCTAAATGAGTCTCCATCCACTTCAAGTGATTGAAGCAACCATTAGGTAGCTATGTGGATGCAATAAAATAAAATCTCTTTAAAGACCTTCAGGTAGGTCGACTAGCATAACTCCATTAGGGAGATGCTCGATCTGCAGGTCGAGACAATTATTAGTTCAACCAAAGTCTTATGATTCTAACTCCGTCTTTAGGCATGAGTTGATTTCATCATGTACTTTTGTACATAATGATTCACATATCCTATTCAGGAGAAATTTGGAGTGATGTGTTCTAATTTTGTATTCCGCGGACTTCTTATCTCTTAACACCAATAAATCTCTCACGCTTCTAGCGTCAATGAGAATTAATTGAATTATTTTTGTCTATGAGGAACTTCGGTTCTTTCATGGTGCATATACAACAGGTATATGAGATTTTAGTCACTCCTTTTGCACTAAATAACTTGATGAACTTTTGGTTCATAGTGGGTGAATCTAATAATTAATCCAACGAGATATTGCGGCATTCTATCATTTATGTTTTATATCTCCCCCTAATGCTGACAAGCATGTGAGTTGGATTATCAATGAATAAAATAATTCATAATTACTTGTTCTATGTAAGTCATTTTGACGGAGTATACATATAAGTATTATGTTCTTCAGGAGTTTCAATCAAACTCAAGTCATCATTTATGTACCCTTCTATCAAGGAATTCTCGTCGTTATGATTATATCATATACGGCTGCACTATTTCAGTCCTGACAGTGACTTTTGCAGTCTAATTGAAAATATCTTTTTGACTTACATGCTTTGAGCAAGTTAAATCCTTTAAGAATCTTCATATATATGTCACTATCTAGTGAATCACATTGATAGTATTTACTACATCCATAAGGTGCATAACAAGCCTTTTGTGACATAAGTTGATTAATCAAATATAATGGCGTCTATTATAGGAGAGTACATAATTAATTCCCGGTCTATGAGAGAAAAATTGTGTTACGAGTATTGCCCTATATCTCGTAAATTTTTCATTTCTCTATGTAACAAAGACACATTTATATCCTTCGGGAATATACTTTTTGGATTTTGGAACTACAGGTCCAAATATTTCCGGCTTTCTATGGAATATTAATTCACCTTACATGACTTCGTTACTCTTCGGCCAATTATTTCAATCTTGACAATCTCTTATAGATCGTCATTGAGGATCCTCTTTTTTCATTACAAGAGTCATATTAAAAGGCGCAAATATCGTTGTGCGTCCACGACGATATTTGATCTCTCCAATATTTTGAGATCTCATTATTTTCAGACGCTTGTAGTTCTTCAGGAACTTCATTTGATTGATTAATCATTATCGTCATTGTTTGGTTCATATGTTGTGTCCCTTTTTCTTAGACACAAAATTTCTTTTAGAACCAATTGGTCGACCATATTTTTGAAGAACTTTATATTCATTTGCTACCATTTGTACTTGTCCTTCAGGGATATTTATTCTTGCGGGGGTATTTGCAGCAAATGTATGACATTGTCACTTCTTATATATACAAAACTTAAAAGCATCAAGAAGTTGGTTTGCAATCTTTTGCAAGTGAACCTTTCGACTTCTTGTTCACATTGATTACTTCTGGAATCCAAATGTGACTAGTTTTTCCTTGTGCTTCTTTTTCTTTGGATGTAGATTTCACATTGATTACTTTAGGAATCCAAATGTGATATATGTTACAACTAATGTTGGAAATGTTATTTCATCATAATAACAATTTTAATGTGAGACGCATTTTTATACGCACAAAACTCATTTTGAGGATGGACATGAGCAACTAAATATTTAATTTCAATCCCAAAGTCATATAATATTAAATTCTCTTCAATAGGAACTTAGAGTTTAATAAACTCACTAGCTTTATCATGATAAATCTGCTTCAAGGAATTGAGCTTATTGTTTTTGAACTTGTAGTACTAACAAGTTCTACATTTCTTCTAGAAATCGAACATTCATGAAAATTAAGAGATTCTTCAGGATCTCTCTGCAGCGCCCCTATGAATTTTCAATTATGTTGCGCATCAAAGTTGCTTGCAGATGTCCAAACTTATCATGTCAAAGCATAGAGCTCTTTTGAACTTCAGGTTCATGACATGTTTTGTCTCACTTATTTTTATGAATGTGTAATACATTCAAGGTGGTAGTGTGATAACTTTTCTTTTGTTAGCTTCTGGCTAAATGCAAAATAATCACTACCTTCTTATATAGTTTCAATATGGTATCCATTGTAACGGATATCCTTAAAACTTAGTATGTTTCTTCAAGACTTACTAGAATAAGGGCAAACTCAATTATTGATTTAGTATCATTTGATAGAATGATACAAGCTCTTCGGGAGCCTTTAATGATATTCGATGCACTAGATTTTAAAATCTTGCAGTTTAAAATGCAATTACTCATATCGAGCTTTAGGGAGGACAAACAATTAATATCTTGACGCAATCCTGCTTGGATGCTTCGTTTCATTCTATTATTATCTCCCTATGCCTTTTATTAGCAGATGATCATCGATATCAAGATTTCATTAATGTCAAATAGACATAAATAATGTTTTTCATTTAGTAATAAACATATATCACTCAAGAAACGAGTTGCTCTTTAAGAGCATTTAATATTCTTCTAGAATATAAAATGATGCTACTTCAGGAGCAAAAGTTGAGGCATTTCCACAAATATGTGATAGTAATGTTAGTATCACAATATGGTCATTCTTCAGGAATGTAATTGTGCTACTTCCAGAGCAACAACTTAGTTTTATTCATGATACGTGAAATCAATAAATTGTGAATTTTGAGATCTACCGGATCTCACATCTATTCTTGAAAAGAAATTAAACCACAATAGGATATTGGAAATGCAATTGTCATTCAAAGAGGAGCTCTTGCTACCACTCCATATAATTAGGTAATATTTTAGATATACATTGTTCTTTAGGAACATGTAATATTCATCAAGAATATTAATTGTGCTACTTCAGGAGCAACAATTAAAGTATGGTTATTGTGATATATGATTTCAAAATGACAAGTTTTAGTTGTTCCAAGAACATGTAGAGTTAATTGTGCTTACTTCAAAAGCAACAATTATAGTTATGAACATATAACATTTGACAAAATTAAAAGCCTGAATTGTTCTTCAAGAACATGTAGCATTCTTCAGGAATACAAATTGTGCTACTTCATGAGCACTAATATTAAATCACTTCAGGCGAAAGACTAATATTTTTTAGAAACTCAATTGCTCTTTAGGAACATATAATGTTCTTTGGGATATAAATTGTGCTACTTCGGGAGCAACAACAATAACAATTCAAAAACCAAGATTCGTCCATCAATAAGACATATTATATGAATTGTTCATCAAAAGTATATAATATTCTTCAGGAATATTAATTGTGTGCTGCTTCAGGAGCACCAAATTAAGATTGTATGTATATATAGATATAAATATTATACAGTATGCAGGGGAAAAAAACTTAAATATATAGTAAATACATTGATAATATTAATAACTCTTCAAGAGTGTAATATTCTTCAATAATATTAAATTGTGCTACTTCTGGAGCAACAATTAAATCACTGAATTTCTTTTTAAGAGAATGTGATATTTTTTATGAATATGGATTGTGCTACTTCAGGAGCAACTACTAAATTATTTCAACAAATAATTTTGAGTTGCTCGTTAAGAGCATGTGATATTCTGCAGGAATATGAATTGTGCTACTTCTGGAGCAACAGTTGTGATTAAAGCATTAAATAAACAAACAAATAAATAAAAACGTACGTAGAAATATTGATTGTAAATGCTCTTCAAGAGCATGTAATTTATTTCAAAACATTGATTGTGCTACTTCTGGAGCAACAATTTAAGTTTAAAATATGGTTTTGAATTGCTCTTCAAGAGCATTAATATTCTTCATGAATATGAATTGTGCTACTTCAGGAGCAACAATTGTTATTTAACATTAGATAAACAAACAAACAAATAAATAAATAAATAAAAACGTAAAGTAAAAGCTCTTCAAGAGCATGTAATATTCTTCAGGAATATTGATTGTGCTACTTCTGGAGCAACAAATCAAGTTGAAAATATGTTTTGGAATTGCTCTTCAAAAGCATATAATATTCTTCAAGAATATAAATATATTGTGCTACTTCTGAAGCACACCCACATAAACATCTCGAATAAATATCATTATTTATATAATAATCTCTTTTCTTGAATGAGGTGCAAGATCAAACCAAAGTAATTAATTTACTTATTTAATCATGCACGACACTATTCTAACAACTATAATATCGATTGCAATGACAATATTATATATGCAATCTAATCGAAAAATATATATATATATATATATATATATATATATATATATATATATATATATTATACCTTCGGTCCTTCGATTCGTGGATATCTTCTTTAGGAAGAAGAACGTTTTCGTGATGATAACGTGTTATAAACTAGAGAGAATGTAGAGAATAAATAGAGAGAGCATAAATTAGATGTGTATTATTAGGAGAATAAAGACCTCTATTTATAGAGTACAATTATAAATTCCAAATCCATGCTTGATGCGTTATAATTATGTGTATATTAGTTGCGATTATTAAGGAAGTGATATTAACGAGACTGTTTATTACTGATCCCTCGTGATATTAGCTAAAATGCTTTTATCTGATTTTGTATTTATAATAAAAATTTCTAAACCAAGAAAATGACTATAAGAATCCGGTGATAATAAACTAGTAGCCGTTGTAATTTATTGAAAAATTACTATTTCATCTGTAAAAATTAAAAAATAATCCTAACGGATAATTTCTCAGTTAATACACTATTATGATATGATTCTCTTGAAAAGGTAGATTGCAACAATCAAATCAAATCAAATTTAATTGGAACTTATGACAATAAACATAATGATGATCCGATTAAAATTCATGAGATTTCGTACACTGTTAACTCTGAAAAGATTACGGTAGTGTTTGGAACAACTTAAAAAAGCTGTTTATGGACTTTTTTATTGCATAAGCACTTTTTTAAGTGTTTGGTTATCCTGCTTCTGCTTTTTTTGGGCTTAAAATAAGCTGAAATAAGCAGAAGCTCATAAGCAGATATTGGGGTGCTTTTAGAAACGATGACATTTTTGCAATTTTGAAGAAAAGATTAAGCTGCTTTTTAATAGACAATCCAAACACTGACAGCTTTTACTTAATAGAAACTTTAAGCAGCTTTAAACACAAGTAGTTAAAAGCTGCTTAAATAAGTTGTTCCAAACACTGCCTATGTGCGTGTACGCAGGGGCGGAGCCAGGATTCGATAGTGGGGTGGGCTAAAAAGAAAACTTCGCCACATTATTCTTTACATACCAAAATACTTCAAGGCAAATTGGCAAAAATAGTCCTCAAACTTCGCGTTTTTGCGAATTTTGTCCTCAAACAATTTTTTTTTGTTTTTTTGACCCTCAACTCCTTGTTCTTGCGAATTTTGTCCTCAAACTTATTTTTTTTTTATTTTGTTCACCCTAAACTCCTTATTTTTGCGATTTTAGTCCTTAAACTCCTTGTTTTTGCGATTTTAGTCCTATCGTTAGATTTTCCGTCAATTTAACCGTTAATTCAAAAAAAATTAAAAAAATTAAAAATTGAAAGTGCAAAATCGGAATTTTTATTTACATGGACCAAAATAGCAAATAAAGAATGATTTGGGACCTATTTAGCAAAATAAAATAGTTTAAGGACTGATTTCAAAAAATTTAGACAAATAAGCTAATTGATTCGTATCGACGAGATTTTGAGTTAAATTTTTGATTTTTCATATAACTTTATTGCTTCGTATCAAATATAAGCTAACCAAGATTTCGTACTAATATAAACAACATTTAATTCGAAATGCAAAATATATACTGTGAATTAATCATTAAAAAACAAAGTTATTATTACCCAATATTTTTATTTCAAAATAACTATTTAGCGCATAATATTTACTTCAAAATAACCAGAATACGAACTAAAACTAATTTACGAACAAAGTTATTATCACCCAATATTTTGGCTTATTATAGTATTTGCAAATAAAACTAATATTTTCTGTAATTTACGAACTGATACGTATTTTCCTCGTATTCTATTATTCATGAAATATTTTGAAGTAAATATTATACTCTAAATTGTTATTTTGAATTAAAAATATTTGGGTGATAATAACTTTTTTTTATTGATTAATTCACAGTATATATTTTGCATTTCAAATTAAATGTTGTTTATATTAGTACGAAATCTTGGTTAGCTTATATTTGATACGAAGCAATAAAGTTATATGAAAATTTGAGAATTTAACGCAAAATCTCGTCGATACGAATCAATTAGCTTATTTGTCTAAATTTTTTGAAATCATTCCTTAAACTATTTTATTTTTGCTAAATAGGTCCCAAATCATTCTTTATTTGCTATTTTGGTCCATGTAAATAAAAATTCCGATTTTGCCCTTTCAATTTTTAATTTTTTTAATTTTTTTTGAATTAACGGTTAAATTGACGGAAAATCTAACGATAGGACTAAAATCGCAAAAAACAAGGAGTTTAAGGACTAAAATCGCAAAAATAAGGAGTTCAGGGTGAAAAAAATAAAAAAAATAAGTTTGAGGACAAAATTCGCAAGAACAAGGAGTTGAGGGTTAAAAAAACAAAAAAAAATTGTTTGAGGACAAAATTCGCAAAAACGCGAAGTTTGAGGACTATTTTTGTCAATTTGCCATACTTCAATAATTAATCCGTATAATTTACAATATTCAATATTAAGTTGAATATAAATAGTTAGCACTATCATGTTAAAACAAATTATATGAAATTAGAAAGTAGAAATAAAAAATAATCAATACATATTAACTAAAAAAATTATATGATATATTTTTTTAAACAAAGTCAAAGCTTAATTTGAAAACACAAGTAAATACATGGAACATTGAAAGCACATGAATAAACTACCTAATAATTAAATAAAAACTAAACATACGTGATATATGTCAAAGAAAATGAAAGTATTATCCTAATTTTGAGTTTTTTAAGTTGAGAAAAAAATCAATAAATCCAAGTATAAATAAATAAAGGTGGTAATAGAGATTAATCAAAATAAAATATAAATTAGTTAAAAGATAACAAAGACAATATGAGCTACCAAAGTAATACAAATAAAAAGATAAGTATACAAAATATGAAACAATTAAGAAAACACAAGAGATGTAAGTAAGAAAAGTTAGGAAAAAAAAGGAGAACGAAATAAGGACGAAAAGGTAAAATAGGAAAGGACTAAGAAAAAAAAAGATAATAAGTAAAAAATAAGAATAATGAAGGACAATGAAAAAACTAAGATAATAAATAAAAAGAACAGTGAAAATAATAAGTAAAAAGGAATATGAAAGAACTGGGAGTCGAGCCCGTGCCTATTTGATAAGGAAAAGGGTGTTGAACCACTCAGCTACTAGCATACTATGGAAAGTTTGTTGTCATATACTCCCTCCCATTAGAAACGTCTTGTTTATTTTGGGCACGGATGTTATGAAAATGATAATGTGTGGTGTATATTGTTTGACTTTTGGATAGTTAAATTTTGTCCACATATTTTTGCATTTTTTAGAAACAAGACGCTTCCAATGGGACACCCAAAATGGAAAATAAGACACTTCCAATGGGACGGAGGGAGTATTTGACATTATTTGAGACTTGGGCTGGACTGGAGCTTAGTGCAGCTCACTAATGGCTCCGCCCCGATGTACGCGTATATATATATAGAGAGGGGGGGAGAGAGACCGCGCCTCTGAAAGACCGAAAAAAATAGTGGTCCATCAATTATGCGGCGCTACGCGTGTATTGATGAGCTACCTTTTTAACATTCAAATATTAATTTATTGACTTGGGACCACCAATACACGCGTGATACCGCGTGATTGATGACCACCAAATGTAAGATCGGCGTTGCTGAAAGACACCACCCCAATCCCGAACAAAACCCAACGAAATTATTTTTTTCCGCCGAAACAAACAGCAAACGGCGAATCTTGTGGATTTTCTCCCGAATCAAATCATTCTTTCAGGTATACTCATTTTTCTACTACTATTTTCGCTCCTTCTCTCTCTCATTCATATTTTTTGCGTCGTTTTCTGTTGATTTCAGTTTCCGCTGCGTGTTTCTACTGATTATTCTTCTTAGATTTGAGGCTTTTAGTGTTTTGTGTTAGCGTTTATGATTTTGTTTGAAATGTTGGAAATGGAAGTTGATCGCGCTGGGATCTGAATGGAAATGTGTTTATTGTTATGTGTGGTTCGTTCGGTTCGATATCAAGTGTGGCTGGCTTATTTAGCGAAAACATTTGGATTTGGACTTTCATTGACTTCGTTGATTTCTGCATCTGGTTCAATTTCGTTTTCTCGAGAATTAGAGGATAGACGTATTTAAAGAGTAGATTTTAAGTATTTGAAGATTTGCTTTAGCTTTGCTCCGATTCTTTCATGAATTAGACGAATTTGTATTTCTGTGAAAATGTATTTTATGTGGCTGGAAAAACTTAAATGTCTTGGAAGTGTTTTTGGTAGACGAATTTTGAAAGTGATGGTAAAGTTTTGGTTTTTTATGTTTCACTTGTTTCAGGATTTCAGTTTCATAAGTTTTTACAGTCTTGGAGAGGTTGTCTATTTGTTCCGAGAGTAGAAAGTAACAAAACTAGTCCGATTTGGATACTAAAAGATTCAGAGTTTTGGTTTATTTCTTATGATGAATGGTGGTTCCTACAAAGTAGAAGGTCATATACCAGATACCTGGTGTTATGATGGGCCAGCTTCTCGAATGAGATTTAACAACCAAACTGTTCCAAGATTTGTCTATACGAATCTAGTCAACAATTTGGGAGCTTGTGAAAAGTTTCTAAATTCGAGTCATGCTGATTCTATACCAGTTTCTGTCCTTACTAATGGCCAAGTACAGTCTTCTGAAGGAGATTCTCCTGAGGATCTTGATTTTAGTGATGAAGTACTGAAGTACATAAATCACATCCTCATGGAAGAGGATGTGGAAGAGAAAGCATGCGAGTTTCAAGAGTCTGCAGCTCTTCAGGCTGCGGAAAAATCATTTTACGAGGTTATTGGAGAACAATATCCTGCATGCATAGATCAGACCTATGAGCAACCTGATGATAAGTTATTTGGGGTAAATGGTGTTAGTGCTTCGTATGATTCAGGAAAAATACAGCCTGATTGGGATTGTGATTCTAACTGCGATAGGCTGGACCTATATCATGACACTGCTGAAAAAACTTCACAGTCTTCTTATGCTTCATCAAGTAGCAGTAGCACCGTTGTTGAAGGTCCAATAGATTCTCCCGTGAGTACCCTTAGAATTTCTGACATATTTGGTGATAGTCAATCAGCTATGCAGTTTAAGAAAGGAGTAGAAGAAGCAAACAAGTTTCTTCCAAATGGTGGTAACTTGATTGCTGCTTTCGGATATGATGGTCCATTGCAGAAGGAAGGCTCTGTCAGTCTTTCAGTTAAGGCGGACAAAAAAATTGATAGGAATGAAGCTATTGACGTGTTGAGGGGCAAGAAGAATCATTATCATGAGAACATGGTTTTACAAGAGGAAAGACGTAACAAACAATCAGCTGTTTTTGCTGAATCTACTGTGAGTCCGGACATGTTTGATAGGGTACTTCTCTGCAGTGGAGGTAAGAACGATTCGGCCCTTCGTGAAGCATTGAATGAGATATCTAAAAACGCCCAACAGAGTGGTGGTTCCGAGGGATCTAATGGCGGAAAAAGTGGTGGTAATAAGAAGCCAGGCAAAAGGAATGTGGTGGATATGAGAACCTTGTTGACCCTTTGTGCGCAAGCTGTTGCAGCTGATGATCGTAGAACTGCAAATGAGTTTCTGAAGCAGATTAGACAGCACGCTACTCCAACTGGAGACGGAATGCAGAGACTAGCACATTATT
Source organism: Lavandula angustifolia (assembly GCA_028984105.1). Lineage (NCBI taxonomy): Eukaryota > Viridiplantae > Streptophyta > Magnoliopsida > Lamiales > Lamiaceae > Lavandula > Lavandula angustifolia. The sequence continues at coordinate 33,296,361 of CM054802.1, read as the reverse complement.
TTGCTGACGGGCTTGAGGCACGTATGGCTGGATCTGGTACTCAGATATATAAGTCCCTCATAAATCTGCCTACTTCTGCTGCTGATATATTGAAAGCCTATCATACATATCTTGCTACTTGTCCATTTAGGAAGATCTCTAATTTCTTTGCAAATAAGACCATCATGAATGTCTCCGAGAAAGTTACAAAACTCCACATCATCGATTTTGGCATTCTCTTTGGATTCCAATGGCCTTCCTTTCTGCAACGTCTCTCAAAGAGACCTGGCGGACCCCCTAAACTTCGTATTACTGGTATTGATTTCCCTTGCCCAGGTTTTCGACCTTCAATAAGGGTAGAAGAGACCGGGAGGCGTTTGGCTACTTATGCTAAGACCTTTGGAGTTCCATTTGAGTTCAATGCCATTGCTCAAAAGTGGGAAACAATTAAGCTTGAAGATCTCAAGATCGAGAAGGATGAGATGGTCACTGTGAGCTGTCTTTTTAATTTCAGGAATCTTTTGGATGAAACTGTGGTTGTAAACAGTCCAAGAAATATGGTCTTGAACCTTATCAGAAAGGTGAATCCTGCTGTGTTCGTTCTGGGAATCAAGAATGGTGCCTACAATGCCCCCTTCTTCATCACAAGATTCCGTGAGGCGCTCTTCTACTATTCATCTTTTTTCGATATGATGGATGCTAATATCCCCCGAGAGGTTCATGAGAGAATGCTGCTTGAGAAAAATATATTTGGACGTGAGGCGACGAATGTCATTGCGTGTGAAGCTGCTGAGAGGATAGAGAGACCAGAGACGTACAAGCAATGGCAGGTCCGGAATATGAGGGCTGGATTTGAGCAGCTTCCTCTGGATGAGGAGATAATGAGTATGGCTAGAAATAGAGTTAAATCGTCCTACCATAAGGATTTCGTGGTGGATGAAGCCGGTCGGTGGTTGTTGCAGGGGTGGAAGGGGCGTATTTTGTACGCGCTTTCTTCTTGGAGGTCTGCTCGTGGTAGCTCGTAAACTACATCACATATGGAGGCAACATGATCAACCAAATCCCGCTCTGAAATCTGCAACACTTTTGGAAAATGAACTTTTTTCCATTATTTAGCTTAGGTTTGTCCATCAAGATTACTCAGTCTGCGTAGTTTGTCCATCACTGGCCAGGTCTTGCGACGGTGGATGGTATGGCTGAACGAACATCGCGTGCCAACTTCCACCAGATGCGTATATTATGCTGGAAGAGTTGGGTGGTAGAAAAGGAAGACCCTTTGTCAATGCTAACAGCTGAAGAGGTAATGCTGTGCTTGTCAAGTGTAGTAGTGTAGTGCTTGTTTTGTGGAGTAGAGAGCCCTGCTTCCCTTTCACTTTCATCTACTTTTTATTATAGAAGTGGCAATTTTGTTTTACATAATTGGAATTTGATTGTCAATTTCATGAGCAGTTTCGGTTTTAATACTGGGAAAGACATGAATTGGTTGCCATGAGATTTTTTTCTTTCAGTCAGAATCGACAAATCATACTAGATTAATCATGTGCAATAGATTTGATTTGACGTTGGTGAGAAGATATTCCCCACTCAACACAAATTTGGCCTAGGTATCCAACCAAATAATTGACTTTCATTGATTCATGAACTTCCACATTAAATACACACCTTAAGTAGAACTGCCAAGTTCCAATACTTGATCAGGTCAAATAAAAATTTGAGATTTTTTTAGAATTCAAAATTGATACATTAATGGCCCAATTGATGGATTGACCCGGCCTGTCAGTAGTTAGGGTTGGACCCGAATTATGGGCCCCATAAAAATGGGCCTGATTGAGTCAGTGGCCACTGATTTGGTAATGGCCATGTGGCTCACTCTGATCCTTCGATGTGATAAGCCCAATGGATTTTGGATCCATTAATGGCTGACCCGGGTTTAATTATTGTTTTTTTCACTATTACTCCCTTCGTCCCACTCCATTGATCTCATTTTCCTCTTTTGATTGTCCTAGTCCATTTATTCCATTTCCTTTTTCATTTAAAATACTCATTTAACATATTTAATGGGCCCACAATTTAATCTTTTTTACACACAAAAAATAATTTTTTTAATCTCCGTGTCAAAAAGAAATGAAACCAATAAAGTGGGACAGAGGGAGTAATAAAATAACACATGCTGATATTATTATATATTATACTGTTGGTCCGGAGACGATAAGTCAGGTGTAGAAGGGGGGGTGAATACACCTGACCTCAGTTTCTTTTTCTCAATGAAGGTCAGCTGAGCTGTTGATTGCAACTGATGAACAGTGCCAAATAAGCCTTCGATCGCGGGACAGAGTAAGTCGGCCATCGAGCTCTCTCCTACCGACGTTGTCGCACTTTGAGAATCAGTCGGAGACTGTTGTGCGGAAAGTGTGGGGCCCAGAATTCGTCTCTTTTGAAAACACGTTTTAGCAAATTAAAATCTTTTGGCTGTGCGCTTTATAAAATACGTTTTATGCAAGCTTATGATTTTCAAGTCAGTTGAATGCTATGCAATAAAACAGTAAAAGAACACAAGCGATTTAACGTGGTTCGGATACGCAAAATCCTACGTCCACGGTCCTGAACAAAGCAGGAGAACTTGTTGATTATTCTGAGCAAGCCTCAGCAGGGATACTGTGCACTGGACAGTTCCCTCTAAGTTATAGTCCTTAGCGACTTTACAATCCAAACCTAAGTCTGAAAGGGAAGGGAATATTCTCCAACTGAGAAGGAGTTCTTACAATAAGAACAATTCACTAAATGTGAACTCCTTCGAATCTAAGCTATAAATATGACAATGAGCTTAGTCTAGAGAAGAAAGGGATCTAAGAACTCTAGAGAGAAAAACTGAGAAATCTTCTAAGTATGCAAGTTTTCCTCTAGATGATCTTTGAGTGTTCTAGAGCGTTTGTGAACTTGAGCTTGTCCCTTCGAAATTCCGTCGTTCGGAGCTTCAAAAACTTCTCTATTTATAGTTGTGAGTTATGGCATATGTCCGTTGGAGACGACGATGCCACGTGTCACAAGCTTCCAAGGAAAACGGCCATAATTCAAACTTGTTGCAGCAGGGCAGTTAATGCACTGTTCATGAGAGCAGCTTTACTTTGTAGAGTAGGTAAGCGTTGTCGGCTTCTCATTGGTCGAGGTTTGTAGTTGGTGAGAATGTCAAAGTTGACCGTTCAACAACCTCGTATGTCTTCTGCTGAACTTCTCGAAAAGGCTTGAATAGCTAGGTCGCTTTCCGTAGGATACAGTAGACTGAAAAGTCTGTCTTCTTCAGCTGAGTCGGCTGACAGGGCATCTACTGAGTAGGTCAGCTGGCGACTGTGAAGGTACTGGGCTTGCATGAGTTCTTCTGCTGATGGCTTATCAGCTGCTGGGTTGCTTCTACTGAGGTTTACTCAGTTGATGACTGAAGAACGCAAGCGATTACACTGATGACGTGGGGTTCTGAAAAGTATCTTCGACAGAAGATCAGTTCAACAATTACCCCGTACAGGACTTAGACAAGAATATAAAAACGATTACAACAAGTCTAACCTATACATCAGCTAATCCTAACGACACACTAATCTACTGATATCAGCTAGGTTTTGGGATCTTCAATTCCATAGTACTACTATGATTTCCCCCAATTTTCTTTTAACCGAACAACAGCTGAGTATCATCTAGTGACTCATATCCAACAATTTCCCCCTAATTGATGATGCCAAAACCTCTACCTCTACCTCTTAAACTTCTTAAGTCTATAAAAGATGCTATCCTACTGACAACAATTTCCCCCTTACAACATTCTGAGGGAAAAAAATAAAGGAATTTCAATACTTCAGTAGGTGAGAGATAGGCAAAATCAGAGAAACTGACTGTGAGTGTGTGTCAGATCACTTAGTGATCAGTCGTGAAAACACAATGCAAAGAGCTGAAAGACAATGAGTAATTGTCTGACAAGCAATAGGAACTGATATATATAATTAATGAAGTACAGGTTCCTATCACTATTACAAAAGATAGAAAAGAGAAAGACTACAGACGCCTGAAGGCTTGAGTGCGTTCCCCGAATCCTGCAGATCGTCCCATGGGAGGTTCCGGACGATAGTATAAATAGATTCTCTTCCTCGTAGTCCGGATATCCTCGTCGTCTTCGGCAAGGTGGACACTCGGGTTGAAGCGGAATGCTGCAAAGACTAACCTCATCTTCTATGTCCTTCGTACATAGAACTCCTCGCCAGTTCTAGGAGGTGGGATGCGCCCGAAAGCGGGAGCTCTAAACGGAATATTCGTCTCTTCATGATCTCCTTGAGCTGTTCCCTCGGCTCGGATTGTCTGAAACATGAACTCATCAAAGGCTTGATCGATAGGTTGCTCTCGAGGATAGAATCCCCAAACATAGTAGCCTTTGATAAATTGCTCTTTAAGTTCTTCCCATTGATCATTAACCTCAGCCGGAACCCATCGATCGACATGAACAACTGAGTCCTTCTTGGCGAGAGGTGTTCTCTTCCTTGATCCTCTTGGGATTTGTCTTTTGGGATCAGCTGCTGGCTTCTTGGATAGGCTTATCATCTTAGCCATATCAGTCATTCTTTTCTTTTCTCGGAGAGCCGCTGCCCTACAGTCTCCTCGTATGATATTTAGGCCTTGCAGCGTCGCCTCCCAGGTCGCTTGATCTTCCGCTATCTGCTCAGGTGTAAGAGTAGGAGTGGGAATGCTCTGAGTAGTAGCTGGGATCTCAGTCGGAAGAGCCTTAGCAAAATCTGCTTGGGCTTTCTCCTTCTGCTCTTCGACTGATTCGACCTTTTTCTTGCCTTTGCCCCTAACAGCTTTGCCCTTGGCCTTCTTTGCTGCTTCTGCTGCTTCTTAAAGCTGACGCTCTCGGTCCAGCTTATCTTGCAGCTGTTGGGCAATATTGAGGTCATAAGCCTCTTGCTCCGCTTTAGATTTGAATTTTCGGACCTGGGAGGAAGGAGGAGTAATAGCAGTAGCAATCTCCTTCCCCGGCCTCTGCGGAGGAGTCTGTTCTTCTTCAGACTCTTGCTCAACGAAGTGAGCAACATCTTCTATGTGAGCGGCAGAAGATGAGATGGGAGTAGGTTCTAAAGGAAATTCGAGCAGCAGAACCCCCGAAGTATCTTCAGCCTGAGCGGCTGAGGATTGAGCACGAGCAGTTGAGGGTTGTTCCACCTGAATACCTTCCCCCTGAGTCTGAGCATTAGAGGGTCCTTCCTCCTGACCACCCTCTATTATTTGGACATCAGCCATATCCGTATCAGGTTCATCCTTCATAATACCTTCCCCCTTTTTGGCATCATCTGCCTTGGAGAGTTGGGTGCGGATGGCTTGAATGTCTCTTTCCACATTGTGGACTGAATCCTTAATCTGAGTTGCTGTGGATTCGAAGTCCTTGACGAGATCGCAATATAATTCCCAGTCTTTTTCTTGATCAGCTCTAGATGTTTTAAGTCATGCGGTGACTCCAGACGGAGTTTCAGCGAGCACGATCCTCGCGATTCGTCATTTCTTCTTTGAATAAGTTTTAGAGCCTCTGCCTGTTGGGTAATAGATTTCTGAAGGCTAGAGGTGGCAATCTTATTCCGTTCATCGATTTCGAGCTTAACAGTTGTGAGAGCTTGAGTCAGCTGCTCTGAAAATATCTTTTGCTGATTCTGAAGCAACTGCTGACTCTGAGCTTCTAGATCGACTTTCTGAGCTGCTAAGGCTGCCTCAATAATCTCCTGAAAGTTGGGTTGAGGAGTAGGTACTGGAGTCTTTGAGATGTCGGCGGCCTAATGCCTAAGCTCTGTGTCTGAGCCTTGGTATACTTTGTCCACTTCAGATGGACGTCTTTAGCCAAAAGTCTGTTTTTCTCTCCTTGGCATCGAATGGCTTTATTTACGGACTTTGAGGACACGGAACCGATAGGTTGTATCTGGTACGAGCTGGTTCCAAGCCTCTGCTCAGAAAATGTGAGAAGCTGCTCCCTACTGTACTTCGGAGCACCTTGAGCATCACCTGATGTATCAGGATGTGGTGAATTGCTCTTCTCACGGGGAGTTGAGCCCTCAGCAGAGCCTCCCAACTCTGTATCCTTGGGTGTCTGATCCTTCCTCTGATTGTTATCATCATCATCTTTCTTATTATCAGCAGGAGGAGATAGGGGTGGAGGAGTGTTACCAGTGACTGACTCTCGCAAGCTTAGAAGGTAAACCATTGCGGCTCTGAGATCTTCAAGAGTAGCTAAGTCAGCTGGTTCTCCGTACCCTATTACTTCTTGTAGCTTCTGCTCCTCATCGTGCAGGTAGAGAACTGAGTGGGTTTTGATTATGTCTTCTAGAATATCCCAACTCAGAAATCTTAGAAGCATTTGAACCCTAGCCCTGATGGCTATGTTGACTAAGTCTGAGTGCCCAGCGATCTCAGGAATATGATCGTGTACTTCAGCTTCGGCACGGAGACAAGTGGTGTAAATAGTTGTCCACTCAGTCGTATTCTCCTCAGTCGGTTCCCTAACGTCCGACTGTGTGTCATCGGAGCTGATTACTTGAGCTTTCTCCTTGAGGCTTGCTCCTTCAATCCCTATGTCGGAGTCTAAGATATGCTCATCTTGTTGTGGAGGAGGAGCCTGTGCTAAGATGGTTATCGGCTGAGCCAGAGTGACCTCAGCTGGTCGTGGCCTATTAAGCCTCCTCCTCTTGGGCACGTCAGCGGGAGATGGCAAGACAGAAGCAGCTCTCTTTTGCTCAGGTGGCCCTTTGCCAATCGACTTCTCCGTCGCTTCTTTAGTCTGAAACTTTATCAGCTTAGTGTTGTACAACTTTGAGTCTTCAAAAGCTGAGTTCCTCTGTACAACACTCTCTATTAGGACTGGCATCTTGGTCCCGAATAGAAGCTTACCCACACTGGCCAACCTCCTCTCGCCAGTGGGTAGCGTAGTGAACTTCTGGGCTTGGGCTTTCATCTGAGTTGTATAATAGTCAGCCCAGTTCACTTCTACTCCATCATCTATAGCCATCATCAGCGAATCCTTGGCTTGGACGAGTTGATCGTACGATCCAATGAGCTTGTCGGTATGTGCGAGACCACATACGCTAAACCTCTGTATCGAGGTAGCAAGAGATTCCTCGGGAGAGCCGTCTTGAACGTCGGATCACTGCGTCCACGTGAACTTTTGCACATAAGCGTTGATCTCCCTCTCCTTATATCCGATAGGGGAGATTCCGAATTAGGAAGGCTGAAACGCGAGGACCGGAGCCTCTCGGATGTTGAAGGTCTTCCGAGACGCCTTCCACTTGTTCGGATTAGTCTCCTCCATGTAAGAAAACGAGGCTTCTTCTCCTTCGGCGGCCCACCGAATTCCGGTTGAAATATGCCTCCGCCACTTGCCTTGGCGGACGGCACGGGGATGCTTGGTCACGAGGGTCTCCAACCCGAGACCTCTCCGAGCATCGAACATCGGTTCCGGATATGGGATATCCACTTTGGCGGAAAGCTATTGTGGGTTCGAACTGAATCCGGATGGTCATGATCTCCACTATAGGTTCAGGAGTCTGTACGATCGCCATAGAAATCTGCAAAACAACTTGTTAGCACTTGAAAATAGAGTAAGTTAGTAGTTATCAGTAGATTTTAATACATTACCGAGTATTAGAGCTTGAGAGATGCACAGGCAAGGCAGTTATAAGAAGTAGAAACTGATTGCGAATAAAGCTCGTAAGATATGAAAATGGCGAAAAGTAACGAATGATAGAAGATGAAAGATTTTATATATATTGCCTTGTTTGCACGTTTTAATCTAATGGCTGAGTTTTAATCTTTCATAACTATGGACGGCTAAGATTTAATGTTAAAAAAGGATGATTACCAAAACCGCCTAAAACATAGATCTACATAATAAAGGTAAGTGAGAAGACATGCATTAAATGCGCGACAGACAGCATTAATTACTCAGGTTAAGGTTTCCTACTGACCTTTCCTTAAACTATTAATGGCGGGAAATGAATGCACATTAGCTACTGAGTGTGAGCGACTGATGCAATAAATGCGAGCATGCTTAAAAAAAAATTACACAAAATTACGCAAACCTCTTCAGCTGAACTTATCAGCTGGTTACCGTTATGTTTAAGGAGAATGGTTATCATGCTGATGACTATGTTCCCCCTTGCTGTGTACAATGTGACTTTCCCAACTGAGTCACTGTACTTAGTTATCTGACCTGTCGTACTGATTCCTTATGCTGATACCAATTGTTACCAATTGTTGGGCAATGATGTTCTCAGTAGTCGGCATCTACTGACGCATCTCAGTAGGATCCAGTAGACCTAGCTCAGCTGATAGTTCTCCCGAACTTTGTTCTCGGCTAGTGGTTTGGTCGGTATATGCGCCCTTTGCTTGTCGGTATGGATCTTCTCCATCCTGATATCCTTCTTCTCGACATGGTCTCTGATGAAGTGGTGTCGGATATCCACGTGCTTGCATCTGGTATGTAGAACTGGGTTCTGAGTTATGGCAATTGCACTTGTGGAGTCGCAGTAGATGGACACTTCATCCCGAGTTATACCATAATCTCTAAGTTGCTTTGTCGAAGCCAAAGGATTTGGGCACGAGCAACTTCCTTGCAGCCCATGTACTCGGCTTCGGTAGTGGACGTTGCTGCGAATCTTTGCTTCTTTGAAAACCAAGAAATCGACTTGCTTTGCCTAGGAACCGACAAGTTCCGGAAGTTGACTTTCGATCTATCCCGCATCCCGCATAATCAACATCGAATAACTTCGTCGGTATTAAGTTATCATCGGCAGGATACCATAACCCAAGATCGGGTGTTCCTCTTAAATAGCGCGAGAATCTTCTTCGGCGAGTTTAAATGACTTCGCTTGGGATCTGCTTGGAATCTTGCGCATACACATACAAGATAAGTTATGCCGGGACGGCTAGTCCGTTAAATAAAGTAAAGAGCCTATAATAGCTCTATAGTCGGTAGAGTTAACGAAGCTCCCTCTTTGTCTAGATCGATTTTAAAGTTCGTGTTCATGGGGATTTTGACTGGCTTGCTGGAGTCGCAGCCGAATCTTTTGAGAAGGTCTCTAGTGTATTTGGCTTGATTGATGAAGATTCCTTCAGGTGATTGCTTCACTTGAAATCCAAGGAAATAATTCATCTCTCCCGTCATGGACATCTCGAATTTCTCTTTCATCATCTTCTCGAACTGCTGGCATATGGTCTCATTTCTGCAGCCGAAAATGATGTCGTCCACGTAGATTTGCACCAGTAGGATGTCATCTCCTAACTTTATTTTGAATAGGGTGCGATCTATTGTCCCCTTCTGAAAACCTTTTACAAGTAGAAAGTCTCGATAGGGTATCATACCAAGCCACCGGGTGCTTGTTTTAACCCATACTGAGCTTTCCTAAGTCTCGTACACTCGATGTCCCCGCTGAAAGCCGGGCGGTTGTTCCACGTAGACTTCTTCCTTCAGTACGCCGTTCAGAAAAGCTGACTTTACATCCATCTGATAGACTTTGAAGCCTTGATGTGTTGCATAAGCTAGGCATAGACGAATGGCTTCCAATCTAGCGACTGGAGCGAACGTTTCATCAAAGTCAATTCCTTCTGCCTGACTGTATCCCTTTGCAACTAGTCTTGCTTTATTTCTGACAATGACGTTGTTTTCATCTCGCTTGTTTTTGAACACCCACTTAGTACCAATCACGTGCTGATGTCTAGGTCTGTCAACAAGCTCCCATACTTCATTTCTGACGAACTGGTTCAGCTCTTCTTGCATAGCAATGACCCAGTCAGCATCTTTAAGTGCGTCCTCTATCGACTGAGGTTCTTCTGTAGACAGAAAACAAGAGTGAAGTGAGCTTTCTCCTTGACTTAATCTTGATCTCATCCTTATAGTTGTTGATGGATCTCCAATGATAAGATCTGAAGAATGAGCATCGAGCCACGAACGCCTGAGTCGGGCTTCTTCTTCTGATACTACTTCTGCACAGTCAGTAGGAGTGTTAGGCATTTCAGTAGTACTGTTCTGTGACTGTAGCAATTCAGTAAGAAGGTTAGGATCTACTGAGTTTCCAGGTTCAGGGGCATTTAGCTTAGGAACATTAATCGTTCCCCCTGAGTTTATATTCTCAGTAGAGGTCTCAGTTACCACTGGGGCTTCCTCATCGACCGATGTTACCTGTTGTTGATTTTGTTCGATAGAATCAACTAGGTCAGCTACATCGACTGTTGGTTGAGTCTGAGTTTGTTCATCGTCTAACTCATCATCCCGACAATGCTGGATCTTTTCAGCTTTATCAGTAAGTCCGAGATCCTGTAGCTTGCTTGCCGACATCATCGATATTTGACTCTGTTTCTTTCCTCGTTCTCGCAAACAAATTCATCAAAAACAACATGAGGGCTTTCCTCCACACAAAGAGTCCGATAGTTAAAGACTCTGAAGGCTTTACTGACTCGAGAGTAACCTAAGAAAACTCCTTGATTAGATTTTCTATCAAAGACCTTCAGCTGATCTTTCCCATTGTTGTGGATAAAGCAAGGACGACAAAAAAATATGAAAATGAGAAATAGAAGGAATTATCCCTTTCCATAATTCATATGGTGTCTTCATGTGTTGCTGAGTGAGTAGTGAGCGATTCTGAGTATAGCAGGGGGTGTCAGTAGCATCAGCCCAGAACTTCGAGGGTAGTCCGAGAATCTGCGAGGAGCGTTCTTGCTTGCTTCTTTGAGTGTTCTCGTTCTTTCGTTCGGCAAGTCCGTTCGCCGAGGGGTGCGTGCGGTGATGTCTCGTGCTTAATTCCCTCTTTATTGCGGTATGTCTTAACTACTGAGTTTAGAAACTCTGTTCCTCTGTCCGAGCGAATTCTTTGAATCTTGATGTCCTTTTCCACACCGAGTTTCTTCGCCAGAGATTGGGCAACTCGGTTTGAACATCGATTTATTGGCGATGAAGATGACCCAAGTATATCTCGAGTAGTCGTCAATAACGACGAGGGCATACTTCTTGCCTCTTATAGTCATTTGGAGAGACGGCCCGAATAGGTCCATGTGCGGCGGTGAAGGATTCTATCGGTGGAAGGTGACGGAATAGGTGGATTGCTACTCTTTGTTTGCTTTCCCTTCGGACATGCTTCACAATTTCGTCTTTAACGAACGATTCGTTGGGCGGTCCTCGACTTTGGAGTTCTTGGCTAGCTTGTTAATGGTCTTGAAGTTCGGAGTGGTCGAGTCTCTTGTGCATAGCCATCCCGACTTGTCACCAAATTTTGTCTCGTGCTAGTAAGCAAGCCTGCGGTTCTGCGGTTTTCCGATCCGCAACATAGATGTTTTTCCTCCGCGAACTCGATAACACTTGTTTTCCCCTGTAGATTTGTCAACAATATCACGAAAACCGGCGTCAAAGATTACTCTATTAAGATTATCACGAAATTAACCGATCGAAAGGAGATTATGTTGAAGTCCTTCAACATATGTTACTCTTAGGCGTGGCGGTCCCAATTGTCGGCGTTCCGTATCCCCTTGTATAACCTTTGGAGTTGTCACCGAATTCAGTGCGGGACCATCTTCTTGTACGTAGTTGGTCGGCAAGCTCTTACGGTAAGTCATGTGTCTCGAGCGGCCGGCCGTCCACTATCCAAGGGTCCTTATGCACTCCGCAAAACAGAGGCATTTTTAGGTACCCTTTGGTTCGGTTGGGTCCTTACTTGGTTAGTGGGTGATTTCGGAACCCGGATCTGTCTAGGAACCTTAGAAGTCCGAGACTTCTTCTTCGAACCTTGTCGGCTTTCTTCTCCACAGGACTTGGAGATACTGACTTTCTGCGATGATTTTGGGTTCGAAGCGCTTTCTTCTTCTCGAGTCTTAGCGCTTCTCCCGACCACAGGCTCATAGTAGTACGAGCCGTGCCGATCCGGATGCTCATATAATGGCTCTGTCATGTTTTCGCCCATCCGACCTTCTTGGTTCCCCCCCGAATTTGATCGCGGTGTCCCGGGGCGGGAACCATTTGTCACCGTTTCTTATGATTGCTCGGGCGAGGTGCAATTATTTTCTCGTTTGTTCTTCGCCCGAGGTGTAGTGTCGGCGGTTGCACTTTCCCCCTGACGAACCTATCAGCCAGCGATTCTGAGCTTTTAGAAGTGGAAGCTTCGTGAATATAACCAAGGCCTTCTTTTACAGTAGTTAGCCGTTGTGCTCTGAGCATGCTTTCTAGCTTCTCCTTAGCTCCCGTGCTTGTTCGGTCATCGGTCCTCTCCGGACCTCATCACTTCTCCTGAGAGAATCATAGTCCTTCTGTACGTCTGAGAGTTTCTGACTGAGTTGGGCTATTTCAGTCTCTTTCTTAGAATTGTCCTTAGTCAGGACTGAGATCTGAGTCTCTTGAAGCTGAGACTTAGTCATAAGAGATTCAATCTCTTTCTTGAGTCTCGCAACTAGATTCTCTGACTCAGTAGAGACATGACAATCCGAAGAAAGTCTCTGATTCTCAGCCTTTACCTGTTCTAGTTCCTGGATGGTTCTGCTGAACTCTCTGCTCAGCTGAATCTGTTCTTCTAGTAGATCGTCGTAGGCTTGTACCACATCTAGAGGATCATCTGAGACCGAGCACGTGTCGTGTGTGCTGTGTGAAGAAGAGGTAATATTAAGTTTAGAATTTACCTCAGCCTCTTCTCCTGCCATCAAACATTGTTCAGCTGATTCCTCAGGAACCTTCTCTCCGACTTCAATAGCTACGAATGCAGCTTCATCTTCAGAAGAATACATAAATGTATCCTCTACAATTGAGTTGTCGGATATCTCTCCGGCTATGTAGGCCTGCCTTCGCTTGGCAAATTTTTCTCTTCTGGCCTGCCGTTCTGCTCTTTGAGCAGCTGAGAGTTCGGGACAATCATACTGATAGTGTCCCTCCTTCTTGCAGTTGTAGCAGGTGGATGTTCTGCTGCTCTTACCAGCTGAGTCTTTAGACGGACTGGCAGCAGACTCCGATTTCCTGCATTCAGTAGAAGGATTAGATTCATCTTTCTTATGATAGTCTTTCTTACCTGAAGAAGAATCTCGATTGTATTTCCTCAGCTTTCTGACTTTCTCCTTTTCCCTTTGATACTTGAGAGCCATCAGTGCTAGCTGATCAGGGCCTGGAGTCTCGGAAGACTTTGCTACTGATGTGGCCACAGCTTTGCTTGAGGAAATAGGCTTGGCTCCTGTGTTGCTGACTGTTGCCTTGAAGGCGTGGTCGAACTGTGTGTCAGCTGGAGCGCTTAAGCACTTTTGGGGTAGGCTATGCTCGAATTCCTCCGATTTTAATTCTGAAAATATAATATCAGGAGTTAGAGCATTTAGACCAGAGCGACGTAAATAAGTAGCAAAAGGAAGCCACTTCTGTCGGGGCAACGCTCTCAAGATCTTGGTGTTCATCTCCTTGTTGGTGAACGACCTCCCCAGCCCATTGATGACATTGACTTGTGTTGGTCCGGAGGCGATAAGCCACTTCTCAATGAAGGTCAGCTGAGCTGATGATTGCAACTGATGAACAGTGCCAAATAAGCCTTCCATCGCGGGACAAAGTGAGTCAGCTACTGAGCTCTCTCCTACTGACTGTTGTCAGTACTTTGAGAATCAGTCGGAGACTGTTGTGCGGAAAGTGTGGGGCCCGGAATTCGTCTCTTTTGAAAACACGTTTTAGCAAATTAAATCTTTTGGCTTTGCGCTTTATAAAATATGTTTTATGCAAGCTTATGATTTTCAAGTCAGTTGAATGCTATGCAATAAAACAGTAAAAGAACACAAGCGATTTAACGTGGTTCGGATACGCAAGATCCTACGTCCACGGTCCTGAACAAGGCAGGAGAACTTGTTGATTATTCTGAGCAAGCCTCAGCAGGGATACTGTACACTGGACAGTTCCCTCTAAGTTATAGTCCTTAGCGACTTTACAATCCAAACCTAAGTCTGAAAGGGAAGGGAATTTTCTCCAACTGAGAAGGAGTTCTTACAATAAGAACAATTCACTAAATGTGAACTCCTTCGAATCTAAGCTATAAATATGACAATGAGCTTAGTCTAGAGAAGAAAGGGATCTAAGAACTCTAGAGAGAAAAACTGAGAAATCTTCTAAGTATGCAAGTTTTCCTCTGGATGATCTTTTAGTGTTCTAGAGCGTCTATGAACTTGAGCTTGTCCCTTCGAAATTTCGTCACTCGGAGCTTCAAAAACTTCTCTATTTATAGTTGTGAGTTATGGCATATGTCCGTTGGAGACGACGATGCTACGTGTCACAAGCTTCCAAAGAAAACGGCCATAATTCGAACTTGTTGCAGCAGGGCGGTTAATGCACGCTTTCATGAGAGCAACTTTTACTGTGTAGAGTAGGTAAGCGTTGTCGGCTTCTCATTGGTCGAGGTTTGTAGTTGGTGAGAATGTCGAGTTGACCGTTCAACAACCTCGTATGTCTTCTGCCGAACTTTTCGAAAAGACTTGAATAGGCCGGGTCGCTTTCCGTAGGATACGAGATGGCGAAAAGTCTCTCGTCTTCTTCATCGAGTCGGGCGATATGGCATCTACTGAGTAGGTCAGCTGGCGACTGCGAAGGTACTGTGCTTGTTTCTGTTCTTCTGCTGATGACTATCAGCTGGGAGTAGTCTTCTACTGATGATTTGTCAGCTGATGCGCTGTCTTCGACTGAGTGGAAGATCAGTTGCTGACTGAAGAACACAAGCGATTACACTGATGACGTGGGGTTATGAAAAGTATCTTCGACAGAAGATCAGTTCAACAACTACCCCGTACAGGACTTAGACAAAAATAATAATCAATACATCAAGTCTAACCTATACATCAGCTAATCCTAACGACACACTAATCTACCGATATCGGCCTAGGTTTTGGGATCTTCAATTCCATAGTACTACTATGATTTCCCCCAATTTTCTTTTAACCGAACAACAGCTGAGTATCATCTACTGACTCATATACAACAATTTCCCCCTAATTGATGATGCCAAAACCTCTACCTCTACCTCTTAAACTTCTCAAGTCTATAAAAGATGCTATCCTACTGACAACAATTTCCCCCTTACAACATTCTGAGGAAAAAATAAAGGAATTTCAATACTTCAGTAGGTGGGAGATAGGCAAAATCGAGAAACTGACTGTTGGGGGGGGTCAGATCACTTAGTGATCAGTCGTGAAAAACACGATGCAAAGAGCCGGAAGACAATGAGTAATTGTCTAACAAGCAATAGGAACTGATATATATAATCAATGATGTACAAGCTCCTACAGCTATTACAACAGAAATCAAAAAGAAGGAGAAATCACTGCTGACGCTTGAAGCGTTGAGTCCTTTTCTTGAAATCACCAGACTTCTCAGCAGGAGGATCCGGTAATAATACTTGTAAACTCGATCCCGATCTCCCGGATTTCTTCGTTGTCAAGAGGATTGTCAGGCAGCAAACCCAGATGGAAAGCAGCTTCCTCTATCTCTCTCTCAATGTCCTTCGTGCGCACGCAGCCCACTAGCGGTTCTTGGCGGAGGAATACGTCGAAAAGTCAGGGCACGGAAGGGAATATTCTGTTCTTCCATAATCTGTCTCAGCTGATCTCTGAATGAGACATCAAATCTCGAGATTAGTTCATCGAATAACTGATCAGCTGGACAGTCGAGAGGATAAATGCGCCATACAAAATAGCCTTTAATAAAATCCTCTTTCAGCCTTTCCCAATGGACGTTCATATCAGCCGGCACCCCATTTATCCACATGCGGGATAGGAATATTCTTAACATATGGGCCCTTGATGAACTTGGATCCTCTTGGGATCTGCCTCCTCGGATCAGCTGCTGGCTTGAGAGATAAGCTACGCATTTTCGCCAAGTCAGCTATCCTTTTCTTTTCGCGGAGTGCGGCTGCTCTACTGTCTCCTCGCCTGAGACTCAGACCTTGCAGCGTCGCCTCCCAGGTCGCTTGATCTTCCGCTATCTGCTCAGGTGTTAGAGTAGAAGTGGGAATACTCTGAGCAGTAGCTTGGATCTCAGTCGGAAGAGCCTTAGCAAAATCTGCTTGGGCTTTCTTCTTCTGCTCTTCGACCGACCCGACCTTTTTCTTGCCTTTGCCCCTAACAGCTTTGCCCTTGGGCTTCTTTCTTTACCTGCTTCGCCGCCTCTTCAAGCCGACGCTCATGGTCGAGCTTATCCTGCGCCTGTTGGGCAATTTTGAGGTCATAAGCCTCTTGCTCCGCTTTTGATTTGAACTTATGGACCGGGGAGGAAGGAGGAGTAGATACAGTTGCAATCTCCTTCCCCGGCCTCTGCGGTGGCAATTGTTCAGGCTCAGGCTCTTCTTCTTCTGTCTCCTGCTCAATAAAGTTTGCTACTTCTTCAATGTGAGCAGCAGAAGAGGAGATGGGGGTTGGCTGAAGTGGAAATTCTAGGAGAAGGACCTCGAAGAGTTCTTATCCCGAGTAGTAGAGGGTCCTTCCTCCCGAGCCCTTTCCCCCGAGTGCGTGCGGGTTCTTCAGTGTGGAGGGTCTCTTCTCCCCGAACCCTTTCCCCGATAATGCGTACATCACCGTATCCGTTCCGGAGTTCATCTTTTATTATACCTTCCCCCTTTTTGGCATCAGCAGCCTTATCGAGGTTGGTACGGATAGCTGTGACTTCTTTCTCAAGCTTGTATACTGAGTCCTTGATCTGAGTAACTGTAGAGTCGAAGTCCTTGACCAAGTCACAGTATTGCTCCCAGTCCTTCTCTTGAGCTGCCCTAGATCGATTGAGATGAGCAACTGACTCCTGGCGGAGTTTCAGCAGGGCTAGATCATTGGATTCCTTCATCTCCTTCTGAATCTCGTTCAAGGCCTCAGCCTGTTGCTTAATAGCAGTCTGGAGGCTGCTTGTAGCCAACTTGTTCCGCTCATCCATTTGAGCTTGGACTGTTGTGAGAGCATGAGTCAGCTGCTCAGTAAATGTTTTGTGCTGAGCTTGGAGCAGCAACTGACTCTGTGCAGATAGATCTGCTTTCTGCGCTATCAAAACCTGCTCGATCATCTCCTTAAAATCAGGCTGCGAAGGAGCCTCTTGAGGAGTGGAGATGCCAGCGGCTAGCTTATTCAGGCTATCAGTCTGCGCCTTCGTATACTTCTCCCATTTGATATGGACGTCTTTGGCGAGAAGTCTGTTTTTAGCTCCTTGGCGTCTGATCGCCTTATTCACTAATTTGGAGGACACGGAACCAATGGGTTGAATCTGGTAAGAGCTTGTTCCGAGCCTTTGATCAGAAAACACGAGGAGCTGCTCCCGACCGTACTTCGGAGCGCCCCGAGCCTCACCTTGATGTACCAGGGGGTGGTGATTGGCTCTTCTCATGGGGAGTTGGTCCCTCGGCGAGCCTCCCAACTCTGCATCCTTGGGGTTGCCTTCCATCTCCTGATCTTGTTCTTGGTCATCACCCTCATCAGCAGGAGGAGATGGAGGCGGAGCATTAGCAGCAGGAGCTGTGGTACGCAGGCTAAGAAGATAGAGCATAGCAGCTCGAAGATCCTCAAAGGACGCCAAATCAGCTGGCTCCCCGAATCCGATCTCTGCCTGTAAATCTTGCTCCTCTGTCAGTAGATCGATGGCTGACTGAGTTTTTGCAAAATCTATCGAATATCCCGGTTTAAGAACCTCGGTAGCATTCGAACTCTTGCCACGATGGCAATGTCAACCAAGTCTTCATGCTCGGCTATCTCCGGAATCCGATCGTGAATCTCACCGTAGCACGTAGACGAGTGGTATGAGTTGTTGTCCATTCGGTCTCTTCGGTTGGCTCTCGAATGTCCGACCGAGTGTCATCGGAGCTGATGACTTGAGCTTTCTCCTTGAGGGTGGCTCCTTCCATCCCTGTGTCGGAGTCCAAGGTTTGCTCATCTTGAGGTGGAGGAGGAGCCTGTTCTATGACGGTTATCGGCTGAGCCACGGTGACCTCGGTGGTCGTGGCTTGATAAGCCTCCTCCTCTTGGACACATCGGCGGGAGATGGCGGGGCGGGAGCGCTCTCTTACGCTCGAGGTGGCCCTTTGCCAATTGACTTCTCCGTCGCTTCTTTAGTCTTAAACTTTATCGGCCTTAGTGTTGTACAACTTTGAGTCTTCAAAAGCCGAGTTCCTCCGTACAACACTCTCTATTAGGACCGACATCTTGGTCCCGAATAGAAGCTTACCCGTGCGGCCAACCTCCTCTCGCCAGGTGGGTAGAGTAGTGAATTTACGGGCACCGGGCTTTCATCCGAGTCGTGTAATAGTCAGCCCAGTTCACTTCTACTCCGTCATCAATAGCCATCATCAGCTGAATCCTTGGCTTGGACAGTTGATCATACGATCCAACTGAGCTTATCAGTATGTGCGAGACCACATACGCTAAACCTCATCTTGAGGTAGCAAAAGATTCCTCGGGAGAGCTGTCTTGAACGTCAGATCACTGCGTCCACAGAACTTTTGTACATAGGCATTGATCTCCCTCTCCTTATATCCGATAGGTGAGATTCCAGAAGTAGGAAGCTGAAACGCGAGGACTAGAGCCTCTCGGATGTTGAAGGTGTGTTGAGTCGGCTTCCACTTGTTCGGAGTTGTTTCTCTCATGTATGAGAAGGAAGCTTCTTCTCCTCCGGCAGCCACTGAGTTCCAGTTGAAATACGCTTCTGCCACTTGCCTTGGCAGATGGGCACGCGGATGCTTGGTCACGAGGGTCTCCAACCCAGACCTCTCCAGAGCATCGAACATAGGTTCCAGATATGGGATATCCACCTGGCGGAAAGCCATTGTGGGTTCGAACTGAATTTGGATGGCCATGATCTCCACTATTGGTTCAGGAGTCTGTACGATCGCCATAGAAATCTGCAAAACACATGTTAGCACTTGAAAATAGAGTAAGTCAGTAGTTGTCAGCAGATTTGAATACATTACCGAGTATGAGAGCTTGAGAGATGCACAGGCAAAGCAGTTATAAGAAGTTTGAGATGGAAACTGATTTGCGATAAAAGCTCTTAGGATTTGATAATGGCGAAATGTGAGGAAAAAGATAGAAGATGAAAGATTTTGTATATATTGGCTTGATTGCAAGTTTCAATCCAACGACTGAGTTTTAATCTTCCGAAAACTATGAACGGCTAAGATTTAATGTTATAAAAGGAATGATTACAAAAGCCGCCTAAAACATAGATCTACGTAATAAAGGTAAGTGAGAAGACATGCATTAAATGCGCGACATACAGCATTAATTACTCAGTTTATGCGAATGAAGAGGTTTCCTACTGACCTTTCCTTAAACTATTAATGGCGGGAAATAAATGCACATTAACTACTGAGTGTGAGCGACTGATGCAATAAATGCGAGCATGCCTAAAAAAATAAGTACACAAAATTACGCAAACCTCTTCAGCTGAACTTATCAGCTGGTTACCGTTATGTATAAGGAGAATGGTTGTCATGCTGATGACTATGTTCCCCCTTGCTGTGTACAGTGTGACTTTCCCAACTGAGTCACTGTACTTAGTTATCTGACCTGTCGTACTGATTCCTTATGCTGATACCAATTGTTACCAATTGTTGGGCAATGATGTTCTCAGTAGTCGGCATCTACTGACGCATCTCAGTAGGATCCAGTAGACCTAGCTCAACTGATAGTTCTCTGAACCTGTTCTCAGCTAGTGGTTTGGTCAGTATATATGCCCTTTGCTTGTCAGTATGGATCTTCTCCATCCTGATATCCTTCTTCTCGACATGGTCTCTAATGAAGTGGTGTCGGATATCCACGTGCTTGCATCTGGTATGTAGAACTGGGTTCTAGGTTATGGCAATTGCACTTGTGGAGTCGCAGTAGATGGGCACTTCATCCTGAGTTATACCATAATCTCTAAGTTGTTGTCGAGGCCAAAGGATCTGGGCACAGCAACTTCCTGCAGCCATGTACTCAGCTTCAGTAGTGGACGTTGCTACTAAATGCTGCTTCTTTGAAAACCAAGAAATCAGCTTGCTGCCTAGGAATTGACAAGTTCCGGAAGTTGACTTTCGATCTATCCTGCATCCTGCATAATCAGCATCAGAATAACATGTCAGTATTAAGTTATCATCGGCGAGGATACCATAACCCAAAGATCGGGTGTTCCTCTTAAATAGCGCGAATCTTCTTCGCCGAGTCTAAATGACTTCGCTTGGGATCCGCTTGGAATCTTGCGCATACACCTACAAAGATAAGTTATGTCGGGACGGCTAGTCAGTTAAATAAAGTAAAGAGCCTATAATAGCTCTATAATAAGTAGAGTTAACAGAAGCTCCCTCTTTGTCTAGATCGATTTTAAAGTTCGTGTTCATGGGGATTTTGACTGGCTTGCTGGAGTCGCAGCCGAATCTCTTGAGAAGATCTCGAGTGTATTTGGCTTGATTGATGAAGATTCCTTCAGGTGATTGCTTCACTTGAAATCCAAGGAAATAATTCATCTCTCCCATCATGGACATCTCGAATTTCTCTTTCATCATCTTCTCGAACTGCTGACATATGACTTCGTTTCCGCGTAGCCGAAAATGATGTCGTCCACATAGATCTCGCACCGGTAGAATGTCATCTCCCGACTTTATGTTGAATAGGGTGCAATCTATCGTCCCCTTCGAAAACCTTTACAAGTAGAAAGTCCGATAGGGTATCATACCAAGCCCCGGGTGCTTGTTTTAACCCATACTGAGCTTTCCTAAGTCTCGTACACTCGATGTCCCCGCTGAAAGCCGGGCGGTTGTTCCACGTAGACTTCTTCCTTCGATGCGCCGTTCGAAAAGATGACTTCACATCCATCTGATATACCTTAAATCCCTGATGTGTTGCATAAGCTAGGAAAAGACGAACGGCTTCCAATCTAGCGACTGGAGCGAAGGTTTCATCAAAGTCAATTCCTTCTGCCTGACTGTATCCTTTAGCAACTAGTCGAGCTTTATTTCTGACGATGACGTTGTTTTCATCTCGCTTGTTCTTGAAGACCCACGTAGTTCAATCATGTGCTGATGTCAGTTCGTCGACAAGCTCCCAAACTTCATTTCGACGAACCGGTTCAGCTCTTCTTGCATAGCAATGACCCGGCCAAGATCTTTAAGTGCGTCCTCTATCGATCGAGGTTCTTCGTAGACGTAAAAACAAGAGTAAAGTGAGCTTTCTCCTTGACTTAATCTTGATCTCGTCCTTATAGTTGCTGATGGATCTCCAATGATAAGATCTGAAGAATGAGGATCGAGCCACAAACGCCTGAGTCGGGCTTCTTCTTCCGATACTACTTCGCACGGCCGGTAGGTGTATTAGGCATTTCGTAGTACTTTCGTGACCGTAGCAATTCGGTAAGAAGGTTAGGATCTACCGAGTTTCCGTGTTCGGGGGCATTTAGCTCGGGAACATTAATCGTTCCCCCCCGAGTTTACATTCTCGGTAGAGGTCTCGGTTACCACGGGGGCTTCCTCATCGACCGATGTTACCTCGTTGTTGATTCGGTTTGGGAGAATCAACTAGGTCGGCCTACGCCGCTTGTTGGCCGAGTCCGAATTTCTTCATCGTCCGACTCATCATCCCAACAATGCTTTGGATCTTTTCGACTTTATCATTCAGTCGAGATCCCGTAGCTTGCTGCCGACATCTTCGATATTTGACTTTGTATCTTTCCCCGTTCTCGGAAACAAATTCATCAAAAACAACATGAGGGCTTTCCTCCACACAAAGAGTCCGATAGTTAAAGACTCTAAAGGCTTTATCTGACTCGGGAGTATCCTAAGAATACTCCTTGATCGATTTGCTATCAAAGACCTTCAACCGATCTTTCCCATTATTGTGGATAAAGCAAGGACAAACAGAAAACATGAAAATGAGAAATAGAAGGAATTCTCCCTTTCCACAGCTTCGTAAGGCGTCTTCATGTGTTGTTGTGTCGGTAGTGAGCGATTCCCGAGTGTAACAGGGCGGTGTCGGTAGCATCGGCCCCAAAACTTTGAGGGTAGTCCCGAGTCCGCTAGGAGCGTTCTTGCTTGCTTCTTTGAGTGTTCTCGTTCTTACGTTCAAGCAAGTCCGTTCTGCCGAGGGGTGCGTGCGGCTGATGTCTCGTGCTTAATTCCCTCTTTATCGCAAGTATGTCTTAACTACCGAGTTTAGAAACTCTGTTCCTCTGTCTGAGCGTATCTTCTTAATCTTGATGTTCTTTTCCACACTGAGTTTCTTCAGTAGATTAGGTAACTCAGTCTGAACATCAGATTTGTTGGCGATGAAGATGACCCAAGTATATCTCGAGTAGTCGTCAATGACGACGAGGGCATACTTCTTGCCTCTTAATAGTCACTGGAGAGACTGGCCCGAATAAGTCCATGTGAAGCGGCTGAAGGATTCCATCAGTGGAAGGTGACGGAATAGGTGGATTGCTACTCTTTGTTTGCTTTCCCTTCGTGCACGCTTCACAATTTCGTCTTTGATAAACGATTCTTTGGGCGGTCCTCCGACTTTGGAGTTCTTGACTAGCTTGTTCATGGTCTTGAAGTTCGGGTGGTTGAGTCTCTTGTGCCATAGCCATCCCGACTTGTCACCGATTTTGTCTCGTGCTAGTAAGCAAGCCTCGGGTCTCGTGGTTTTCCGATGCCCGCAACATAGATGTTTTTCCTCCGCGAACCCGATAACACTTGTTTTCCCCGTAGATTTGTCAACAATATCACGTAAAACCGGCGTCAAAGATTACTCTATTAAGATTATCACGAATGATCGATCGAAAGGAGATTATGTTGAAGTCCTTCAACATATGTTACTCTTGAACCGTGGCGAGTCCCAATGTTCGGCGTTCCGTATCCCCTTGTGTAGCCTTTGGAGTTGTCACCAAATTCAATTCTGGGACCATCTTCTTGTACGTAGTTGGTCAGCAGGCTCTTCTGGTAAGTCATGTGTCTCGAGCAGCCGTTGTCCACTATCCATGGGTCCTTATGCACCTGCAAAACAGAGCCATTTTTAGGTACCCTTTGGTTCAGTTGGGTCCTTACTGGTTAGTGGGTGATTTCGGGACCCAGATCTGTCTCGGGACCTTAGAAGTCCTAGACTTCTTCTTCTGAACCTTATCAACTTTCTTCTCCACAGGACTTGGAGATACTGACTTTCTGGTGATGATTTTGGGTTCAGGCGCTTTCTTCTTCTGAGTCTTAGCACTTCTCCTGACCCTGGGCTCATAGTAGTACGAGCCGTACTGAGCCGGGTGCTCATACAGTGGCTCCTTGTATGCGTTACGCCCATCCGACCTTCTTGGTTCCCCCCGAATTTGATCGCGGTGTCCCGGGGCCGGAACCTTTGGTCACCGCTTGTTGCTACTCGGGCGAGGTGCAATCATTTTCTGTTTGTTCTTTGCCTGAGGTGTGGTGTCAGCAGCTTGCACCTTTCCTCTGACGAACCTATCAGCCAGAGTTGCTGAGTTTTTGGAGGTAGAAGCTTTGTGGGTATAGCCAAGGCCTTCTTTTACATTAGTTGGCCGTTGTGCTCTGAGCATGCTTTCAAGCTTTTCCTTCGCTCCCAGGTATTGTTCAGTCATCAAACCTATCCGGACCTCGTCACTCCTTCCGAGTGAGTCATAGTCATTCTCGCACGTCTCGCGAGCTTCGATCGAGCTTGGCTATTTCGAGTCTCTTTCTCGAATTGTCCTTGGTCGAACCGAGATCTGAGTCTCTTGAAGCTGAGACTTAGTCATAAGAGATTCAATCTCTTCCTTGAGTCTCGCAACTAGATCCACTGACTCAGTAGAGACCTGACAATCAGAAGAAAGTCTCTGATTCTCAGCCTTTACCTGTTCAAGTTCCTCGGATGGTTCTCTTTGAACTCTCTGCTCAGTGAATGTTCCTCTAGTTGATCGTCGTAGGCTTGTACCACATCTAGAGGATCATCTCGTGACCGAGCACGTGTCTTGTGTCTTTGTGTGAAGAAGAGGTAATAATGTGTTTAGAATTTACCTCGGCCTCTTCTCCGGCCATCGACGTATTCGGGCCGACTCATCGGAACCGTCTCTGCGACCTCAACTGCGACGAATGCGGCTTCGTCTTCGAAGAATACATGAATGTATCCTCCTCAATTGAGTTGTCACATATCTCTCCGGCTATATAGGCCTTGCCGTCTCTCGGCGAATTTCTTTCTCCCGGCTCGCCGTTCGCTCTTTGAGCGGTGAGAGTTCGGGACAATCGTGCGATAGTGTCCCTCCTTCTTGCGGTTGTAGCGAGGTGGATGTTCTGCTTGCTCTTACCGGATGAGTCTTTAGACGGACTGGCAGCAGACTCCGATTTCCTGCATTCAGTAGAAGGATTAGATTCTTCTTTCTTATGATATTCTTTCTTACCTGAAGAAGAATCTCGGTTGTATTTCCTCAGCTTTCTGACTCTCTCCTTTTCCCTCTGATATTTGAGAGCCATCAGTGCTAGCTGGTCAGGGCCTGAAGTCTCAGAAGACTTTGCTACTGATGTGGCCACGCTTTGCTCTAGGAAATAGGCTTGGCTCCGGTATTGCTGATTGTTGCCTTGAAGGCGTGATCGAACTGTGTGTCAGCTGGAGCGCTTAAGCACTTTTGGGGTAGGCTATGCTCGAATTCCTCCGATTTTAATTCTGAAAATATAACATCAGGAGTTAGAGCATTTAGATCAGAGCGACGTAAATAAGTAGCAAATGGAAGCCACTTCGTCTGGGGCAACGCTCTCAAGATCTTGGTGTTCATCTCCTTGTTGGTGAACGACCTCCCGGCCCATTGATGACATTGACTTGATTAGTGAATCCGACACTCGGCTCGTCAATGGTTTCGAAGAGCTCCATTGCAAAGGCGTCGAACTTCCGAAGCTCTAGCTCGAGCTTGTTTTCTTTGATCCGAGGGGTTCCATGGCTCGATGCGCACAGGCGTCCCATAGCTCTTTCGCCGTTTTGCAATCCTGTACCCTTCCGAGGTGTGAGTCACTGAGCGTAGTCAGTATGGCATTACGTGCAACTCGGTCAAGGTTGTGCAACTTCTTTTCTTCAGGCGTGAAGGCAGTTTTATCTTTGGGAACCTTAGCGAGCGGTTTGTGCTCCCACGCCTCCTCCAAAGAAGAAATACTAGGCCGTCGATCATGGGAATGATCGGTCCTGACTCTAGGACATCTGACATGCTGTCGTGGAGTGACGTTAGGTGTGCCTCCATACGTACGCGCCATACCGTGTAGTTCTCTATTGAGAACATCGGTACCATCCTAATACATGACATATCAGACATCGTAAGAGTAAGAGTATAAGGATGCTTTGAAAAGATGCTTATGCGGTGAAAATGGTTTTCGTGGATCGGTTCGAGAGGACCAAGATTTCGAACCGGCGATCGGTTGAACACCGTGCGCTCGATACTAATTGTTGGTCCGGAGACGATAAGTCGTGTGTAGAGGGGGGGGGGGGTGAATATACCGAGCTCGGTTTCTTTTTCTCAATGAAGGTCACTGAAGCCGTTGATTGCAACCGATGAACAGTGCGCCAAATAAGCCTTCCATCGCGGGACGAGTGAGTCGGCCATCGAGCTCTCTCCTACCGACTTTTGTCAAGATCTTTGAGAATCGGTCGGAGATTGTTGTGCGGAAAGTGTGGGGCCCGGAATTCGTCTCTTTTGAAAACACGTTTTAGCAAATTAAATCTTTTGGTCGTGCGCTTTATAAAATACGTTTTATGCAAGCTTATGATTTTCAAGTCGGTTGAATGCTATGCAATAAAACAAGAAAAGAACACAAGCGATTTAACGTGGTTCGGATACGCAAGATCCTACGTCCACGGTCCCCGAACAAGGCAGGAGAACTTGTTGATTATTCTCGAGCAAGCCTCGCGAGGGATACTGTGCACCTTGGACAGTTCCCTCTAAGTTATAGTCCTTAGCGACTTTACAATCCAAACCTAAGTCCGAAAGGGAAGGGAATTTTCTCCAACCGAGAAGGAGTCCTTACAATAAGAACAATTCACTAAATGTGAACTCCTTCAAATCTAAGCTATAAATATGACAATGAGCTTAGTCTAGAGAAGAAAGGGATCTAAGAACTCTCAGAGAGAAAACCGAGAAATCTTCTAAGTATGCAAGTTTTCCTCTCGGATGATCTTTTAGTGTTCTAGAGCGTTTATGAACTTGAGCTTGTCCCTTCGAAATTTCGTCACTCGGAGCTTCAAAAACTTCTCTATTTATAGTTGTGAGTTATGGCATATGTCCGTTGGAGACGACGATGCCACGTGTCACAAGCTTCCAAAGAAAATGGCCATAATTCGAACTTGTTGCGGCGGGCGCGGTTAATGCGCCTGTTCATGAGAGCAACTTTACTGTGTAGAGTAGGTAAGCGTTGTCGGCTTCTCATTGGTCGAGGTTTGTATTTGGTGAGAATGTCAGAGTTGACCGTTCAACAACCTCGTATGTCTTCTCGCCGAACTTTTCGAAAAGACTTGAATAGTCGGGTCGCTTTCCGTAGGATACGATGATCGAAAAGTCTCTCGTCTTCTTCATTGAGTCGGGCCGACACGGCATCTACCGAGTAGGTCACCGGCGACTGCGAAGGTACCGTGCTTGTTTCTCGTTCTTCTGCGATGACTATCGGTGGGAGTAGTCTTCTCCGATGATTTGTCGGCGATGCGCTTGTCTTCGACCGAGTGGAAGATCAGCGCCGATCGAAGAACACAAGCAATTACACTGATGACGTGGGGTTCTGAAAAGTATCTTCGACAGAAGATCAGTTCAACAACTACCCCGTACAGGACTTAGACAAAAATAATAATCAATACATCAAGTCTAACCTATACATCAGCTAATCCTAACGACACACTAATCTACTGATATCAGCTAGGTTTTGGGATCTTCAATTCCATAGTACTACTATGATTTCCCCCAATTTTCTTTTAACCGAACAACAGCTGAGTATCATCTACTGACTCATATCCAACAACTTGATTGGTGAATCTGACACTCAGCTCGTCAATGGTTTCAGTAGGCTCCATTGTAAAGGCGTCGAACTTCTGAAGCTCTAGCTCGAGCTTGTTTTCTTTGATCTGAGGGGTTCCATGGCTCAGTATAGCCAAGGCGTCCCATAGCTCTTTCGCCGTTTTGCAATCCTGTACCCTTCCGAGGTGTGAGTCACTGAGCGTAGTTAGTATGGCATTACGTGCAACTCGGTCAAGGTTGTGCAACTTCTTTTCTTCAGGCGTGAAGGCAGATTTATCTTTGGGAACCTTAGCACCAGTTTGTGCTCCCACACCTCCTCCAGCAGCAAATACTACGATGTCGATCATGGGAATGATCGGTCCTGACTCTAGGACATCTGACATGCTGTCGTGGAGTGACGTTAGGTGTGCCTCCATACGTACGCGCCATACCTTGTAGTTCTCTATTGAGAACATCGGTACCATCCTAATACCTGACATATCAGACATCGTAAGAGTAAGAGTATAAGGATGCTGAAAAGATGCTTATGCAAAGGAAAACGGTTTTCGGGATCGGTTCGAGAGGACCAAGATTTCGAACCGGCGATCAGTTGAACACCGTGCGCTCTGATACCAATTGTTGGTCCGGAGACGATAAGTCAGGTGTAGGGGGGGGTGAATACACCTGACCTCAGTTTCTTTTTCTCAATGAAGGTCAGCTGAGCTGTTGATTGCAACTGATGAATAGTGCCAAATAAGCCTTCCATCGCGGGACAGAGTAAATCAGCTACTGAGCTCTCTCCTAATGACTGTTGTCAGTACTTTGAGAATCAGTCGGAGACTGTTGTGCGGAAAGTGTGGGGCCCGGAATTCGTCTCTTTTGAAAACACGTTTTAGCAAATTAAAATCTTTTGGCTGTGCGCTTTATAAAATACGTTTTATGCAAGCTTATGATTTTCAAGTCAGTTGAATGCTATGCAATAAAACAGTAAAAGAATACAAGCGATTTAACGTGGTTCGGATACGCAAAATCCTACGTCCACGGTCCTGAACAAAGCAGGAGAACTTGTTGATTATTCTGAGCAAGCCTCAGCAGGGATACTGTGCACTGGACAGTTCCCTCTAAGTTATAGTCCTTAGCGACTTTACAATCCAAACCTAAGTCTGAAAGGGAAGAGAATATTCTCCAACTGAGAAGGAGTTCTTACAATAAGAACAATTCACAAAATGTGAACTCCTTCGAATCTAAGCTATAAATATGACAATGAGCTTAGTCTAGAGAAGAAAGGGATCTAAGAACTCTAGAGAGAAAAACTGAGAAATCTTCTAAGTATGCAAGTTTTCATCTGGATGATCTTTGAGTGTTCTAGAGCGTTTGTGAACTTGAGCTTGTCCCTTCGAAATTCCGTCGTTCGGAGCTTCAAAAACTTCTCTATTTATAGTTGTGAGTTATGACATATGTCCGTTGGAGACGACGATGCCACGTGTCACAAGCTTCCAAGGAAAACGGCCATAATTCGAACTTGTTGCGGCGGGCGCTTAATGCACTGTTCATGAGAGCAGCTTTTACTTGTGTAGAGTAGGTAAGCGTTGTCGGCTTCTCATTGGTCGAGGTTTGTAGTTGGTGAGAATGTCGAGTTGACCGTTCAACAACCTCGTATGTCTTCTCGCCGAACTTCTCGAAAAGGCTTGAATAGTCGGGTCGCTTTCCGTAGGATACGAGGGCCGAAAAGTCTGTCTTCTTCATCGAGTCGGTCGACAGGGCATCTACCGAGTAGGTCACCGGCGACCGTGAAGGTGCTTGGGCTTGCGTGAGTTCTTCTGCGATGGCTTATCAGTTTCCCGGGTTGCTTCTACTGAGGTTTACTCAGCTGATAACTGAAGAACGCAAGCGATTACACTGATGACGTGGGGTTCTGAAAAGTATCTTCGACAGAAGATCAGTTCAACAATTACCCCGTACAGGACTTAGACAAGAATATAAAAACGATTACAACAAGTCTAACCTATACATCAGCTAATCCTAGCGACACACTAATCTACTGATATCAGCTAGGTTTTGGGATCTTCAATTCCATAGTACTACTATGATTTCCCCCAATTTTCTTTTAACCGAACAACAGCTGAGTATCATCTACTGACTCATATCCAACATATACAGAGTACTACAATTTCTTGACACAACGATGGAACACATGCAAAAACTGATCCTTAAATCATGTAGAATCATAAATTCTTATTAATTTTTTATATATTTTTCAAAAAGAACCCTCAAATTTACAAATTTCACACTTATCATCTTGAAATTCTTGAAATTGTGCATTTTGTTTTTTAATTTTTAGACCTTTATACAGGAGAGAGCACTAATGACAATAAATGCCACGTGGCATATTCTATCATCAAGATAGATAGGGTGGGGGTGGTAATAAAGAGTTTTGAAAATTGTTAGGAAGTGGTCCAAGCATCGTATTCTCGGTCAATCAGCCACCCTCTTCCGCCATCCACCACCCTTCCGCCACTCCGGAATCCTATCAAATATTATCATTTTTCTATGACTTACCTTTTATCACATTTTAAAAATATTTAGAGACTAATAAAGATTCTTATCTTCTAAGGTTCTATCAAATAATTAATATAATAAAATAAAACCTCTCAGATAATAAATAATCCTTAGAAAGTACTACCTCCGTCCCGCTATTTCTGGCACACTTTCCCGAAATAAACGTCCCGTTATTTTTGGCACACTTCCTAATTTGGAAATAACTATCATCTATCTCATACTTTACCATTTTATCTCTCCTACTTTTTTCTTACTTTATCATTTTCTCTCTTTTACTTTATCATCTTCTCACTCTTACTTTATCATTTACTCTCACCCATTTTCTCTCTCCTACTTTATCATCTACCTATATCTCATTCTTAATCATTTACTTTCTTAATATCCGCCTCCAAATAAAATGTGCCGGAAATAGTGAGACGGAGGTAGTAGTAATAACAAAACCCCCATCCGGCACCCGTTAACCCCTGGGGCTGGGGCCCCACCCTCAAAAACCCCCTAATTTACCTGACGATTATGCCCCTGGGGAGTTTCGTACAAAGCAAGGCGCATGAGGGGTTTTAGTTTCTATTCTTGCCTGGTTTCCCAAACCCATTAGAGGTTTTACGTATACAAAACCATCTCTCTCTCTCTCTCTCTCTCTCTCTCCTTTATTTCAATTTTCCTTTGAAATTTTCTGTCCACAACTTCTATTTTTCGTTTCTTTTATTTGTGATTTATTCGCGACAAGTTAAATTCGAATTTCTCTGTTGGTATACTGTGTATTAAAAAGGGGTAATAGAAGAAGAACAAGTCCGGAATTTTTCTTCTCAGTCCAATTAATTATCAGGTAATTATTTTATTTTTTTTATTATTATTTTGTAATTTTAGAATTATTCTGGGTGTGTTGATGAGTCAAAAACAATTTCATATTCTCCTCGCTCCTTGGATTTGAAATTTCTGCTGAGTTTTTCTGAATCTGGTGAGGTTTTGGGTTTTTGCATGCTTTTGTATTATTTTGATCGGTTTATTTGATTTCGAAGAGAAATTATGGAAATTGAAGTTGATCCTGCGTAGATCTGAACAATATGCGGAATTGTGTGAGTTTTGGGGTGATTGATTCGCTTAGAAGCGAAAAATGGGTTTTCGTTAGGACCAAGATTTGATTTTGGAACTCGAGTATTTTGTTTTTATTTCTTTATTTCTTCTTAAATTTTGCGAGAATAGAGATCTTTGAGGGGGGAAACCAACGTCGTTGTATATTTGTCTTTATGTCAAACTTGGGATAGTCTTAACTCTTAAAGCTGATCAGGCTCCATGAACAGATAAATGGATCTGATGAGTGCAGAGTCGTGTTGTTTTTCCTGAACGTCGTCGTTGTGGTTTCGTTGAAGCAGTGGATGTGGACAAAAAACTCTTTTTTTTTCGAATTTTTTGCTCTTCGTTTTGAACATCATATTTTATTTGAATTGTAGAAGGTAATCTAGTTACGATCTTCCGTTCTTTGATGAACTTTTTAGAAGCAGATAAGCAAAATTATAGCTGGATCGATCCTTTCCTTTTTCTAGCTAAACTATGTTGCGGTTTGAAACAGAAATGCTAAATTCTCTTATTTTTCTTTGCATTTAACTACTATGTTTCTGTTTTAGATCTGAGTTTTCAATGGTATTTTCTATCTATAAGTAGGTTTAACCGGAAGACGACTTTTGATCCTATGCTTGTCTTGTTTGGATATTAGATTTTTCGAAATGTTTTGAGAAATGGGACAGTGTGATTACTTGTTTTTTCTTTTCCCATGGTTCATATTTCTCAGCTACGTTAGGAAATGAGTTTCCCACTTTCTTTCTTGATATGGTCTTGTTTGTTCTATTAAAAACTGACTGAATGTTCTGCAGGTTAAACGTGATTTAGCAACATCATATTACTTGAATTGAGGATCTGGTATTGGTATGCTTCCTAGAAGATGGTACCTCAAAAGAGACTGGATTATGGGCTCAATCTCCGGCAGTCCTTCACTATCCCAAAAGCTCCCAGATCAATCAGGGTAACCATGTTTCCCATTGCTTCCATAAATTCAGTATGCGACCACACACCTGATCTTTGTTTGTCATCCCAGAGGAGATCTGCGCGCAAGAGTTCAGTTGACGAAAACAAACTTTGTGCCTTTGAATTGCTAGCAGCTGTAGCAGGTAAACTGTTACAGGAGAGTGAAACCTCTGTTTCAAGTAATGTAGAAGCTCAGATGGGTATTTGCCGAGATGAGAGAGCGAAAAGGCCGCCGGCAGAGGAGAATACACCCAAATCAGAGAGCATTGACCATGGAAGTTGTGCTGAGAGTTCGTTCATGCCAGAAACAGATAATGGTTCTGCCTTGGAACACATTTCTGTGCTTGCAAATCCCGATGTGGTGAAGAAACTTGATTGTGATTCAAAACTCGCAACCTATCAAGCCGATGATGCAGTTGGAAGTACTGAATGTAAAGCTGGGGGCTCTGTCTTTATTGGTCGTAGTATGAATCCTAAAGTAGAGGGTCAGAACAATATGCATCCGGGGGATCCTATTGAAGAATGTGTGAATAGTAAAATGCTAATTAAACCAGATACTAGTGTACAGTTGCCCATGTACAGGGACCCCATTCGGAACACTTCACTGCATAAGCAGTGGAATACTGTAAAATTAGGAATTAGAGATGATGACGACAATTCTTTTGGGTGCAATAAACCGAGCACCAAGGTTAAGTTCTTTAGGCCACAACCGCGTACCAGTCACCGTAGAATTAGGAAGATGCTGACCTCCAAATACAGGAAGATGGCTCCAAAGCTTAGGAGTTGTGAACTTTATAACTCTAGTAAGTGGTGGTTGCTTGCTTATCTGAGTTTGATTAACTCAAATGATAATTTTTCATGTTCAGTTTCACAAACATATGATTTTCCTTATTCAACTAACTGTATCCCTTTCTTTTTTTGGTGGGCTTTTTCAGGGGATGGAATGAAGTCATTGTACCAGTATAGGAAAAGGGTTTATACTCATGAGCGATTTCCTCAAGCTCCCATTAAGAAAAGGAAGTTGATTGATCACCGGACTGCAGCTGCATTTGATCAGGACACCAGCAGTAATAGCATCTCTAGTTCGCCTGAGAAGAGGATGTGGATGGATAAGAGTAGCTCAGCCATCATGCTGGAAAGAGGTCATTCGTTGTGCTTGTTATATAAGGTTCTCGCTGTTGGCATTATATTGATAAATCTTGATATTATATCTTGCAGTTAATGGTGCATCAGCTACAGTTAAGAGTCATAAAAAAGCTAAGGATCCTCATGGTATCGAAATTATCCTTATGAAACACTGCATTTTTCTATCTTTTTATCTCTTTGTTGGCATGAAAAAGTTATTAAACTTGTTGGTCTCTTCTTTCAGTGAAGTTCAGCATTAAGTCCTTTAAGGTGCCTGAATTTTACATTGAAGTCCCTGAAACTGCAAGTGTTGGTTCTATGAAGGTTTGTTTCCGCTGGTCGATTAGATGAAGTCCTTCTTAAGCGTTTTTGTCTTGTGCTATGATGTATTTCAGATGGTAGTAGTTATCAATACTTCGCTCTTGCAAGTTGCAACTCTCCATGTTGGGTAAATGTATTCATTATCATTGTTCAGAGAACTGTAATGGAGGCGGTTACTGCTATTCTCGGAAGCGGAGTACGAATTGGGGTAGTTCTTCATGGCAAGAAAGTCCGAGATGACAACAGAACTTTGCAGCAGGCTGGTATTTCCCAGAATAGCAACCTTGACACCCTAGGTTTTACACTAGAGCCGACTTTCACAAATATTTCCCCATCCACGACCGTGAAAAAACTTCCCCCGGTACTGCCCTGTGATGCAGATCAAGAGTTACTGAGGTATGTTGAGGACTGAAGTTATTGTCAATAAATGCTTAGCTCTAATCTAATGGAATTTGTCAATTTGACCCACTCCATGTGAATATATTCTAGATATCGTACCACTCCAGCAACCGATTCAAGGCTCTCAAGCGCCTCAGTGGATCCCCCTTTTGTAGCTAAAAATGGAGATGATGTCGATACCACTGATTTCATGTCTTCTCCACATACTCCGAATAGTGAGTTAGTACATGGAACATCTTCTCCTGATTCCAATGCATTAGTTCCACTTCCTCCAGCAAACTTGGAGTCACTTGCAGTAGTACCACTTACCCCCAAACCGAAAAAGAATGAACTCTCACAGCGCAGAACTAGGAGACCGTTCTCAGTAACAGAAGTAGAGGCACTCGTTGAAGCAGTCGAAAAACTAGGGACCGGAAGGTAAATCATGTAGTTCACAGAAACTTGGCTTCAAGATTCTCTTATATACAATCCAATCCCATAACATGTATTCATTTTCAAACACCTTTTTGCTTATGCAGGTGGCGTGACGTCAAAATGGGTGCTTTCGAGAATGCAGATCATCGAACTTACGTCGACTTGAAGGTATACATCATTCCTTATATCTATCTCAATCAATCATGGAAATACTTACGTCCTGTTGGAAAAATAGCTTAGATAATCGCTTATTATATAAGCGCTCATCGTATATGAACTTACACTATAAGCACTTAATAATAGGCTATTTGCATTTTGATGCACACATTGAGGAATACTTATACAGAAACAAAATGTAGTGTGAAAAATAGAAGTCGGAATTCGATGAGATGGTCTCGCTGAAAGGTATGCATAAGTTGTTACTATCCGCTTATGAAAATAAGTCTAAAGAAGGTTATTAGGAGTTTATAAGTTATTTCAATAAGTTTTCAAATGCGCGCATAAGCACGTGTATTTAGTATAAGCTTAAATAAGCAGTTGATAAGTTCTCCCAACCGTAGTTAGTTCCTTGCTTTCTTGATTTGAGTTTCTCTCTCCTCTATTTCACGTACATGTTAGAGGAGGTCTTAACTTAATGTTATCTGCATTTAATACTATGAATAGAATCTCATGATTCATACATAGTAACATGAAAGAGCCAATGAATCATTCACATGGGATGTTGTAGATAGAAGACTTATTAGACACACTACAACACATTAAACCAAACAAATTAATATAAACCACCCTTTGCGCCATGTGGATTTGTTGTTCATGCAGGATAAATGGAAGACTTTAGTCCACACAGCTGGCATCTGTCCTCACCAGAGAAGAGGGGAGCCCGTGCCGCAGGAGCTGCTGGACCGGGTCTTGGCGGCTCACTCCTATTGGTCGCGCCATCAGTCGAAACAACACGGAAAGCCACAGCCCGTCGAGCCTCTTGAAGCCGCAGAGGAATATGGTCCGAATGAGTTGATTGTAGGAGCGTGAGGGACTCAATTCTAGCTATGTGTAAAGAAGGGTATTTACTTTAGGTGAAGTCCGGCGTTGGAGGTGTAAAGAACGCGTCGGGTTCGTGTTTTATTTGTAGGTTTTGTTGTTGTTGATTACTTTGGATAGACTGATGTTGATCTTTTGTACATGATTTGTCCAAAAAAAGGTGTTTTAACACGATTATCGTCGTCGGTTTAGTTTCTTGGTATCGCCATTTGGGATATCAAAACAACACAATAGTCGTTTTCATAATATTATTCATTATATAATTAAAAACGATCATTAGGAAATTGGTAGGCCTATTATCACTTAATATTGCGGATAATTATCTTCTTTTTTTTACTTACAATGATAACGAATATTCTTTTTGTATTTAAATATTTGGAAATGGGAGAAAGAAAGATTAGGTGTGATTGGTTGGTATGTATCCTGTGAGTAGATCCGGTATTGCTTTACTAGATGAGGGCGAGATAGAGGAGCACGTGGGCGCACGTGAAAATAATAGCTGTTATAGCCTGGACACGTGGCCGCATATGATTGGCTTTACCACCTCACTCCTTATTTTAATATTTTTTCTTATGTACGCAACGCACCCATTATTACATGCATCGCTAACGTAAGCAATATTGTTGGGACAAATTGTGTATAAATTATTCTAAAGAAAGAATAATTTCTGTGTGTATAATCAATTAAATTAGATTGTTGTCAGTATGTGGATTCGCAGTCCGTCTCTTTGTAAAATGGGTAATGTTATATTTTTCACTCTCATATTTTATTTTATTTTTAGAGCTTTCGTATAGAAAGAATATTTAGCCTTCGAAGTTTTTGATAGAATTTTATAAATTGATAGATTATACATTTACACGCATTTTAAAAATCATAAGTTAATCATCCTCCAAAGACTCATATATTTTTACAAAAAAATAATCCTTATTTTTTTAAATAAATCCACTAATGTTGTCGATTTGGAATTTGGTCGCTTAAATAAAGTGAAAAAAATATTTTATTGATAAATTAACATAGTTAAAGAGTTGGGATGTTTGATAATCAAATACAAATAAATTTGACGGGATAATTTTCGTTTATATACTTCTTCCATCCCAATTTAAGTAATTTGTTTTCCTTTTTGGATGTCCCATTTCAAATGACCTATTTTTAAAAAAAGAAATAATTTTAAAAAAATCTTACAATTTTACTCATCTTTTCTCTCTTAATTTATCATTTATTTCTCTTTCATACTTTATAATTTACTTTTTTACTTCCCTCATTAAAAAGAAACGGATCACTTAAAACAGGACGGAGATAATATATAAAAAAGCTTTATTTTACACATTTTAACTGAGTTACGAGATTTTCTTTAGTTTCCCCTAAGTTTTCGATCTCGATTTAAGAAAAAAAGATTTTTGAAACGATTTCTCAATCTTTTAACCTAAAAATAAGGTGAAAAAACAATGTCATCATGTTCTTGAAAAGAGAGAACCAAAAAAGAAAGTAGAAGGTAAGAATGGGGATGACGTGAAAACCAAGCAATTCAACAAGAAGAAACATAGAAACACGCAACCTCTAATACACACAACTTGAAGTATCACTAAATTATTATGTCCAATTCTTTTTAATAATTACGTGTCTTATATTTGTATCGTATCGTGTTTCCTATTTATGCAATCTGCATATATTCAAGTTTATTAATCTGTCAGTAACTCAATCCAGCCCAAATCCGCCGAATACGTATAAAAATTCAACTGTCAAGATTTAAGATTGGTTTAAGGCCCAATACATGTCAAAATTCAATTGTGAAGACACAGGATTCACGATTCGAGTCCTTTAGGCTTTACGACGTCGTTAGCCTGCCCTTTCCTTCTCGGCTTAAACCCAGACAAAAACCCTCATTCAGTTCCTAAA
This sequence comes from Lavandula angustifolia, assembly GCA_028984105.1. NCBI lineage: Eukaryota > Viridiplantae > Streptophyta > Magnoliopsida > Lamiales > Lamiaceae > Lavandula > Lavandula angustifolia. Next base: position 33,259,670 of record CM054802.1, on the reverse strand, counting down.
ATTGGAGAAGAAATGAGTGGAACTCCTGATTTCTTCTATAGGGAAGCTCAGCGCCTTGGCTATGTTGCTCGCTCCGCTTTCAAGGTATGTATCAATTTGGACAAGATTGAGGTTAATTCTGTTAATTCTGTATCATTCTTTGTTTTGAAATTGGGATTGGGTGGTGCAGTTGATTCAGATGCAGAAGCAGTACAAAATCATAAGCAGCGGTAGTTCTGTTCTTGATCTTGGTTGTGCTCCTGGTGCTTGGCTTCAGGTACAACTTTCCCATCACTACTACTATAACTTTTATGTGTGTATGTGTGTTTGTTTTTAATATTGTGTTTTGATTATTGTGAGGAAAAATGTAGTTTGATGGAAAGAGAAAATTGTAATCTTGGTTGGGATACTCTTTAATGCAGGTGGCATGTCAGAATTTGGGTCCTTTAGAAAAGGGTGGAGTAGTTGTGGGAATTGATACCAAGGTAATTCACTTATTTTTCATGATCTTAGCTTATTGTTTTGTAACAATGTATTGGTTTGAGTAACTTTTAATGCAATATATTGGGGTTATAAGAATAATTTGGTTCGATTTGTGGGTGCGGTGCAGAGCAGAAGGTGAAGGTTCCACCCATTCACTGTGACTCGAGGGTTAAAACTGTTTGTGCTGATGTTATGAACCTACCAAGAGAGCAAGTTAGAGCACTCTCCCCTAAGGTATGCAACTTCACTTCTCAATTTATGTTTTCAGATCTAGTTTCTTGCGGATTTAGTTATTTTCTTTGAGTATTCAGAAGTTTATGTTGATAGAAAATAGTGGAAAATGTGATATTTCTTTACTACTACTATCTTTTATGTGAATTTGCTTATATATTTGGTTTGTGAGAGATTAATTGGAAGCAAATTGTGTTTCTTGAACCAGCTACGAATTTATTACACAAATAAGTAACCATGATGGAGTTTTCATTCTTGCTTGCTATCTCGTATTGCTTCCTCTTCGTGACACTATGAAGACACCGTGCTCTCCCCGTGTTTCTGTAATAATAGAGTTGCTGTTAGTTTCTTGCTCACTACTTTTCTTATCAGTTCTCTCGCCAAGCATGAAGTTGATGCATATTTCATTGCAGCAAAAGGGCTTCTCAGTCATCCTATCTGATATGTGCCCCTTAGTTTCTGGAATCACAAGTAGAGACGCTGCTCTATCCGCACAACTTGGAATGAGAGCACTTGACTTAGCTCTCGGAAAGCCATCGGTTGATCAAACACGAAACCATACTTCACACGAAGAGCAACAACCTGATAGTTGTAACCCTCTGCTAAAACAAGGGGGACACCTTATTGTAAAGCTTCTTGAAAGTGAAGATATAAAAGGTTTGCATCTAAATTCCTTCAATGCCCTTTTCTTCCCCATTTTTCTTTGGTTTTTCGCTCATTTTTTCGTCTTAATGATGCAGAGTTCAACCAGATATGCAAGCCACTCTTCAGAAAGGCATCATGGTTGAGGCCTAAAGCAACCAGATCATGCTCCAGAGAGATCTATCTCATCTGCCAAGGCTTGCTGTAGAATTTTTTTTTCTCCTTTTAATCAACATTTGAAACTATGAATATATAAACAGTGATTGTTCCGTGGGAATGCTTCAGTTTTGTATAAAAAAAGAATTAAATAATTTATTTTACAGTGTACAGTCGTATGATGCTACACAGTACACACTACTCTCTCACTTTACAATTCCACAAACATAAAAATTAAACCAAAGAATAAAAAAATGGTCCTGCAATTTGTGCTCTGGTTCAACATTTACATGATGTTTTGCTATCACATAATCATCTGATTTGAGTTCTGCCTAAAGACCAAAGCCCAGTATCCTTCACCGGTGCCTAATACAACACAAACAAGAAATATAAGCAATCAAGAAAACCAGTTCAACATTTCCAAAGATTCAAGAATGGATTGTTGTTCCACTTACAGGTGCTTTAATGGAAGGGAAGATGTTCCAGAATCTTAATGTTTCATCCCCTGCTCCGGTGACAATAGTCTGAAAATGTATATCAATTTAGATGACTCTTAAGGCGTTGCAACGTGTTATAATGAAACAGAGCATTTGCATCAGGTTAGAAGAGAGTGTTATTTGTATGATACCTGACCATCAGGCGACATTGCCAAGTAGAGTACTCTTAGACTATGTCCAGTTAGCGTTGCAACCTATAGAAAACGCGTGAATAAGAAGAAGTCGATGAATCTTTGTTTATTTAAGATCATAAAAACAAAGAAAGAAGCAAAAGTAAAGGAACCATCATCTCACACTTACCTTTGACAAAGTTGGATACTTCCACACCATTATTTGATTCTGGGAATACCCATGAGTGCTGACTATTTCATTAACATTCTTACTCCAAGCTAAATTGCATACCTGTGAGAATGATAAGTGTAATTTTAAGATATCAATTTTGTTAGAGACTTATAATAGCCATGGATGATATTGACTGTAAGTTTCTTAAGACAGACCTGGCTTCCAGTGTCCACACTGTTGAGTTGATTGCCACTCGTGGTGTTCCAGAAACGGATGCAACGATCAGCAGTTCCTCCTCCGGAGGCCAGAAGTCCGTTCTGGTGAGGTGACCAGGTGATGGCTTTGACAGCAGCTGTATGCTCCGTAAGCCTCAAAACTGGCTGCTGGGAGTGCTGATTCCACACCAGTAACTAAGTCCAAGCCAAGAGGAAAACTTCTTCAGCTATAGATCTTAATAGGGTCTAATTTTCGTATAATTGAGTCATTGACAAAGTGATTAGCATCTCTACCTGATTGTCATTTCCACCGGATGCAAGCTCTCGGTCATCGTGGGACCATTTCAGTCCGCATACCTCGGATTTGTGTCCAGTAAGCTTGCTGATATAATCACTTGGAACACGAAGATCATGCTGAAGTATGTTTCTGTCTCTGCTTCCTGAGGATAATATCCGCGAACTCCATGCAAGTACTCCTGCTCTTGTCTGATGGCCGGACATTGTTCTGAGGCGCTTACACTGAGTTCCATCCCAGACCTACACCATTAAGCGAACAAGCCTTTGAATTGATTATCACTAATGCTAGTTTTGGCACTGAAATATTCATGCCAGTTTATGTCTTTTTACCTGAACTTGACCTTGATTTGTACCGACTGATATATATGATCCCTCTCGAGTCCATTGGACCGAGCAGACACCATCACTGGGTCCCAAGTCACACAACTTTGTTACCTGTCAATAAATTATCTATGTGTTTAACAATTATTGCATACAAAAGACTATTAAGTTGTTCTATCAGTGGAGAACACGAACAGAACTACAAGCAATGGAAGCATTTCTTCAAGAAAACTACAAAACGGCACTCACTTTACTATTCGAAGCACTCCATAAATAAACACAAGTTCCCAATCCCACAGCAAGAACATTCTGAGAAGACCAGTCAACTAAGTTGAGGTAGAAATCATCTTGAAGCGCTGGTGCGTCCAGAACCTGCAGTTATTCACTCACAGATTAAACACTTATGTACTTTATGATCTGAAATTCTCCCACTTCCAACTTCACGTTCAGTGCTCAAGGAACAAAGATTACACTGACATGATTCAAGTTACACAATTCATACAGAAAAGTTCATTTGATTGCTTTTAGCATAAACTCAAGGAACAAAGATTACACTGACATGATTCAAGTTACACAATTCACACAGAAAAGTTCATTTGATTGCTTTTAGCATAAACTCTAGAGAAGGTCTGATCTTGCCATTCAGTATATCTCCATTTTCAGAGTTAAGCAAGTATACCTTCGCATAATCTAGAAAACACAAAAGGTCTAACCACACATCTCAATTTGGAAAACAAAAGAGGCTTAGTCTTGCCACTCATTTCAGCTCCATTTCACACATTAAGCAAGTCTGCCTAGGATATAAACCAGAATAACCAAAGAAGGCTCAACCTGGACTAATCTAAGATAGGAGTGATAGAGAAATCTCAATATGAAAAAAAAAAAAAAAAAGTTCTAGTCTTGACCCTCACTTTAGCTGCATACAAATTATAACAAAGCTTAGTCCAAACTATGAGCTGATTACTTCAAGAGGGAGCTGGATCCATCAGTATTCTAAACAAAAAAAATTAAAATCTCACAAAACAAAAGTATACCTTGTGAGGCGTTTTGGGCACCTTCCTCGGTGGCTTGGGCGGCGTCGCCGCCTCACCGGATATACCACTATCATGCCCCAAAATGGACGGCGAAAACGGCGAATTAGGCCCAGAAGAATGCTGCTCGGTCTTAAACCTCAGCATATTCTTACTAGGGCTCATTTGCGACCCCCCTCTAAAACCACCTGCACCAAAATCAGGAGACCCAAAATCAGTCCCGAAAAGCTCAGTTTTCAACAACCTATTATACGCCTCGCTCCCTCCGCCGCCTCCCTCCTTCACCGGCGACGCCTTCTCGATCAGCCCAAACGTATGCAGCCTCGACGAAGAGCGGCAGGGGATGAACCTGTCGCTACAAGCTGACGATGATTTCGACGGCGACGAAGACGCTGATAGGTTCGAAATCGTCCGCGGCGACATCGATTTCAGCGGCGAAGCGAGCTTCACCGGCGAGACGGAGGAGAGCGTTTGGAGGCGTAGAGACGTCTCCGACATCGACGCCGGCAGATTAAGGCCGCTCTTCCTTCTCTGAGCCGTATCCATTTCTTCAATTCTCGATCGTTTTGAGCTCGGAATAAATCAATAAATTAGCGGTCCACTGGGAATTGAGCGATTCGCGTTAATTGATCGTAGGTAAGGCCTCCGGTGCGAGGCTTTTCTGCGAGAACCGATCGAGGAAACTTTAATGACGAATCGAAAGAGGGGATTTGGGGTTTGGGTTTAGGGTTTGAATAAGTAATGGCTCTCAACGGTCAGTTGTGTGAGAGAAGCTCTTGGCAGCTCCTACTTGCCATAACAGCAAAACTAGCCGTTACTAATAATGAGATTATTATTTATTTTTAAATAGTATACTTTATTTATTTATCTATTTTAATTATCAAGTTTGTTCGTTTTTTATTCAAATCTTGAAAGGGATTGTTACATTAATTAATTAATTTGTTAACCAAAATTTGTGTTTTACAATATTTCATACTTGCAAAAATTAATTTAATATATTAAGAGGAAAAAAAGAATGTTTTACTCGAACTAGTATTTTCCTTTTTGCCCTTTTCACCTTTAAATAAAAGTATAGGAACAACTTAATACAAAAAACTCCCTCGGGTTTATTAGTGGTATAATCGGTAGATGAATTTAGGGGGTGTGACTCTCAAATTGTGTAATGATCCAATTTTTTTTGCCAGAATAAATATTACATTATGGCCTCGTTTGGTTGACAAAGATTCTGTCTCAGGAAAGTAATCTGATTCTAAATTGTTAAAATCATGTGTTTGGTAGTATACGGAAAGTAATTTAATTCCAAGATTTTAAAATTCTGTGTTTGGTTTAATTTTAGCAAAATATCAGGTCAGAATCCTAGAAATAAGGAAAATAGTGTAATAATTGTGGATTTTTTTTCCTTGTTCCGAATAGGTATTCTTTTTCCTTGGTTCAAGGAAAGTATTTATTATTATTATTATTATTATTATTAAAAAAGATATTTTTAACTAAATATTTTGAATATTTTATTATAAATTATATAATAAAAAATATCAAGAATAATATTTTTGGGTGATTTTATATATTTATGAAATAATTATATAATAATTAACAAATAATTAATGATAAATATATTTTATTCATATTATTGATAATATAATTTTAGATTTTCTAGTATCAACCAAACAAGTGCAAGTAATATGCTTTCTGTAGAATCACATTGTTGGGAATAAAATTTCTCAGTAATTTTATTTTTCTTAATCTTTTTTCTCGCAATTATATTCCACAGAATCAGATTCCCTAACAATATTACTTTCCTGACAACCAAACGGGACTTATATATTTGACTTCAGTTGCATATTTATATAACAAAGATATCGGATACGCGATACTCGCCCTGGATATAATAGCAATGTGAACATTGGCGGATTCGGGGACTGATGGGACATCTACCCCTTCAAAATTGTGTTATATCTTAATTTTTTATTAATAAATTTTTGGAAGAAAAATGTCTTATCACTCTTAATTGTGATTATTGACATAGCAGTTGGAAATTGCAAATTTAATTATCACCTATATTCTTCCATCTAGTTGTACCCGTTAGACAATTTGTAAATTAAGTTTTAGTATTGTAAAATTTTTCCGATTATGAATTAATTTAGCACTTGAGCTCGAAATCTGACTTGTTAATAACAAGTCTTTTATAACATTAAAACTCGATTATTTTTCTTTATTTACCTTTATTTAGTAACAGTTGCATACTATATATAGAATTTAGAAAATTAATTAGTATAGATGTTCACTATATAATTAACAAATCTATGGCCACCATAAATTAATTATTTTATTTTCAACTTGTAATTATAAGGATCAGTGGTATTGGTATACAAAATATAATGTATCTCAAATTATTACAACAAATAATTAAAATCTGACATTATTATTCGTTTATTGCAAATATGTATAACAAAGTCAAACAAACGCAATTACATTAAACTTTGATATGCAAATAATGATAAAATTAGATATACAAAATTTAATGCGTTACATATAAATGTCGAACAAAATAAAAATATAAAGCAAGTAAAACTTAATTACATACAAAACAAACACATGTCTAATACTTATAAATCAACAAAAAAGATGAAATTTGATTTAACTAAAATGTCAGCAAATTAAAGAATACATACTCAAAACAATTTAACTCACTGTAGCAATAAATAATGAAGGTTTTATGGAGAAAATCTTTACGCAATGAATTCTCATTAATCTTGCTCTAACACAGAAACCCTAAAGAAACAAATCACTAACTCTGTTGAACCAAATCGAACCAATATTTTTAAGAAGTATATTACAATGAAAAAAATGTAAATGCTCACCATATGAATAAGAAATTAGCCATTCATTGCCGCTGCAGCATCATCAAGATTCTCATAAATATAATTCCAAGGCTACCAACAAATTAAAATCCAAAAAGTATTAGTTTTCTTTTGTGTTGTAAAGTTTAAACTTGGGACCCTTTAAAGGGATATCGAAGAAAACACTCTCATGTAACCCTATAAAAGGTATGTGAATCTTGATGATGCTCCATCAGCAAAAACTGACTGATCGGCCCTCTCTTGTCTTCAAGATTATATACTTCAAACATGACAGAGAAAATGATAAAGATGAGGTGAGAGAAAGTGCACGTTCATTGAAATAAAAACCCTAATTAGACACCACTAATGAGCCCATCCAAGAAATTGAAGATTAAAAGAGAAGACAAGATTTGAAAAAAAGCTTCAATAGTGAGGAAAAAAAAGCTTTGTGGGAGGGGGGAGAGAGAGAGCGATAAAGAAAGCAAGAAAACAAAAACTTGAACAAAAGGGTTTTGGTTTGTGTATCGAGAAAACATAAGGGTAAGACCTAATTCTATAAGTGAGAGAGAGAGAGAGAGAGAGAGAGAGAGAGAGAGAGAGAGAGAGAGAGACAGACAAAAGGGCTATTGGAAGTGATGATGAAGGAGATGAAAGAGGTGGATATTTATAGACCTAAACGGAAGAAGGGGTAGAACCCAATGAAGGCGAGATTTCAGGATGCAAAAAAATCTGTAAAACTCATAAGAGAGAGAGAGGGGGCGAGGGGAGAGAGAGGTGTAACAGTTAAGCATCGCAATCAGCGGCGGGCAAAAAAGGAAGAAAATTTAATAGAGACTGAGTGAGGGCAGTTTCCATACAATATATGAAAAGGGAACTGCAATACTACTCTGTATTATAGAATGTCTTTTTGAGAGAGAGAGAGAAGAGAGAGATTTGTTGCGTAATGTAGAGGGCTTTGTGGAGGGGAATTGACATTTGACAGACAGCTTCAGAGACCCCTAACTAGGGTTTTCGATTTATTGCTTCTTTGCGTCCATTTTTGCCATTTTTAGATCCTTTTTAGCCTACCTTTTCTTGTGCAAAACCTGCAAATTGTTGCCCTTAATAGTCATAAAACAATTTTGTAAAAAAATTTAAAAATTGAAAGTTACTATTATGTTTAAATCGATCTTTTGTTTTAATTTGACCTACCTGAGAATTAAAATCATGTTAATAAATGGTCCCTCTACGATCTCTTATATCCACACACACAAAGAACTAACTACTTTTTCGTTCATTAAACTAATTAATTAATTAAGATAAAATTATTAATTTGATGATCATGATGAAATGCGAAGTCCCAAAAACGAAATAAGGAACTCAATGCCTTCGATATGTATTTCGTTATTAATCTGTACTTCTAAAAAGAAATGTTTGATGAATAAATTAGTATAGTTTAAAAATCAAGTATGTGTATAATTGTTAGGTGCCGCATTTTGGGGTAAGATAACTACTTCTATCCCTAACATAAAAAAAATTGTACCGATATTCTAGTTCAAGAAAACTAGGGAAAATATGGTAACGAGGAATTTTATTATTAGCTCCGAAAACACATGTTAATCTTTATCTTAATAAAATAAATGAAATATTTGATTCGCAATTTAGAATCCGATTTGAGTTCGAGGTTATTTACTCGGCTTATTTTAAAACCCTCCAAATTATTAATGTCTGAAAAATTCTAACTTTTTATATATGATTTTGAAATTTAATTCTGATAGACCTCATCCCAATACATTATATGGAGTTAATATTAATTCTCTATCTTGAAACATCTTACAAAACGTCCCTTTAAAGTACATGTTCTCCATATAATATATATATATATATATATATATATATATATATATATATATATATATATATATATATATATATATATGGTTCCCGTATGAACAGTTCTTATCGTGTGAATATGTGAACATTGCACTTTAAAGACAAACGTATTGTACTTTCAAGGTAAATATAATGCACTTTAATACTGCACTTTACGTACTGCACTTTAAGAATTGCACTTTAAAATGCAGTATCTTTGCCTTTAAAGTGCAGTACATTTGTCTTTAAAATACAGTGTTCACACATTCACACGATAATAGACTGTTCACATTTATATATATATATATATATATATATATATATATATATATATGGGAGGGTTCTTTAATGAACATGTTGGTCCGGAGACGATAGTCAGGTGTAGAAGGGGGGGGGGTGAATACACCTGATCACAGTTTCTTTTTCTCAGAACGTGAAGGAAGCTGTTGGTTGCGACTGATGAACAGTGCCAGATAGTAACCTTCGATCACGGGTCAGAGTGTGTCAGCTACTGAGATCTCCTACTGACTTTAGTCAGTCGTTGAAACTCAGTCGGAGACGTTGTGCGGATAAGTGTGGGGCCCGGAAATTCGTCTCAGTTTGAAAACGTGTTTTCGCAAGTTAAGAGTCTTTTGGCTGTGCGCTTTTAAAAATACGTTTTATGCAAAGATATGATTTTAAATCAGTTTGTATGCAATGCAATAAAATAGTAAATAACACAAGCAGTTTAACGTGGTTCGGATACGCAAGATCCTACGTCCACGGTCCTGAACAAGGCAGGATAACTTGTTGATTATTCTGAGCAAGTCTCAGCAAGGAAACTGTACACTGGACATATCCTTCTAAGTTATAGTCCTTAGCGACTTTACAAATCAAACCGAAGTTTGAAGGGTGGGGATAATCTCCAACTAGAAGGAGTTCTTACAATAAGAACAATTTCACAGAATGTGAACTCCTTCGAATTTCTAAGCTATGAATATGGCAATGAGCTTAGATAGAGAAGTAGGGATCTAAAGAACTCTAGAGTGAAGAACCAAAAATATTCTATGAAGGCTAGTTCTTCGCTGGATGATCTTTCAAATTTCCTAGAGTGTTTGAATGCTTGAGCTTTTTCCCTTGTGAATCCCGTGCGTGGAGCTCGGATTTCTTCTCTATTTATAGTTGTGAGCAGGCATACGTCCGTTGGAGAAGACAATGCCACGTGTCACAAGCTTCCAAAGAAAACGGCCATAATTTCGAATTGTTGAAGCAGGGCAGTTAATACTGTACATGAGAGCAGGCTTTAGTTGTTTAGAGCAGGTAAAGCGTTGTCGGCTTCTCATTGGTCGAGGTTTGTGGTAGGTGGGAATGTGTCAGAGATAGAGTTGACTATTCCACATCCTCGTATGATCTTTTGCTGAACTTCGAAAAGACTTTTACGACTGAGTCGCTTTTACGTCGGATCTGATGGACTCAAGACAGTCTCTGTCTTCTTCGGTGAGTCGGTCGACAAGCCGATAAGGCTTTGGTGGGTCGGTGATGGATGCGAAGGAACCGAGCTTTGCATTATGTTCTTCTGATGATAACTATCAGCTGATGGGCTTTGGTGGAGATCAGCTGTTGGCTGAAGAACGCAAGCTCTTACATTGATGACGTGGGGTTCTGGAGAGTAACTTCGTCAGAAGATCAGTCCAACAGTTTACCCCGTATAGGACTTAGACAAAAAGATAATCAAAACAAAATAAGTCTAACCTATACATCATCTAATCCTATCGACACACTGCACTACTAGATATCAGCTGGGTTTTGGGATCTTCAATTCCATAGTACTACTATGATTTCCCCCAATATTCTTTTAACCGCTAGACAGCTGAATACCATCTACTAGGGGTGTGCAAGAAATCCGTCCAACCGCCTTCGCCCGCTTGACCCGTCGGCCGAAAACCGTAACCGCCGGTTATTTTTTTGAAAAATTAACCGCGGATCAATTTTTATCAAATCGCCACCAAGGCGGGTGGGTTTCGGTTTTAGGGTGGTGGTTAACCGACCCGCCCGCCTCCTTAAATCCTTTTCTTAGCTTTTAAATTTTTAATTTTACTAGTAGGCTATATTGTCTATTTTATTGGGAAAGTAGTACAATCTTTCAAAGTAATTTAGTGACTTGCAAAGTATTTGTATAGGCCCAACATAAATTAATTTAAAATTTGATTTCATTAATATTTTAATTAATTTAATAAATATTTTATAAATATGGGGAATGCTAATGAAGGACCAATTGTAAGAATATGCGATTAATGAAGGACCAAAATATTTCGGAGGCTCGAAGTGCTATTCTCGAGTCTGTAGAGGTCAAAGTGTAAATTAATCCAAGTTTGACTTTAGAATTTGTGCTTTTGAATTGATAACAATCAGTATTTGAGATTTGAGAGTAATGTGAAGTGTGAACAAGACTATGAATGTATGTATCTAGAATGCAGAAGGTTGCATTCCTTTTGAAATTATGTTTTGTAAGTAGAACTTGGTTTTCTTAGCTTATATTGTTATTTGTTGATGTATGTCTCATGAACAAATGAGTTGTAGCCTTCCGATATTATCATCTCGAAAGAATGTGATCTCTTATTCGCAAATCGCCCGCAAACCGACCGCTAACCGCTTCACCCGAACCGCTACGGTTTGGAGAAATAAAAACCCGCCATGGTTTGTATATTCGTAAAACCGCCCACATGTAGATTGGTTAGTTTTTACGCCCAAATCCGCCCGAACCCGCCCGCGCACACCCCTACCATCTACTGACTCATAACCCAACAATTTCCCCCTAATTGATGATGCCAAAACCCTCTACTTCTACAAAATCAGAGAAGGGAGTGCTAATCTACTGACAACAATTTCCCCCTAATATATCTGAAGATACAATCAAGGTGATCAGTTAAAACATCAAGTTCAGTAGGTGAGAGATAGGCAAGATCAGAGAAACGGTTATGTGTGAGTGTGTGTCAGATCACTTCAGTGATCAGTCGTGAAAACACAGTCAAGAGCCGTAAGACAATGAGTAATTGTCTAGCAAGCAATAGAAACTATTATATATGATCAAAAGATTACAGAGTTTCTATCACTATTACAGCAAATGAGATAAGAAGATCACTGCTGACGTCTGAATCTCTGCGTCCGCTTCTTGAAGTCTGCAGACATATCAGCTGGAGGATCCAGACCATAATACTTGTAGATTCTGGCTCTCAGTGTCTAGATTTCCTCGAGATCTTCAGGAAGGTCTACGCTCAGTTCGAAATGATATGCAGCTGCTCTGACTTCGTCTTCTATCTCCTTAGAGCATAGAACTCCGCGAGTTGTCCTTGGAGGTGGAATGCGCCTGAAAGCTGGAGCTTTAAACGAGATATTTTCTTTCTTCATAATCTCCAAGAGCTGATCTCTGAGTTGGGCGTTGTACTGATGCATGAACTCATCAAAGGCTTGATCGACTGGTTGCTCAGAGGGATAGTAACCACATACATAGTAGCCTTTGATGAATTCCTCTTTGAGTTCTTCCCATTGATCATTTAGCTCGACTGGTACCCATTTATCTATGTGAGGAGTAGGCGCTTTCTTGACATAAGGTGCTCTGGGCGCTCTCCTGTAGTACTTTGAAGCTCTGGGTACTTGCTTTCTCAAGTCAGCTGCTGGCTTCTCGGATAAATCAATCATTTTAGCCATGTCAGCTAACCTCTTCTTCTCTCTCGAGTGGCGCCGATCTAGCATCTCCTCTCTCGGAGACTTAGTCCCTTCGGCGTTGCCTCCCGGGTAGCTCTATCCTCGGCCTCCCGCTCGGTGTAAGAGTTGAAGTGTAGTAACTACGAGCCGTTGGTCGGGACTTCGATCACTAGAGCCTTGGCTAGCTCCTCCCGAGCTTTCTTCTTCGTTCGTCCACCGTTCGCTTAACCTTTCCTTTGGCAATTTTGCCAATCAGTTTCTTAGGCTTCTTGCCTTTCTTTGCTTCTTCCACCTGATGCTCATGATCCAGCTTGTCTTGCAGCTGTTGAGCAATTCTCAAGTCGTAAGCTTCCTGCTCCGCCTTGGTTTTGAACTTAGGCCTTGGGGAAGATAGAGTGGCTTCAGTAGTAATCTCCTTCCCCGGCCTTTGCGGTGGCAGTTGCTGTGGCTCTTCTTCTTCTTGTTGTTCATCAAGGAATTGAGCACTTTCCTCGATGTGCTGAGTGGATGAGATAGGTGCTGGCTCAGTCACAGTCGACTGGGGGAGTGGGGCATACTCCGGGAGGAGCACATGGTGAGCCCAGGTCCCCGGGCAACGTGAACCTTCTCCTTGCGGTCTTGAGCCGGGTTCCTTCCCCCCCGAGTAGATTTCCCTTTCTCCAAACCTTCCCCCTCATCAACTATTTGGACTTCGGGGCTCCTCTGAACCTCAGCCTGTTCCGCCTCAGTATCTTCTATTTTAACTTCTCCTTCCCCCTTTTTGGGATCATCAGCCTGGGAGAGGTGAGTGCGGATGGCTTTAACGTCTTTCTCCAAGTTGTAGACGAGGTCTTTGATTTGAGTGGCAGTGGCTTCGAAGTCCTTGACCAGATCACAGTATTTATCCCAGTCGTGCTTCGATCTTCTCTCGAATAATCTAAGTTGTGCGGTCGACTCTCGTCGGAGTTTCGGCAGAGAGATTGATCGTGGGAGTCTCGTGATCTCCTTCTGGATGAGTTTAAGTGCCTCCGCCTGCTGAGTAATGGCAGATTGGAGACTGGTGGTGGCAACTTTATTCCTCTCATCCATTGTGGCTTGGACAGCCGCTAGCCCTTAGTCAGCTGCTCAGCGAAGATATTCTGCTGAGTGATCAAGAGCTGCTGACTCTGGGCGGCTAAGTCCGCCTTCTAAGCTGCGAGGGCTATCTCAACTATCTCCTGAATATTAATTTGTGGAGTAGGAGCTTTTGAGACTATCTCGACCCCGGCTGCAAGTCGGTTGAAGCTCTCCGTCTGAGCTTTCGTATACTAGGCCCACTTAATATGAACGTCTTTCGAGAGAAGATGATTCTTTTCACCTTGGCGCCTGATAGCCCTGTTTATCGACTTGGAGGACACGGAACCTATAGGTTGTATTTGATAGGAGCTGGTTCCGAGCCTCTGCTCAGATGACGCGAGTTGTTGCGCTCGACTTGGCTTCGAGGCAACCTGGGCTTCACCAGATTTAGCAGGTGGTGGTGATTGGCCCTTTTCGCGGGGAGTGGAACCCTCAGCAGAACCTCCCAATTCTGCATCCTTGGGTGGTGCCTGTTTCATCTCATCATCATCCTTGTTACCATCGTTGTTATCTGGATGAGATGGAGGCGAAGGGCTGTCGCTAGGAACTGAGGTGCGCAGACTGAGAAGATATAACATCGTAGCCCTCAGGTCCTCGAAGTAGGCAAGATCAGCTGGTTCCCCAAAACCAATGGCTGACTGTAAGTCTTGCTCCTCGGCGAGTAGAGATAGAGGCGGCGAGTCCTTATCATGTCTTCAAGAGTGTCCCAGTTTAGGAACCTCAGCAGCATTTGAACTCTAGCCCTTATGGCTATCTCCACTAGGTCTGAGTGCTCAGCAATTTCTGGAATCTGATCATGCACTTCTGCTGTAGTACGGAGACGAGTGGAATGTAAGGTGGTCCACTCAGAGGATGTCTCCTCAGTCGGTACCGGAATGTCCGACTGAGTTTCCTCAGAACTGATAACCTGAACCTTATCCTTCAACGTGGCACCCTCAATGCCGGTGTCTGAATCAAGGATTTGTTCTTCTTGAGTGGGCGGGGGAGAGGCTTGTTTAGCTTGTTCTACTGGGACCTCGGAGGGTCCAGTCTTTGTTAGCTTCTTCCTCTTAGGCGGATCGGAGCGAGGGGGCAAAGCTGGTGCATCTCTCTTCGATTCAGGCGGCCCTCGCTCGATAGACTTCTCAGCAGCGGCTCTAGTTTTGAACTTAGTGAGCTTGCTATCGAAGTACCTGGAGTCAGCGAAAGCTGAGCTCCTCGAGACTCTCTGCTCGATCATAACGGACATCTTCGTCCCAAACAACAGTTTACCCACACTGACGAGCTTCCTCTCTCCAGTGGGTAAGGCCATAAATTTCTGCGCCTGAGCCCTCAGCTCGGCTAAGTAGTAGTCCGTCCAATTGACTCGGACTCTATCGTTAATAATCATCATCAGCTGAATTCGCGGCTTCGAAAGCTGATCATACAATTCGGCTGAGCTCGTGAGAATATGAGAAACTATGTATGCGAGTGCCCGGTATCTTGGTAATAACAGATTTTCGGCAGAGCGGTCTTGAAGACTATGTCCTTCCTACCGCATAACTTCTGAACATAAGAATTAATCTCCTTCTCCTTATATCCAATCGGAGAAATTCCTTCATATGTCAGATCAAAGGCCAGTTCAAGAGCATCTCGAATGTTGAACTCATGAATACTGGCGTCCCATGAGAGAGAATCGACCTCCTTCATGAAAGCAAAACTGGAGATTTCTGCTCCTGTCTCTAAGGTTCTCCAGTTGTAGTAGACCTCTGCTACTTGCCTGGGAAGATAGGCTCTCGGTTGCTTTGTAACAAGAGCGTCTAGGCCCGATTCTTCCAGAGCATCAAAAACCTCCTCCACATAAGGAATATCCACTTGCCGGAAGGCCATGGTGGGTTCGAACTGAATGCGCGAGGTAATGATCTCTTCGATATTTGCGGGGGTCTGTATAGTCACCATGAGTATCTGCAACAAAACTCGTTAGCACTTGAAAATAGAATTAGTCAGTATGAGTTTTAAGCATGATTTAATACATTACCGAAAGGTATAGAGCTTGAAATACGCAGATGCAAAGCAGTTTTAAGATTTGGGGAGAAAATTGAATCGCTGAGGAAAAGCTCTAAGATTTCATAAATGGCGAAAAGTGAGGAGAGTGGTAGAAGATGAAAGATTTTGTAGGATATGCGTGATAAGCCGTTTAGATCGAATGGCTGAAATTTAAACTTTCATTTTTATCGACGGCTGAGATGTGATGTTATAAAAGGAATGATTACTTAGCCGCCTCTACCATAGACCCACGTAGGATGAAGCGTAATAAAGGTAAGTGAGAAGACATGCATTAAATGCACTGCAGACAGCATTAAAGACGAGTTACTTTAAATAAGAACGGTTTCCTACTGACTCATCCTTAAAGATTAATGGAGGGAAATAAATGCTCATTAACTACTGAGTGCTAAGCGACTGATATAATAAATGTGAGCATGCTTCTGATGAACTTTAAGTAAATAATACGCAAACCTCTTCAGCTGAACTTTTACGATCAGCTGGTTACTGTTAAGATTAAGCAGGATGATTGACGTGCTGATTACCACATTCCCCCTTACTGTGTACAGTGTGATTCTCCCGACTGAATCACTGTACTGAGTCTTCTGACCCATCATACTGGTTTATCACACGATACCAATGGTTATACCAATTGATGTTATCAGTAGTTGGCTTCTACTGATAGCAATTGACCGTCTTCTACTGATGTGACTCAGTAGGATCCAGTAGACCTAGCTCAACTGATAATTCTCTGAATCTGTTCTCAGCTAGTGGTTTGGTCAGTATGTCTGCCCTTTGCTTGTCAGTATGGATTTTCTCCATTTTGATATCCTTCTTCTCGACATGGTCTCGGATGAAGTGGTGTCGAATATCCACGTGCTTGCATCTCGTATGGAGAACTGGATTCTGAGTTATTACAATAGCACTTGTGGAGTCATAGTAGATGGGCACTTCATTCTGTATTATGCCATAGTCTCTCAGTTGTTGTCGAAGCCAAAGGATCTGGGCACAGCAACTTCCAGCAGCCACGTACTCATCTTCAGTAGTGGACATTGCTACTGAGTGTTGTTTCTTTGAAAACCAAGATATCAGCTTGCTGCCTAGGAACTGACACGTTCCAGAAGTTGACTTTCGATCTATCCTGCATCCTGCATAATCAGCATCAGAATAACCTGTTAGTATAAGATTATCATCAGCAGGATACCATAACCCTGCGTCAGGTGTTCCTCTTAGATATCACATAATCTTCTTTGCTGAGTCTAGATGACTTCGCTTAGGATCCGCTTGAAATCTTGCACATACATCTACATCATAAGTTATATCAGATCAGCTAGCTGTTAAATATAATAGAGAACCAATAATAGCTCTATAATCAGTAGAGTTAACAGAAGCTCCCTCTTTGTCTAGATCGATTTTAAAATTTGTATTCATGGGGATCTTGACTGGCTTGCTCGAGTTGCAGCCGAATATTTTGAGAAGATCTCGAGTGTATTTGGCTTGATTGATGAAAATTCCTTCAGGTGATTGCTTGACTTGAAATCCAAGGAAATAATTCATCTCTCCCATCATGGACATCTCGAATTTCTCTTTCATCATTTTCTCGAATTGCTGACATATGGTTACATTTCTGCAGCCGAAAATGATGTCGTCCACGTAGATTTGCACCAGTAGGATGTCATCTCCTGACTTTATGTTGAATAGGGTGCGATCTACTGTCCCCTTCTGAAAACCTTTCCGAAGTAGAAAGTCTGATAGGGTATCGTACCAAGCCCTAAGTGCTTGTTTTAACCCATACAGAGCTTTCCTAAGTCTGTACACCTGATGTCCCTGCTGAAAGCCGGGTAGTTGTTCAACGTAGACTTCTTCCTTCAGTACGCCGTTCAGAAAAGCTGACTTTACATCCATCTGATATACTTTGAATCCTTGATGCGTTGCGTAAGCTAGGAAAAGACGAATGGCTTCCAATCTAGCGACTGGAGCGAATGTTTCATCAAAGTTGATTCCTTCTGCTTGACTGTATCCCTTGGCAACTAGTCGAGCTTTATTTCTGACAATGACGTTGTTTTCATCACGCTTGTTTTTGAAGACCCACTTAGTACCAATCATGTGCTGATGTCTAGGTCTATCAACAAGCTCCCAAACTTCATTTCTAACGAACTGGTTCAGCTCTTCTTGCATGGCAATGATCCAGTCAGCATCATTTAGTGCGTCCTTTATCGACTGAGGTTCTTCTGTAGACAAGAAACAAGAATAGAGTGAGCTTTCTCCTTGACTTAATTTAGATCTTGTTCTTATCGTTGATGATGGATCTCCAATGATGAGATCTGAAGAATGAGCGTCAAGCCATGAACGTCTGAGTCTGGCTTCTTCTTCTGATACTACTTCTGCATAGTCAGTAGGTGTGTTAGGCATTTCAGAAGTACTGTTCTGTGATTGTAGCAGTTCAGTAAGAAGGTTAGGATCTACTGAGTTTCCAGGTTCAGGGGCATTTCGCTCAAGAACATTAATCGTTCCCCCTGAGTTTATATTCTCAGTAGAGGTCTCAGTTACCACTGGGGCTTCCTCATCGACCGTTGTTACCTGTTGTTGATTCTGTTCAGGAGAATCAACTAGGTCAGCTACATCGCTTGTTGGCTGAGTCTGAATTTCTTCATCGTCTGACTCATCATCCCAACAATGCTGGATCTTTTCAGTTTTATCAGTCAGTCCGAGATCCTGTAGCTTGCTGCTGACATCTTCAGTGTTTGTCTCTGTATTTTTCCTGTTCTCAGTAACAAACTCATCAAAAACAACATGAGGGCTTTCCTCCACGCAAAGGGATCAATAGTTAAAGACTCTGAAGACTTTACTGACTCGAGAGTATCCTAAGAATACTCCTTGATCAGATTTGCTATCAAAGACCTTCTGCTGATCTTTCCCATTATTGTGAATAAAGCAAGGACAGCCAAAAATATGAAAATGAGAAATAGAAGGAATTCTCCCTTTCCATAATTCGTATGGTGTCTTCATGTGTTGCTGTGTAAGTAGTGAGCGATTCTGAGTATAGCAGGCGGTGTCAGTAGCATCAGCCTAGAACTTTGAGGGTAGTCCAGAGTCTGCTATGAGCGTTCTTGCTGCTTCTTTGAGTGTTCTGTTTTTGCGTTCAGCAAGTCCGTTCTGCTGAGGGGTGCGAGCAGCTGATGTCTCGTGTTGAATTCCCCCTTTATCGCAGTACTCCTTAACTACTGAGTTGAGAAATTTTGTTCCTCTGTCTGAGCGAATTCTTTGAATCTTGATATCCTTTTCCACACTGAGTTTCTTCAGTAGATTGGGTAGCTCAGTTTGAACATCAGATTTGTTGGCGATGAAGATGACCCAAGTATATCTTGAGTAGTCGTCAATAACGACGAGGGCATACTTCTTGCCTCTTATAGTCACTGGGGAGACTGGCCCGAATAGGTCCATGTGCAGCAGCTGAAGGATTCCATCAGTGGAAGGCGAAGGAATAGGTGGATTGCTTTTCTTTGTCTGCTTTCCCTTCAGGCATGCTTCACAATTTCTATCTTTGATAAACGATTCTTTGGGCAGTCCTCTGACTTTGGAGTTCTTGGCGAGCTTGTTCATAGTCTTGAAGTTAAGGTGGCTCAGTCTCTTGTGCCATAGCCATCCTGACTTGTCACTAGATTTCGTCTGTGCGAGCAAGCAAGCCCCAGGTTCTGCGGTTTTCCAGTTTGCAACATATATATTCTTCCTCCGCGAACCTGATAACACTGTTTTCCCTGTAGATTTATCAACAATATCACAGAAACTAGCGTCAAAGATAACTCTGTTAAGATTATCACAGAATTGACTGACAGAAAGGAGATTATGTTGAAGTCCTTCAACATATGTTACTCTTGGAACTGAAGTAGTCCCAATGTTCAGCGTTCCATATCCCCTTGTGTAGCCTTTTGAGTTGTCACCGAACTTAATTCTGGGACCATCTTCTTGCATGTAGTTGGTCAGCAGGCTCTTCTGGTATGTCATATGTCTCGAGCAGCCGTTGTCCACTATCCAAGGGTCCTTATGCACCTGCAAAACAGAAACATTTTTAGGTACCCTTTGGTTCAGTTTAGTCCTTACATGTTAGTGGGTGATTTCAGAACCCAAATCTGTCTAGGAACCTTAGAAGTCTGAGACTTCTTCTTCTGAAGCTTGTCAGTTTTCTTCTCCACAGGACCTGGAGATACTGACTTTCTGATGATTTTGGGCTCAGGAGCTTTCTTCTTCTGACCCTGGGCTCATAGTAGTACGAGCCATACTGAGCCGGGTGCTCATACAGTGGCTCCTTGTACTGTTCTTCCCACCTGACCTTCTTGGTTCCCCCTGAGTTTGATCGCGGTGTCCTGGGGCTGGAACCTTTGGTCAGTTGCTTTTTGCTGCTCGGCTGAGGTGCAACGATTTTCTGCTTATTCTTCGCCTAAGGTGTGGTGTCAGCAGTTTGCACCTTTCCTCTGACGAACCTATCAGCCAGCGCTTCTGAGCTTTTTGAGGTAGAAGCTTCGTGAGTATAGCCAAGACCTTCTTTCAGGACTGTTGGCCGTTGCGCTCTAAGCATACTTTCCAGCTTCTCCTTAGCTCCTAGGTACTGTTCAGTCATCAGTCCTCGCCATACCTCGTCACTCCTCCTGAGTGAGTGTGAGCTTCTGACTGAGTTGGGCTATTTCAGTCTCTTTCTCAGAATTGTCCTTAGTCAGAACTGAGATCTGAGTTTCTTGAAGCTGAGACTTAGTCATAAGAGATTCAATCTCTTCCTTGAGTCTCGCTACCAGATTCTCTGACTCAGTAGAGACCTGACAATCAGAAGAAAGTCTCTGATTCTCAGCCTTTACCTGTTCCAGTTCCTGAATCGTTCTGCTGAATTCTCTGCTCAGCTGAATCTGTTCCTCTTGCAGATCATCGTATGCTTGTACCACATCAAGAGGATCATCTGTGACCGAGCACGTGTCATGTGTGCTGTGTGAAGAAGAGGTTGTATTAAGTTTGGAATTTACCTCAGCCTCTTCTTCGGCCATCAGACAGTAATCAGCTGTTCCTTCAGGAACCGTTTCTCCGATCTCAACTGCTACAAATGCAGCTTCGTCCTCAGAGGAATACATGAATGTATCCTCCTCAAGTGAGTTGTCGGATATCTCTCCGGCTATGTAGGCATGCCTTCTTTGGGTAAATTTTTCTCGTCTGGCCTGCCGTTCTGCTCGTTGAGCAGCTGAGAGTTCGGGACAGTCGTACTGGTAGTGTCCCTCCTTCTTACAGTTGTAGTAGGTAGACATTCTGCTGCTTTTTCCAGCTGAAGCTTTGGATGGACTCGCAGCAGGCTCTGTGTTCCTGCATTCAGTAGAAGGTTTAGATTCTTCCCTTTTCTGATAATCTTTCTTACCTGAGGGAGAATCTCTGTTGTATTTCCTCAGCTTTCTGACTCTCTCCTTTTCTCTCTGATATTTAAGAGCCATCAGTGCGAGTTGGTCAGGGCCTGAAGTCTCAGAGGACTTTTCTACGGTTGTGGCCACTGCCTTGCTGGAGGAAATAGGTTTGGCTCCAGTTTTGCTGACTGTTGCTTTAAAAGCGTGGTCGATCTGTGTGTCAGCTGGAGCACTGGAACATCTTTGGGGTAGACTATGCTCAAATTCCTCTGTTTTTAGTTCTGAAAAGATAACATCAGGGGTTAGAGCATTAAGATCAGAGCGACGTAAATAAGTAGCAAAAGGAAGCCACTTCTGTCGAGGTAGAGCTCTTAAGATCTTGGTGTTCATCTCTTCATTGGTGAACATCCTCCCCAGCCCGTTGATCACATTGACTTGGTTTGTGAATCTGACACTCAGCTCGTCAATAGTTTCATTGGGCTCCATTGTAAAGGCGTCAAACTTCTGAAGCTCTAGTTCGAGCTTGTTCTCTTTGATCTGTGGGGTTCCTTGGCTCAATATAGTCAGGGCATCCCAGAGTTCTTTCGCCGTCTTGCAGTCTTGCACCCTCCCGAGATGAGAGTCACTGAGCGTAGTCAGTATAGCATTTCGCGCAACTCGGTCGAGGTTGTGCAGCTTTTTCTCTTCTGGCGTGAAGGCTGTTTTGTCCTTGGCAACCTTAGCACCAGTCTGTGCTCCTCCACCTCCCGGTTCAGCATATTGTATGTTGTCGATCATGGGAATGATGGGTCCTGTCTCAAGGACGTCCGACATGCTGTCGTGCAGCGATGTGAGGTGTGCCTCCATTCTTACACGTCATACCGTATAATTTTCCACTGAGAACATTGGTACCATCCGAATACCTAACATATCAGACATTATGTGAACGAGTATAAGGATGAATGAAGAGATGCTTGTGCAGAGAAAACGTTTTCAGGATCTGTTCGAGAAGACCAGTAGTACAGAACCGGTGATCAGTAGAACACCGTATGCTCTGATACCAATTGTTGGTCCAGAGACGATAGTCAGGTGTAGAGGGGGGGTGAATACACCTGATCACAGTTTCTTTTTCTCAAAACGTGAAGGACAGTTAAGCTGTTGGTTGCGACTGATGAACAGTGCCAGATAGTAACCTTCGATCACGGGTCAGAGTGTGTCAGCTACTGAGATCTCCTACTGACTTTAGTCAGTCGTTGAAACTCAGTCGGAGACGTTGTGCGGATAAGTGTGGGGCCCGGAAATTCGTCTCAGTTTGAAAACGTGTTTTCGCAAGTTAAGAGTCTTTTGGCTGTGCGCTTTTAAAAATACGTTTTATGCAAAGATATGATTTTAAATCAGTTTGTATGCAATGCAATAAAATAGTAAATAACACAAGCAGTTTAACGTGGTTCGGATACGCAAGATCCTACGTCCACAGTCCTGAACAAGGCAGGATAACTTGTTGATTATTCTGAGCAAGTCTCAGCAAGGAAACTGTACACTGGACAGATCCTTCTAAGTTATAGTCCTTAGCGACTTTACAAATCAAACCGAAGTTTGAAGGGTGGGGATACTCTCCAACTAGAAGGAGTTCTTACAATAAGAACAATTTCACAGAATGTGAACTCCTTCAAATTTCTAAGCTATGAATATGGCAGTGAGCTTAGCTAGAGAAGTAGGGATCTAAAGAACTCTAGAGTGAAGAACCAAGAATATTCTATGAAGGCTAGTTCTTCGCTGAATGATCTTTCAAATTTGCTAGAGTGTTTGAATGCTTGAGCTTTTTCCCTTGTGAATCCCATGCGTGGAGCTCGGATTTCTTCTCTATTTATAGTTGTGAGCAGGCATATGTCCGTTGGAGAAGACGATGCCACGTGTCACAAGCTTCCAAAGAAAACGGCCATAATTTTGAATTGTTGCAGCAGGGCAGTTAATACTGTACATGAGAGCAGGCTTTAGTTGTTTAGAGCAAGTAAAGCGTTGTCGGCTTCTCATTGGTCGAGGTTTGTGGTAGGTGGGAATGTGTCAGAGATAGAGTTGACTATTCCACATCCTCGTATGATCTTCTGCTGAACTTCGAAAAGACTTTTACTACTGGGTCGCTTTTACGTCGGATACGATGAGACTCAAGACAATCTCTCGTCTTCTTCGGTCGAGTCGGCCGACAAGCCGATAAGGCTTTGGTGGGTCAGTTGATGACTGCGAAGGAACTGAGCTTTGCATTATGTTCTTCTGCTGATAACTATCAGCTGATGGGCTGTCTCCTACTGAGGTGGAGATCAGCTGCTGGCTAAAGAACGCAAACTCTTACATTGATGACGTGGGGTTCTGGTGAGTAACTTCGTCAGAAGATCAGTCCAACAGTTTACCCCGTACAGGACTTAGACAAAAAGATAATCAAAACAAAATAAGTCTAACCTATACATCATCTAATCCTATCGACACACTGCACTACTGATATCAGCTGGGTTTTGGGATCTTCAATTCCATAGTACTACTATGATTTCCCCCAATATTCTTTTAACCGCTAGACAGCTGAATACCATCTACTGATTCATAACCCAACAGAACATCTCATTAATGAAGGAACTAGGAACAATATCTCACCTTCTATTATGTGAGATGTAGGGTCAAAATCAATTGCTACATTAGTGGAAAAAAATATTAAATTTTATTATAGTTTATATTTATAATAATAAGGGTAAATCAGTCAAAAATGTATCTTCAATATTTGAAATAGAAATTGAATCCCTAATTAACTCCCCATTTGAAGAAAGCAGAAAAGTTCCTCTCCCCTTTCTCGCATCGCATCGCCGCGCCGCGCCGCCCACCCCTCCTTTTTTCAGTTCCATCGCACCGCCGTCCCCACCATCTCTCTTCTCTTAAGATCCGGCCATCAGCACCTTAGATCTACAGAGATCATTCCATTTTCTGCATAGACCAGCCCAGGTTAGCCCAAATCTGACCAAATCGCCGTGTCGATTCAGATAGGAAGAGTTCGATTATGTCGAGATATAACTGCACAAGCAACGTTACGGTTATGTGACTGTGAAATTAATTTTTGTAGTTCAAATATTGGATCTGTTTGTTAATTTTGTAATTTTGTAATACAGTTTGGAGTTTTTTTGGATCTTATCATGTACTTTGATTAAGACTAAATGCACTTTTATTCACAATTGTTTGCAATTTCATTCAAAATTGTATGTACTTTTTTTTTATCATTGTATACACTTTGATTAAAAATGTTTATGCACTTTTCAATTGCAGATTTTGTTCGCATTAATCAGTATGCACTTTGGTTAAAAGGTTTATGCACTTTTATTGATGATTGTATGCACTTTAATTAAAATGTGTGCACTTCTATCAAAATTTATATAATGTATACACTTTTACTGATTCTGTATATCAATGTGAAGAAGAAGAAAATGAACATGAAAAATGAAGGAATCACGACTTTTTTGTATTGAATAACTAATTAATAAAATAATTTTTTTAAGAGAATTTAATTAAAGTGTGTTAATACTTCAGATTGAATATCAAATGGTAAGAATAACTAATTTATGTGGCTGAATAATTAATTATTTAAATGAATAATAATTATTTTATTTAAAAAAAAGAATTTAAAATAAAATGCAATTTTTTTAGTATATGAATGGTGAGAAGAATTAACGTATTATCTCCATTAAAAAAAGAGAAAATAATAAAGAAAAGAAATGTAAAAGTACATCTATACCTTTAATGAAATTAACTAAGGGTTTTAAAATTAGAAATATCTCCTTTAATCTAAATCATACATCTTCAAAATGAAAGGATGAGATGTGTTAACTAAATATTAGCTCCAAGTTAATTTGCAGTAACTAAACATTTTCAGAACAATATTGTAATCACTACTGTAATCATCATTTGTTGAAAATACTCCATTTGTATCATGAATTCATCTTTCACTTTCTATATTATAATTTATACAAGGACAAAAATTACCACTAAATAAATAGACATTAATAAATAGACAATAATTAGTAAGATAGTTGGGGAGATGGAAATCAACACACAAATAGAAAGTGGGACCCGTTTGATCCGACGAACACGGGCTAGTGGTCGGGGCAGAGTTCCATCAGAGTACCTCGTATATAATAATATATATATCATCTTCATTTCTCTACCTCGATTCTCCCACTATATTTCATCATTTTCTTTTTTCAATTTCGACATACTAATTGCTAAATAAATCACAATTTCATACCCACATTTTACATATTCACTAACATATAGCTAATTTTAGCCTTTCTAACAATTTTAGGGACGGAACCAGAAACTGAAATAAGGCGAGTAGTGAAATTTCGAAAAAGAAGGGAGGAAAATAAGAAATTCAAATTAAATATAGAAAATGGGTTTATTTCGAAAGATTTGGGTCCGCCTAAAGATAATTCCTTTTAACCGCAAAATACGGTTTGTGCCTAATTCACAATTAAGAATTATTGGATGAAATCTGCAGTTTTAGAATGATGAAAAATAAATTATCAAAAAATATAAAGAAATTATGGGATTATGGAAGTGAGTAATGGAATAACATCTTATTCTTTACGAATGATAGATGAGTAATTAAGATTTGTAGGAGTATTTGTTGGTTAGGAACAAGCCATAGTCCAAACAATGTAAGTTTTTGTGGATCCCACAATATTGAAGGGTCAAAATAACATTACATAACTATGTAAGACGTAAAAATCATACATTAATTTAAGGCCTTGTTTGGTGATGTTGGGGTGTAGCCTAATCAAACATTTGAAATGATTTGTCAAGTAATAAATAGATCATGATATCTGGGTGAAACATTAAAAGGAGACATCTACCATGCATCCTACTCTTGCTCAAATATAAGGATGCATGCATCCTCTCCTGTAGATCTTAGCCCCCATCCCTGTTTTGGAAATGTTATTCATAATCTATATAAAATATATTAATCTATTAAAATTGAAACTGTTACAATAGTAGAACATCCAAATCTAGGTATTTTGGATTGTATTTTATGTGATAATGATTCACACTAACAGGGTATGTTTGATGATTCAGATACAGTTGTTCATATTATTGTATAGGTCTTCTTGATTCCTAATTGGTGAAGATACTAACGTCTTCGATAGTACCATGCAATTTTTTCCTAATCTCATTCGACTCCTCAGTGGAGTTGTACCCCTTGGCCTTATATATATATCCAAATATATTTTACTTGCATTTGATTAATAAGAGAATTTGATTAGCACTTTTTTAAATGAAATTAGAGTATATGGACCATAAGTGTGTAGGGCCTTAGCAAGCATGATGGAGGTTGGCATAATACCCTGGTAGACAAAATTACAAACTTCTTATCCTAACTAATATTCTTATTACATCGTAATCTCCCTTATCTTATAGCACTAATGGTCTGAATAAATCTTGAAAGAATTTGGTAGTGCGATTTGCACTTTTTCGTAATTGGTTTTTGTTTGTTTGCTTCTATCAAATCATGATAATTCCAATTCCCAATCTTACATAAATAATAGTCGAGGCGATTTAAATTTTCTTTTCTTTAATTTATATGCCCAAGCGGAAGTCCCATATTTTTTTTTTTTTTTTTGACGAAGAGTTAAACCACCCTTAATGTAACAGGGTGACAGACTCACACATAACGTGTCCAGTGGGAATTGAACCCATGACCTATTGGTCCTGGGCCACCCACCTTCACCGCTATGTCATCCCATGGGAACAGAAGCAGGTCCCATATTTGAAATGAGTGTTGGTAGATACTGATTTAATAATGTTTCTTACACTCTTTCTCTCTCTTTCACTCTCTCTCTCTCTCTCTTCTGATTTCCAACTTGGATAAGTTTGAGGCCTTTTGAAGGCCCAACTAATTCATTAGCCCTATTCATCAAGATACGTTCATGTGTTTGAGTTGAGCCAAGACCCATTAATATTTAAATATAATATAAAGTAATAATCTTGTTAAAATAATAATTTCTTTCAATCTCGATATGGGTCAATACACTAAAATAATATTTGATAAAGTAATAATCTTGTTAAATGAATATTTTTTCTCAGTTATTACTTTATACATTTATGTAGATATAAATTAATTAATATAGTAACATTGAGATCTTGAGCGTCAATCTTCACATGGGACCATGTGTATAGACGCCGAAACCTCAATTGTCTAATAATAGAAAAATATGACGCAAAACAATTCCATAAAATTATGTCTTACTCGGAACATAGCGACAATTGGTTGTAGTCATTGCTAGGCTGCTAGCTATTGATTGATAAAATATAATCACATTCATCAGAAGGGTTCTTTATATGATAAAAGATTAACCCGTAATCGCTATGTGAGGTATACATATGGTTCTTAACTAATACCTAAGACCACAATCTAAAAAAAATGACAAATTACTTTTTCTTTTAAAGAAATTAGTCCTCGTGAGAAATTAATATCCACACTCAAAATTTTAAATTCCGTCCCCCTAATTACAAATACTGCACCGGACCTGAACTAAAGAAATAAATTAATAACCTCATACCACTTGAACTAAAGGAGTGACATTTAAGCAAGGCCATTGGACATTAAATATGTGTAATAAATTTCGTTACATCGACTATATTTTATTACATGTTTGTCCATCCTAAGTTCCATGCTACTACTTTTTTTTTTTTTTTTTTACGAGAACCGGCACCGCTACGCTTTGGTGCAAGCAGAGTAAACTCCGTTAGTGCAATAGCCTGCAAACCACACAGAAGAGTTAAACCACCCTTAATGTGACAGGGTGACAGGCTCACACATAGCGTGTCCAGTGGGAATTGAACCCATGACCTATCGGTCCCGAGCCACCCACCTTCACCGCTATGCCATAGCTAGTACTTAATTCCTATTCTAGAGAATCGTGACTGCCATAGCTTTACAATAATACAAGATTCAACAGTCGCCATGTGAACTTCTTTTAAAAAAAAAAAAAAAAAAAGAAACTAGTAACGAATTGTCCATCAATGAATTGGCAATCGTAGTTCCACTCACACAAGGTTTTACATATTTTGTCCAAACCATTTGATTGATGAGTCGGTTGTTCGAATTGATAGCTCTCTCTCTCTCTCTCTCTCTCTCTCTCGTGATTTACCTGTTCCCTTGTTCCCTTGAATGATTTATAGTGCAAGTCTGTTTCCCTGTTCCCTTGAATGATTTATACCAGACGAGCATCGGGTGTTTGATTTGATATATCCAACTTTAACCAATTTTTCATTTACTTTTTTTATAATCCATGAAAACCGTAAAATTAAATAAAATTCAGAAATACTTCAAAATATTATACGTATATATTATAGATATATGAGGTGGCCACTGTGGAGAGCTATCGTCTGGTTATGGTGAATACTGGAGTTGTTGCAGTAAAATTCAGTATTTATTGTTACTGCTGACAAGTGACAAACTACGTAGCTTCACTGAGATTTGTTTGTTATAAACTATATACATCTAATTTAATTTATTAATATAAAAATGGGGAAAATGTATTTAATGCTTTCTCACTGATATAGTAAATAGTAATCCAGAAGTCTAGTATTACTCCCTATTTCTCTGTCTGAAAACCGACCGCATATAGCGCCACGGCCACTGTGCATTCATCGTCAGCAATCCATAATAATACTCAAACAATTGAATTAGGTTCAGTCCCATATTATAGTTCTAATTTGTGAATTAATCTCAATTTTTTTTATATTTTTACAATTTTATAATTTTAAAATTCTAAACTTCGTCTCCTAAATTTGAATTCTGATTTCGATATTGATTACGTATCTTTATTGAGAGGGAAATGGAGTGTTGAAATTAATTAGTATATTTTGCTTTGTTTGGCGATGGTTAGGGATTCAATTCGATCCCTTAGCCCTTTTATGCAAAAAGAAAGTATACATTTAAGATTGATACGTTCGTGAAAGTCAGAATTGATACACCCTCATCGTAGTATCGTAATTTGAAAGGAAAATATGTAGTCCTCATTCGAAATTATATACTCCATTACTAATAATGGTACATTCACAAAACTTCTATAAACATTGTACTTGGGTATAATGTAATACAGTAATAGTGCAAAAATAATAAACTACCGAGTATTCATATAGACATGATGCAGGCCATCACCCTCGAATTGTATTTACCATTTTCTATATTTTTTAATATTTAAATTTTCATTATAAATGGTAGTTTTCATCACTCCCTCATAAAACTACAGATTTTGAACAATCTGAAGCAATTTACTTATGATACTTAGCTAGCAAAAATTCAAACTCGTAACCTACTCTGATAAACAAAGTGTTGGACTTCAAGCGCTTATCATTACACCAAAAGCAATTGTTAGTGGTGAGAGCACAATCTTTATCCCTCATTACATAGGAGTCAGTAGCACGAATCAAAGTTGCTTTGCCATGCAAGAACAAAGTGTCGGGCAATGCCCATTATCCCAACACCACACAACTAAAGGATGTTAGCTTAATATCCCAACATATTTAAATTCCGAAATTAAATATTTCGTACTCTAATTAAAAATCCTCAATATATCAATAATTAATTAGCAAAAGTTTGCAAAAGAAGTACCAAATTATTAATGCCCGAAAGCACAATTACTTTTAGGCCCATTTGTCATTTACGATTTATTCTCGTATACATACAGTATACTCAAAAAAGAAATAAAAATGTGGATAAATTACTTGTGAGGCCCAAATAATTAATGAAAAAACTAGAGAAATAAGAGAGAGAGAGAAGAGGGTAGGTGGGTCTTTCAAGGCAGGTGATACCCACTGCCACGTCACCTCCAACCCCTTTCCTTCTCCCCGCTCCTATAAGTAGCAACACAGTTAGCATTTCCCCAAATCAAACTACAAAATTAGAAGGAAAAAAAATCTCAATCAAGCTCTCTCGAAGATGGCCATGGCTACCGCCGCTCCGCATCTCTACTCGGACGATAAGTGGAAACTATCGAAGAAGGAAATCAACAGCAGCATCTTATCGAGAAGCAGAAGCCGCTCCTCTACAGTTTCTTCTTCTTCTTCCTCTCTCATAAAAAAATCATCTCAGAGAAGATGCGCCTTCACCAGAAAGTGCGCGGCGCTGGTCAAGGAGCAGCGCGCGAGATTCTACATCATGCGCCGATGTGTGACGATGCTGATTTGCTGGAGAGATTATGGCGATTCGTGAGTGAGAAATTGTTGAAAACCTAATTTCTCCCCTCTTTCCTTCCTACGAGATCGTTTCTTCGTCGAAGAATTTTCCTGCGTCCGAGGAGGAAGAGATTTAAGAGAAGCATGTTCAAAGGTGTAAATAGGCACATAGGATTGGAATTTTTCTTCCTTTTTTCTCTTGATTTCTGTTAATTATGATGAATGAAATACAAAAATCTCAGAGATTGATGATGATTGAGTTTGATTTTGCTGAAATTTCTGGTTTGGGGGGACTTGTGATGAGTGATTGCGAGGTGCAGAGCGTGGATCTGATTCCATGGTGGTGACATCAGCGCGACGCGAATATTTGGATTGTTTATTGCATTATTGCGAAATATGAAATAAAACATTAAAAAGATATTTGTAGTATTATACTAATATACCCATCTACACTATATCAAATACAAAATTATCCAACTTTATAAAAACTATTCACTATATACCCAAATTTACTAAAATATTCCACTTTTTCACTTCTCTCACCTAAAAGTGTCAGGACATGATCGGACCATGATCGGAATGTCCGACCGGTCAGACATGACCGATCATGGCCTGATAGTGATCGGGCCACTTTAGAGTAGTGATCGGTCATGCCCTTGGAGTGGTGATCGGCCATGTCCTACCATGGAGTGGTGATCGGTCATGCACTTGGAGTGGTGATCGGCCATGTCATCCACTTTTAGAGTAGTGATCGGGCCCTCTGGTCGGATGTGTCCGATCGGTCGGACCATGACCGGTCATGGTCCGACCGATCGGACTGTGATCGGACCCTCTGTTCACCGTGATCGGACCATCCCATAGTAGGGGTATTTTCGTCTTCTTGAGTATATAGTGTAGTTAAATATAAAAATTAGATATAAATGTGTTTATATTTCCCTAAATGGGCATTTCACCGCCGGACTCAAGATATTTTTAGAGTTTTAAACGGTGCGGCGGTTTGATGGATCGTAACGTGCGGGCAGTCTATTTCCGATGCCGAAACTGCCAAAAAAATCGACCACGGCATTTAATTTAATTTTAAATTACACCTTCATGTGTAGATATTAATATAAATGTTGAATCGGTTACGAATTGAATGTTCGTGTTGACCGTGTAGTTCCGTTGAGATCGCATTCTAGTCTAGAAGACATTTTTACAGTTTAGTATGAATTTGATTTTGATCTTATTATGTGGCGTATTTTATTGATTTTGGTCGTATAACATATCATATTTTTATTTTGGTAACGTATTTTGATCTTTTATTCATTTTTAGTTTTATATCGTTAAAATTTGAAATCATTTGCTTTTTTATCATCGGACAAATATTGTATTTCACATATCTTTTTCTATTGTCATATATTTTCACATATCCTTTTCTATTATCATATTTGTATCTTCCAACAAATATCGTATGACACATGTCTTAATGTTGTATTACTTATAACCTCTTCAAAATACATATAACACAATATAATCATCAATTAATAGAGTGCCTAAAATACGAAAATAGTAGAACAAATCATGACAAATTTAAGAATACAATAATGAATTGAAGTAAAATATTCTTAATGGGGAATCGAGCTCCTGAAAGTTAGAGAGAGTGGGAGAATAGCTGAAACAGCAAAGCGGATCTTCTGGCCCATTCATGAAGGATCACTCGGTGGCCCACCAATCA
Source organism: Lavandula angustifolia (assembly GCA_028984105.1). NCBI lineage: Eukaryota > Viridiplantae > Streptophyta > Magnoliopsida > Lamiales > Lamiaceae > Lavandula > Lavandula angustifolia. The sequence goes on along the minus strand of CM054802.1, from coordinate 33,227,781 downwards.
CGTGGCGCCACGCATGCATTGATGGGTCATGTTAGTATTTTAAAAATATTTGAATTATAAAAAGGTGACTCACTAATGCACGCGTGGCATCGCGTGACAGACAGTAAAAAACGGCTCGAATTACAATGTCATATATTACTTTTGTTTCTTATGTAAATTACCCTTCTGTCCTGATACCCCTCAGGCTTTTGACCTATCAGGAGGACCACTTTGACCGCTGATGAATGAAGCTCCACTCTACCGGTGTCAATTTCGGCATTTAAAGTTTTCTTCTCTTTTCTTTAATTTATTTCCCAAACTTTTCCTAATTTGTTCAATTCTAATTTATGTAGGGGACGGATTCAAAATTAAAATATAAGAACGAACTAATAATTTTGACAGTATTGACTACATGTCCGCGCATCTATATGAAATGAAGCAATGTCTTAATAAATGTTAATTAATTTCCCACTTCAAATTCAATATTTTTCGAGCAATTTGAGGTTATATATCATACTAGGAGGCAAAAATGAACAACCATTTGCGTGCCACAATGCCTGAAATTAGGCTGGTTCATGCACTAGCAACTACTATAGTACAACGCATTCAATAGAGTTGGAGACAAAAGTAATGCAGTAATTTATTTTGTAATTTAGTAGGCAAAACCAAAGCCAAATACAATGAATGAATATTGTCTTAATTTATATGACTATGCCCACACTCACTTTTCGGCTAGTTTGCTCAAGGGACCATTCTTTTTTATCAACACGGAAAGTTTTGTTTTTGTATAATATTCGATGTACGTCTAATTATATAAAATATATGTACATTAAGAATATAACTAGTTTTTCATTGTCACGAAAAAATCGTATTACATTACATTTCATAAAAAAATGTCACGTTTATTGTTTGGCATACCATTTAAAGCAAACTTCTTATCCAAACAAATGAATAATTTGAGAACATGCAAGTAATGCTGACAAATTATGAGTACAAGTTTACAACTCTATTATATGAGTTATTTTCACACACTCCACTCCATCCATAGTGGGCCTTACTAATAACTCAATTAAACAAATTCTTTAATTATTAGTAGTTCGTATAAAAGAGTGGGCCTAACTAATATACAAAAAACTATATTCAGAAATAATGCAAAAGGTAGACTTTGAAAAGATCAAATAATGGAAAAAATAATTAAATAACTAGACAAAATTCCAATTCCATACGCTATATTTTTATTTTATTAATCTGCAACGAAGTAAACGAGTTCATTGCGGGTATAGAAGATTCCGATGGGGAGTTTTCTACAAAGGTTGGTCAACGGTTACATAAAAGGCCAAGAATGAAACATGATTAATTGAAAGGCGGATTCAAGAATTAAAATCATGAATCGAATTTATAGTTATAAGGTGTATATTTATAATTTCGCTTTAATTAACATATTAGCAAAATATATAAAGAATTTTGATTTAAGAACGTAATTTGAGGGCAAAGGTTTCGACACTCCTAGATCAGCCCTATATTGAATCCCCCGAGTAGATTCAAGATTAGAATTGGTCACATATGCACTTATGATAGTGAAATATCAAGTTTTTTTTCCCTTCTAATTTTAAATATTCAAAATTTTGCACAATTTGAGAAAAGGGTATTGGTCTCACGCCACCGGATCCGTAATTGTGAATCATATCAACTTTTCTATATTGAATTTATTGGGCATAATTAGTCTATAATATAGTTTATTACTATATTTTTCTCGTTATAAAAGGGAATAATTCCATTCATATCAAAAGAAATAAGTTAAACCGAATGTGCATTGACGGATCCAAAGAGAACGGGTGGACACTTTTTCCTATAAATTATGCCGAATTCTGAGTTTTTTTAAAAAAAACAATAATATAATTTTGCCCTTCGAAATTATTGCCACCCATTCTAAATTATAATTTTTTATTCTCTTAATTCATATTTCTAATTTCGTTCCAGCAAACGAGCATCTGACCTTAATACTGTCTTTGTTCACATGGCATTCTAATATTAAATGGGCCCGATTCAATTATCACGGGCCCCCGGACTCCATTTTAATCACTCCTTTTAATTACCTAATCAGACGAAATGTCACTTTCATATACAGTATACTCTGACTAAGCTAAAGTACTTAATATTTTATTTTAAGGTTTGATTACTTTAATTTAATGATCACGATCGATCAATTATTTAGGCGTTTCAATTATTTTTCTACGAAAAATTTAATGTTCAGCACTATATAATTTGATTTTGGGACGTGGAAATCCGGTGCATGGTCTCGAATTAATTAAAGCTTGTATTCAAGAATTGGAGTAACGCGAAAACTAACGACTAATTATGCAAATTATTCATGTTCATATAGCATTACATAACAGTTACCGTGCTTAGCATTTGACCGAATGTCATAAATTAAGCAAATTATTCATATTCTTGCCGATCTCAATTTGCCCCATCTTGATAATTAATGACGTTGATGGTTTAGGATAATTTAATTAATTCGATAATACCTAATGCTCGAGAAAGATAACGATCAGATTCATTGCATTTGGTAAGTTTTATCTAATTTTAGATTTATAAAAATCTTTAATTTTGTTTTTTCTGCTAATTATATTAAGTAGGAATAATTTGCACGAGTATACATAGGTTTGCGTTTGACTCGTTTTTGGAGTCATTTGCCTATTAAAATATTTACTTCAATTTGTTGAGTCATAGTTAGGTAAAATAAAATAAACTTTAGTTATATAATCCCCTACGCTATTTTGTGACAAATTCTTCAGTTTGGGCCAATCCAATCACATGAGAAAAGGTTAATTTGGATTCAACCCTACAGTTTTTTGATGAAAAGTGAGGCTGGTCGTTTTCTGCAAATGGATTCAAATCAAAATATGATACTGCGGTATAAATATAATACTCTCAAGCTTCATAATCTCATCATTTTTGGGAAACGATATTGCTTCAAAGGAAGGAAGAGGATAAGGTCTTAAACTTACTACTGCTCAAACAAGAAGAGGATGTGGAACAATGATATTTTTCACTTTTGATGGTAGTGGCAAATGAAATGTCTTCAGATTTGTGAAAGAGCATAATCATGTAATGACTTTGTCAATATGCTCATTACGTTGTGGCACATGTAGTAGGTGATCCCGTCATGTGGGCTTTTCTCTTACATTTAAGTGTGACATGAGGTGGTGAACACATTGCCGGTTTGTATTGTCAGATGTCAATTGCCCACATATTTACTTACAGTATTTATATTGTGATACCTAAGTAAATGACATGACATGATGTGTTTATTTAGGGAAAAAGGAACAAAACTCACTTATTTTCAGTTAGTTAGCATCATATATTCTCAAAATTACATGTATTTTATCATGTAGTGTGGTGGTATACTGATTGATTGTGTTGGAAATATTGTGACATGGGATGATACACAAACTCAGCCTCAGGTATGATGTTTTATTATTCATGCAGTTTCAGGTCTCTTCCTATTGGCATTTTATATCGGTTGGTGATGATGGTAGAAATTGGAGATACAAAGAGAACCTTTCAACTTGTAATCCGGGGAGACCAACTCCGATGGGCGTACCATTGGAAGATGATGTCAATAACTGATCCACTATCCTCAGAAGCAAAGAGGAGAAAGATTTCAAGAACGATTGGTTTTGATTTTGACATCCAGCCACTTGTTGTAATACACACAAGTCGTTGGGGAGATGGTCCCACCGGGCGTGCACACACCAATCCTGGGACACATACCGCAAGGAATCGAAGCAAATGCACCTGCAACCAAACTCTTTCCACCTCCACTTGCAACTCTGTAACACATCTTCCCAACAGGAAGCCCGTAATAATCTCCCAACCCGGTGCTCTTCACCTCCATTATCTCATCATCCAACACCATCGCAGTCAGCAGCTCAGCCACTTGTGCCAGCGGGACTTCGATGTTCATCAACCCAGACTGCTGCACGGCCTTGTGGATTTCCTCCAAGGTATCAACCGTGTGCTTATTGATGTGCATGAAGCAGAAGCGCTTGAGCACATGAATAAGCTCCGTGTCCAGCTTCCCTTCCACATACCAGATGCCTCCACTAACTTCCTTAGAAGCCATGCACTCGATTCCCATGAACACTTTCCTTCCTTGAGATTTGATGCTTTTTACCTCTTTAATCAAGGATTTAGCCACCAAAGACTTGAGTGCGTTGGTCACCACCCTGTCGGAGAGCTTACTCTCGTATTTCACGCCTCTCAATAAAATACCTTCGCCGCCTTTTCTTAGGATCAAATCAAGGATCAGCTGCTCACTGTCTGATAGAGGCGGCGCACCTGATCCAGCTCTCCTCCGCTTGCCGCCAGAGGATTCACTCATTCCTGACATAAGTTTACTGGAAAAAGGTGCAGCGCGTTTGTTAAGAAATCTTTGCTTCTGTGGATAAGTTTTCTATGTTCTTCAGCTGCATCCACAAGACCATGCTGGTCTTGAACTAGATGGTCTATTTACAATATATGGCTTAAAGAATGAAGCCGACTTGGATATCCAAGTTTACAAGCTTCGTAGGGAGTAGGCCCGGCCCTGAGGGCGGGCGAGCCTGGGCGACCGCCCCAGGCCCCAAAATATCAGGGGCCTCTAATTTATTTTTTATATAGTAATAATTTAGGGCTGTAGGTCGGTTCAGATCTGTATAAACCGAAGTCAGAAAATGCATCCCAAAGCATTTATCATTAGAAGGATCTATTCGTAAAAATGCACTTACTTTATTGGGTTTCTCTAACTTTTTAAATCCGCGAGCCTAGAAATTCATTTCGGCCAATTGAACTTTGCCGATACCCCTTCTGTTTTCGGTTAGCCGGTTATACCACAAAAACCAAAAATAATGAGTCTGTCATCCGAACTCTAATTCTAAGGCTTCATTGAGCTGATTAACATCCATTCCAATAAAAAAATAATTCATTATTGATAAATCTTGATTCTTTTATTCTTTCTTCAACATTAATCCTAAACAAATATCCCAAATTGTTTTCTTTTTTAGCAATTTTACAAAAATATCTTGACCTAATTCACATGATTTCTCCTGTTCTCCCTATTCCTTCAATTTCCTATTAGATATATTCATATATAAATGAAAAAAATTAAAATTGATAGAATTGACAATTTACCAAAATAAATCAAGAAACAAAAATTGGAGTTATACAAAAAGAAAATCCACCTCGTGTACGTACGGAAGCAAGGGGCAGAAGATGAGGGTGTAGTCGGCGACCTATTCTAATTTGAGTAATTTCGGACTTACACTTGTCGGCAGAGGGGGACGGTCGAGGGGCTGCGGGCGACTTAGTGGTTAGGGCGTGGCGGAGGGGTCAGGGGGATGGCCAATAGGCGGTGCTGGCGTGACGTCGTACGCGGGGAGGGTAGCGGAGGGGCCGCGGTTCCGGGATGCTGCGCCGAAGACGGAAATTGGGAAGGGGGCGGTTAAGAGTTTTTCTGAAGCGGAATATGTATGTACTCTAAATTAATTTTGATATTTCGATTCTCCAATATTAACCGAATCTCAATTAACATTTAGAAGAAACTAAATAATATTATTACTATTATTTTATGTAAAGAATTTTAGTTTTAAATTACTCCGTATTATTTATTATTCACTAAAAGTTTAATTCTTTGAATTTTTGAAAAAAAAAATCTTATTTGAAAATAATTTAAATATAGAATTTTCACGACTTAATAACTTTTTCAAGATACTAAATTGCTTGTTTAAAAAGTAAATCGATTAGTTGTTAGTTTATTATTCCTGCAAAATTATTTTCTTCTTAATAGTTTATGACTATAAAATAATTAAAATAAAATATATTTAATTAATTATTTTATAATGACAAATAACCGCTTCCATACATGAGGGAGAGTCAATCTTTTGTGTTACATAATATCTCAAGATAAGATAAAAATAATATATATTTCTCATTAATCATAAAAACATAATATATTTATTCTCATTATTGTTGATCTAAAAAGTGGAACAAAAAAGTAAATCGGATAATAATTTGATATGATTATTTTTATAAAAGAATAAACTAATCTAATTTATTTTACTCTTTAAAATAAGTAAAAATAATTGTACATTTATATAAAATTATCTAAAATAGTGTAAATTTAGATAGTAAATAAATTAAATATTTAATTTAACACACAAAGCGTTAGATGAAAGAAATATGAAATATTCATTCTGAAAATGAAAGTTATAAATAAGATTGAAAATGATTTGAAATATCCATTCTGAAAATAGAGGTTATAAATAAGATTGAGATAACTCAATTGAATGAAAATCTTAAAAAGAATTAAATAATAGTAAAAAATACTAAATGAGCCCATTTTTTGATTATGTTTTAGAGGAACGGCCTCGGAAGGGAGGTAGCAAATCAAGGAAGTCAAAATATATTATTGGAAACATCATCTCCAAAATCCCATCAAATCAATTAAAACAGGATCAATTCAAATCACTTACCAATGTGTAGCGGCTGTCGGCTGATGAGAGAAAAGTGAGCGCGGTAGTGGTGGCGTGAGGGAGGGAGAATGGGCGGCCCCGGTACCGAGTTAGTTACTAGCGGGAGAGAGGGTGTTAGCGTTTTCTTATCTCGTACTTTCTCCGTCCCGCTAATGTTGGTTTTTTTTTTTGGCACGGATGTTAAGAAATTGGGTAGAAGATGATGTATCACACCATTACTAAGTTTTGTTTTTTCTCTCTCCTCTTTAATCAACTACTACTACACTTTACCAAAATCATTTCATTTTTTTAAGCATACAATATAAATTATTGGCCATATTACCATATGAAACAAAAATAGATGCAAACTTTAGGATGAACAGTAGATTTAAAAAAAAAATCCAATACAATTGTTGTTACATCACTAGCAATCTACTGCATCATCACAGCTAACAATCATTCTCCCCAAAACATTCGTGGGAAAAGTTGGAGCCAAACTCAAATTAAAATGACATACTACTTTAAATAAGTAGGAGTAAAATCAAAACAATTTAAATCTCATTAGAAGCAGCAGCAGCAAGCAAATACTCCATGGCTCCAAAAGATCTATCCACCTCCACTAGAAATGTTATTGTCCAATTCCTTCTTCAAAATCTCGTGAAAGACAAGCCAAAACGGGGTAAAATAAAAGAGGCAGCTATCAAATTCAAGTGCAGTGGTCGCACAGTTAGTCGTTTGTGGTCGGAAGCTAAAAAGCAAAAACAAGAGAAGCAAAAGTCTTTTTGTATAACTAGATGTGAAGTCTTTTTGTATAGTTAGAAGGCCAAATAGTAGATGCAGAAGTCTTTTTGTATAGTTATAAGGCCAAGTAGTAGATGTAAAAGTCTATTTGTATAACTAGAAGGTCAAGTAGTAGATGCATAATTCTTTTTGTATAGTTAGAATGCCAAGTAGTAGATGCAAAAGTCTTTTTGTATAACTAAAAGGCCAAGTAGTAGATGCAGAAGTCTTTTGGTATTCAAAGCAGTGGTAATAGTAGCAAAAGTAATTTTTGATTGGTAACGACAGATTCGTTGTGACTCACATAGTGAGATGACTATCTTATAAGCTTAAGAGCTTATAAGAAGCAATTCCGTGATTACAAGATCCAAAAAGTATATGGTGTACAATTAAAAAAGAACAATATCTATACATATTCAAATAAACCAATTTAACAAGTTCATCAATTATGTCGTCCCCCTAAATCTAACAAGGATCAAAACTCTAATACTCTTAAACATAAATAGATTAGGAGCTAAACCACCTAAATCAACACAATAGTACTACTAATCAGCAACCCCTAAATATGCAGAGTCATACAAATCTTAGATTTTTCATCATCGAAATGTCTATTGTAGCACGTGTGAGCTGGATTTCATCATTTCAGAACCCAAATGATTCACCTTAACCAGATACCCATGCATGAACCAGAGGCTATACATAATCATCAAAAGGAAAAATCTCACCCGAAAATAAGCCGACAACAAGATTCGTAGCATATCCTCTTTAACTTTATGCATCTCCGCTTCCCTCTCCTCCTCCCTAAGATCTTTCAAAACTTGTTTGGTGCTACCTGAAACTCCGTCGGAATGGAGAAGGGTAGTGGAACCCACGAGGGGGAGCTGTCGGAGAGAGGCACTTCCAGATTTGCGAGACACAACCCGTTGCTCAGATCCCCATCTTCTGTCATGAATGGTGTAGTATCTGGTTCTTCAATCACGAAGGGGGGAGGTTTGATAGGAGTTTCGGAGGTAGCTTCGGCAGCAGTTTCTGCGGCTAGAAGCTCAGGCATCATCATCGCGAGAGGGAGAGGCGCAGAGGGTTTCGATAAGGAGCGGCGCAGAGGGAAGAGAGATTCGAAGAGATAATGTTTGGGGCGAAAGTGAATGAGGAGCGTAGAGAGAGAAAGAGAGTGTGTCAATTAAAATAGGTGCAATTAGTAGAAGTTAAGTACAATTAAAAACCTTATCTTTTTTTTAATTATTTCTTTATTCGGAAATAAGCCAACAATAATGGAACGCTCCGAAATAGAATACAAGCCAACAATAGCGCGACGGAGGGAGTATTATTTCTATCACAATTTAGATAAATTTAGTGTTGGGTCTAAGCCCAATTCAATCAATTGAATTCATTTTGGGCCAAAAAAAACACCTCTTATTCCAATTGAGCCACGTTTGGCGGCGCCAGACGCACAATAGAGGCGCAGGGAGAGGCAGGCGCCTCAGAGATTCTGTTTGTTTCTGAGACTCCTACTTTTCCAAATACAGAATTGAATTTAAAACCAGGCGTGTTTTTCCGGGCTGCCGCGCGTTCAGTCTTTGTGATCATAGTTCCCACTGATTTCCGTTCAACTTGCAGTTATTTCCTGAATTTGAGATGGACGTTGTGGCAACTTCAGAGGCATCTCCGAAACCGTCCGATTTCAACTCCAACTCTCGCATAATCTGCCGCGTGTGAGTTCATATTATTTGCTTCCTGCTGAATTAGGTTTTCTGTAGATTCTGTTGTAAATGTTAATTTTTCTTGGGTTTTTACTTGTTGAGGTATGGTGTTAATTTGCTTATTGAGGATGCAAAAATGAAGTTTGAGATGTAATTGACTTATTTGTGTAGATTGCTAATCAAATTTTTGCCAACTATAACTCTATTTATGAATGCAAAGGAATTGTTATCTTAAATTGTATTCCTACCAGATTTACTTACAGTTTCTAGCAGGCGGACTGAATGTGAATCGTTGATGGGCTTGGGAGTAGTTTCTGAACAATTATATGATGCTTGAAATTGTCTATGATACTTCACTTGCTTTATTTTAAACACTGTCAGATAGTTGATGTATATTTATTGTCGTATTAGAAAGATGTTTCTAGCTTTGATCTACTCATCAACCTAGTTATAGTTGCTAAAATTATCTTGATAGATGATTTATGTGTATTTTTGCAGATGTGAAAAACAATTTTCGCAATATACATGTCCTCGATGCAATACTCGTTATTGTTCTCTGCCTTGCTACAAGGTACTTCTTTTTCTGTTTCGGCAACATTAAACGTCAAATTATGTTAGTGGTTCTTCAACTCTTTGCCTTGTCGGGTGAGTTTTAACAATGTGTCAACTAAAATGTGATTACACTTCAAATTCCTTTTAATGTTATTCCTTTTGTTCACTGAATGTATGTTGTATTTTTCAGTCTCATAGTCTACGTTGCACTGAGTCTTTTATGAGAGAGAATGTAATGGGAGAACTGCAACAAATGCAACCTGGCGAGGAAAGTAAGTCTAAAATGCTGGACATACTTAAGCGGTTTCATGCTGAAGAGGAGACCGATGGCTTTCATGATGAGGGTATGTTGACTTCACTTCATCATCTCTTGCACTAGTTGCATTTTTGAAGTTGTACTTTTCTCATGCAGACAATCTGTTAGTTCAATCTGCGCTCCAGAATATTCAGCTTAAGCTTGTATATATTGGTGGAAAGGCATTTGCTTTATAAAGGCTAACGGTGAAAGTTATTAAAGCAGATCTTGAGAAAAAAGTATGCAAGACGACTTCGATAATCTTATGTGGTTTCTTTATATTTCATCATGAGTTAACTTTTAAGAATAAACTTGATCTGAGATTGCATGGTTTTATTTTCTCCATATCACCAGAATTCTATCTCCAAAACTGGTCTTAAGTGTTTATATTTGCATTTGAATGAATTGATAGGAGCATCAACGAATATCTTTTGCTTGGAAATTATACTTGTTGAAGCCATCACTCTATATAAGTTCTCCTTGATTCTCATTAACATAGTGCATGAAAATTTCGCTAATTGTTTTCTAAATTTCATCATTTCTCAGAGATGGATTCATCAATGTCAGAAGAGACTATTCAGAAGATTATGTCTGGTATGTATTATACTATGCTAGGCTTTTTATCAAAGATAGTAAAGCCAAGAGCTAATATTTCAATTGTTCATGCAGGTGGTGCAATAAGTTTAAACGATTTATCCACTGAAGAAAGGAAACGTTTCGAGAGGGCTATTGCCTCCGGAGAGCTCAGTAAACTTATCGAGCCATGGGATCCATGGTGGTTAAACCCTTCCGCCAAGTACATATCACTCAGCTCAAACGGAACACAACTAGTTCAACCCGTCATGAAGGAAGAAACCGAGGAGTCTGATAACGATGTAAGCAGTGATATCCCACCGGGACCCGAGACTCCTCTACCACCAGTTAGTAAACTGACTCCATCTAGCCCATCACCTCTCCTAGCTATCCACCTTGTTGATATCATATACTCTTATTGCTTCACCCTTCGCCTTTACAATGGGGACTGGAAAGCCGATCCCTTAGAATCCGCCACGGTCCTTTTCAGTGTATCATCTGTTTTGGATCAAAACAAGCAGCCGGAAACTGTCTTTGAAGTACTATCACATTGCTTGGAGAAGACATGCTCTCCTGCATACAAGGACATGGGCGGTTTACAGCTCGGGTTGAGGCTCATAGACGACGTGATCCATCTTCTTGATCTTGGATGCAATGCTTTGGTCTGCTTGCTATGTGATCTACAGAGGCTAATCCAGGCATCCCAGAGAGAGATAAAGTTGGAGAAACTACCCAAGTCGAAAAAGACAGAACTAAAGGGCAAACTCAAGTCTGCTGAGAGGAAAATCTACTTCATCATGTGTTGGGTGCATGAGCAGCCATCCGAAGCATGGGCTTCATTGGCAGTCGTTTTGAACGCAGAGAAGTCAGCAGCCATGGAATCTGCGCACAGCAAAAGAAGCGCTCCGGGAGTGGGGGAGAAAACAGAAAGAGGAGGCAAGCCTTTGATAAAAGAGATTAATTGAGCTGTTTTAGCTGATTAGTCTCTCTGCGCTACATGATGCCGGAAGAGTTTAACTAAAGATCTGAGAGAGAAAGCGACTAGCATGAGATTGTGGTAAGAACTTCTATCTTGACTTGCTTTTATGTTAACAGATTGAGTGATGATACAGTTTAGCATATTTGTGTTTGCATTTAACATTGTGTGTGCCAGTTGTAACATTTGAAATCTAGTTTAGAGTGATGAGAGTGAGAAGTAATGGACTTGTTTTATTATGGTAAATTGTTTGAAATGAGAGAAAATAAAAGCAACTTCTTTTAAGAAAATATTTATGATTAAACATGAAATTATCAACATACTCCTAAATTTGGCTAGAAGTCCAAGTGACAAGGAAAGCACATACATGCACATTAGTAGGAAAAGGTTGGCCGTGTGCAGTTCTGATCACACGGTTTAGTTGGCCATAACTTGAGTATTTATCTTGGGAGGGTATTGAAGCAGGATTGCATAGGCAGAAGTATTCACAGATGACATTTTTGATTAAGTTATTTCATTATACACATTGGTTGACTTATTTTAGCACGCAGCTGCATACATTTTAGCAGTTCGTGGTTGTAGACATCATACTGTTACCTGTTCTGTTGAGAGGAAAACTGGATCCAGATCAAGCCCTATATAGTAGTACTTCAAAACAGATGCTGCATTTTCTTTCTGTTCTATTCGGTTCAAAAGCTACGAATAGATGTTGCCCACACGCATCAATCAAAGATTCCCGACAAAAATGCTTGCAATTCGAATCCTTTTCTAGGCAGAATTTTTTTTTTCATTTTTAAGGAAGTCAATATATTTTTTCAAAGCCTTATTGATAATACTGGACTTTGTGGTTATATCTCTTATACACTTGATATATTATATGAATTTGGTAGAATATTTTGTCTGTCATTGCTTTTTTTTGTGATTGAGCTACGGCGAATAAGTAAGTAGGTGTAGTTGTTTGTTCATAAGAACTTTAATAGATTTTGCTTTAGTATTTTCAAGAAAGTAGGTGGATGGCATGGCGGGTTAAATTTTAATTGCCAAGTATTTTTTGCTTGGTTATTAGTTGATTGATACTTAAGTTATGCGATACCATAGAAAAACATATTGATTCCCGAATTAGATTTGTAAAATGTGGTGCTTGAATCTTGATTCATGTTACCAACTCTGATCAACTCTTATGATTGGCATATGTTGCTCAATAGAATGAAACAAAATTCAAGGATGATTGGTGTAGCAGCAGTTTAGGCATGATATGACTACTCCGCTTGTTTGTTGTTTGAATCCAGAGTGTAGGAGGTGTAAGGAAGTGAAGTGAAGATGGGAGAGGTGAGATTCTGATCTTGAGTGAAGTGGACCACTTTCTTGCCACCAACATGGATGACGAAGAGCAAAGGGTTTATATGGATGAACACTCTTTAGCTGCTGATTGGCAACAAAAGACAAAAAGTTCGTAATCAAACAATGTAGATATGTATAGAGAGCTGAAGCAAGGAGTCCTGTACAATGAACGAATACAAAAATCACATCCCAATTTCTCTCAATAAAATCAACTCAAATAGTAAGTAGGATTGCAAAATCCATCACTTCAAATTTCACATAAGAATAAGAAGCGAGAGAGAGATTTCACATAAGAAGAGAGAGAGAGAGACCGTATTCTTCAAGAAGAGAGAGAGACCGTGACGAGAGCATGCGAAATTAAAAAAATGGCGTCGCCCGGACTCGAACCGGAGACCTTCAGTGTGTTAGACTGACGTGATAACCAACTACACCACGACACCTTCATATTTTCAGCTTCTCCATAAGACTTAATAATACTGTTCGCACACGCTGGACGGCGCGTGGTTAGTTTTGTCATGCGATAGTGGAAGGAATAAAGCAGGGACAAGAAAGAGAAAGAAAGCCAGAGCAAAGATTAGAGCAGAGAAAATCTTTATGGCCGAAGCCCTCTCCTCCTACTTCATCTGCATCTCTGCTGCCGCCGATTTACCTTATTCACCCTCCACCTTCCCTCTGAACTCTCTCCTCTACCCTTCGATTCTTCTCGGCTTTCTTCTCCGCTCAGGTATGGATTGATTTCTCGACTAACTTTGTTGATTCACTCAATTTTCCGCTTCTTTCTGATTGCTCAGTTGGATTGTCTTCTTGTTGATTTTTTTAGGTTTGAGTTTGTTAGATTAGGAATTAGGGTTTCTGCGAGTGGAATTGTTTTACTCTTTTGACTTTTGGGGGAATCTTGAATAATTGAGTAAGGAGATTAATCTTTTGTGGTTTAGCTCCGATTTATGTTGATCAGCACATGATTCTGTTCTCGAGTTTGTTAGAACTTTTAGGGATTTGTTAAATTGAAAAGATAGAAATAAGATGAAGACTCAAATTTGTGTTCATAATAATCAATAGTTTTTGCTTTGATTTATCGGGTGTTTACAATTGTAATGTTTGTAGGTATTTTCTTTAGTCTATTTGAGTGGCCATTCTTTCTTGTATATGAATGATGTATTGCAATACATGTTGTATTGCTGAAGTTAGTATATTTACTGACTTTTTAGAGTATGATTTGTGAAATGGGGAGGCAAGAACCGATAGTCTGTAAACTATCAGGTCGAATTGATCGTCCTAGAAGACTATGAATACCTTGTAGTTCATAAAAAATGGTTGTTATTCTGCTTTGATATAAATAGCCGAGCTTTATTAGCATCATTACATATTTACATCTTTCTTAACGTCAAGACCAAAAACTAATCTAGTCTTTTGTTCGTGTAAGAACATAAACTTCAAGGTATTTTTTATCACTTTTGCAAATAGAAGGCAAATTATTTTCAGCCATCGCAATTAATAATGAGGAACATAAATTGGCAATGTAACTTACATGCACTATGAATACTGAGTATGTTAATTGGTCCAATTTGTATCTGGTTTATCTCATGTTCAATGAATTATTCGTGTCATTTTGTGAGTTTAATTACCTACCTTAATATTGTCTTCCCACAGCAAGTTGATAGATAAGAGAATCATGGCTGATACAATTGATTTGACTGGGGACGGAGGAGTCTTGAAGACGATAGTACGCCGAGCAAAAGATGATGCAATTGCTCCATCAGAAAGTCTTCCACTTGTTGATGGTATTCTACAGAACTTCTTGCTTCTACTTTTTTCATTTAGTGGAAGATTACAATGTTAACAACCTTTTATTTGTGCTAAGAATGTCTAACACGTATAGAATTGGAAATAAATGAGGACGAGTTAATAAGTATAAAGGTGATTGGCCCATTATTATTTTATCTAATCTCCAATTTCCTTAGTGTATTCAAAAGCAGCGAAAGCAATCGGGGTCTGTCAAAAGAACTTAGCTTGTAAAGTTTTTGCAAGAACTGAAATCCCTTTCTAAAGTAACTTATATTTTAGGAATTTTACGTAGACGAACTGCCGTCTCTAGTCTGCACCTCATTTACATAATTGCTCAGTCCATTTGCCCCTTTCTATTCTAGTCCGGTTAATCGCCCTTTTCTTCTTATGGTCATTGAGATCTAGCCATCTAGCAATTTCTATTTTCGTCTCTATTGTTACTAAGATACTTTGTTTTCTAACTGCATTGTAATCACACTTAACATGGTCTACTGTAGGGAGGTAGTGATTCTTGCTACAACAAGTAACTCTCCCTTTACTGTTTCATATTTGGTACAGTTCACTATGAAGGCACTCTTGCCGAAACCGGTGAGGTCTTTGATACCACGCACGAAGACAATACTATCTTCTCATTCGAATTAGGCAGTGGTTCTGTCATTAAATCTTGGGATATCGCTCTAAAAACCATGAAGGTGAATACTTTCTTTTTAATAGCTCATACTTTACAAGTTTACATAATCCCTCAATTCTCGTCCCTTTATCTCATTTTGCAGGTTGGTGAGGTCGCAAGAATCACTTGTAAGCCCGAATACGGGTATGGAAGCGCCGGCTCCCCGCCAGATATCCCTCCAGAGTAAGCTCCTCTTCCTTCTATGTCTAGTTGATCTTTGCATCAATATACCTCCCAAATGATTTGAATTCATGTGCTATTTTGCGAAATTGGTTTTTAGTAATTAAACGTACTACTCTGCAGCGCTACTCTTATCTTCGAGGTGGAGCTCGTGGCGTGCAGACCACGCAAGGGTTCTAGTATGAGCAGTGTTTCTGATGAAAGGGCAAGGCTGGAGTAAGTATCCAATGCACTTTTCTTGAACATGCTTAAACTTAGGGAGACGTTTGGTAAGATTGTTTTGGAATCAGAAATTGGTATGAATCTCAAATACAATGTTTGAATTAAGTATATCATAATCAAGATTTTGGAATCTTAACCAAAAAATTGGGTTTTGTCAAAATCCATATCTTTGAATGATTCCCGAGCTGTGAACCAAACGGCCCCTTGGTCCACACATTGTACTTCCAATTATGGAACTCTTTCATCATTTTTCGTTGCAACATAAAGTTCTTAGATCAATACTTGTCTGTTTAGGGAGCTCAAGAAGCAGAGGGAAGTTGCTGCTGCAGCAAAGGAGGAAGAGAAGAAGAAAAGGGAAGAAGCAAAAGCAGCTGCTGCTGCTCGCGTTCAAGCCAAACTCGAAGCCAAGAAAGGCAAGGGGAAGGGCAAAGGCAAGTAGTATTTACATCTTACATGGATATGGTAATAATACAAGCTTAACCAGCTAAACTATTTGCTCGTCGTAGACTTCTGTTCTTGTAATAACGCGTTGAGGTTTATAAACCCGACGGGATGGTGAAAACCGTGCATTTCTACCAGTACTGCTATGAAATTTGCATTTCAATGTCTAGTAGGGTTAATCATACAGCATGTAGAGCTTCCATGTCTAAATTGCTAGTGATTTTGAACCCCTATTACATGAATTGTAATTCATCATACAATAGGTACACATATATCTACTTGTGTGTATAAATAGAAGTTGAAACAAATATTTATGTTTGGGAAGTTAAACCATGTCTGAAGCATCAATTTCTCCCTGAGCAATCTCTGACCATTGAGAGCCGGCTCTAAACTTGCAAACAGGGCAGGTCCCTTGCTGCCTTAGCCATGGATCTATGCAGTTGACATGGAACTGCAAAGAAACACACATGATTGGATTTTGACAAGCACAGATATACACACATGGCGATTTTAACTATAACAGACGGTTGGCAAAAGGGCTTTAGAATCAAGAATTGGTATAAACCCACATAAGGGGCTTCAATTAGGTCTATCGGAATTAAAATTTTGGTGAATGGTCTCAATCCTGAGTGCGAACTTTATTTTGGGTTGCGAACCAAACGCCCCCCTAAATGCAATGAACGTATAAAATGATCGGTAAGGTGGTGAACTGGAACCTGATGCAAGCATGGCAAGCTGCGGATAAGTTCTCCAGCATTAACTTGTTCCAAGCAAACACTGCAAGTCAGATCATCATCACTGGTCTTTGATCCTACTTGTGTATTAGCAACATCTTGCTGCTTCTGCATTTGAATACATGGAAGCTTATCAATATGATGAACGTACAAAGCTATAAGCTAAGCTAAAGAACTAATAAGGAATGCAGAGTGAAGCGAAATAACAGATACTAGAGAAAATAACAGTACCTCTGAAGAGGCTGAAGAAGAAGCCTGCTGCATGGCTGAACCCATGCTGTCGAAAAAGAACACCGGGTTCCATTTAGTGTACCGATCTTGAAAGATATACGAAATCTAATATAGAAGATTCGTAAAAGGAACTATATACTGTTTGTGACTAACATGACATACATATTAAAGAGGAAATAACAATAGGCAACATATATTAGTACTTACTACTTACCCCTGAGGCCCGGACACCTTGTACTTATGGACGGGTAGAGCATTTATCTCTTCGTCGGTCATAGAAGCCATAGGGACATTGTCAGCATCCAGTGCTCGTAAAGTTTCATAATCTGCATAGATCAACAGATACGGGGATCCAAATCTATAATTTCAGGAAACGAGACAAACTCTGCAATTTTTTGGGGTGAAATAGAAAATTTTCCCAAAATATAAGGAAAATTTGTGGGAAGTACACAATTTCTAAAAATCATAGCATTGCATCAAATTCTTGATTCTTGAATAATGGATGCATACCTAAGTCATCAAACTCCCTATCGAGCAGAGCAAGCTGGAGTCGAAGACCTTGCAGCCTTCCCCGGGTGGCAAGAGCTATAGATGGCGGCATGTGAAGTCGCAATTCAGTGTGGCCGAGGAGGCCACTAGCTGCAACAGCATGAGCTTGTGCCTGAGCTTGAAGTTGCTGGCAAGTTGCATACATCCTTAGTGTAGTTGCCATTAGAAAGACTCCGAGTACCAACCAAAGCTTTTGAATGTGCAGAGAATAAATGGTAAGTTATAGGTATAAAGTTATTTTAAACTCTATCAAGAAAATTCATTATCCGGAATATACAAACCAGAAAATTGGGAGACATCTGGTGGGAGTTCAAAATCATAAACAGCAGAAGCACTGTCGAGTTAAACGCCAAGAAAGATAATGCGGTTAGTGAAGTAACTGAAAGAGAGAAATGCAACACTAGACAAACATCTAAATGGCATTACCTGTGACGAGAAATGCTAAGGAGTTAGTATTGACTGGTCGAGCAGCATGAACTCGCTGATAAGTAGAAATAGATAGCATATGTTAAGAGTTGAGAATGCCCATAAGTGGATCAATAATATTTTTAAGAATAAAATGTAAGAAAAATTAGGCCTCACCACAGCACGCCTCTCGGGAATAAGTCCGGGAAATCCAGTTTCTATATCTCCTCTAGTGCCTCGGAAAACAAAACTCATGGTTTACAACAACTGCAGCAGAAAGATTTGTCTTTGACAAACAGTTTGAAACGACAATCCTGAAAAGGAAATAGTGAGTAAACGGAATAAATTTACCATTTTTCTAGGTATGAATCTAACTCTTCAATGTTGGCATAAAGATAATGTCATGCTACATACTATGATCAAACTTGCAAAAATCGAATTGGAAACTAAAAGAACATGCATCAATACTTACAAACCCATTTCTTATGACAACCACTTAACTACCAAGTTTCTTCAACTCAGCTAACAAGGATTAAGCAGATTAAGAAGCAACAGCAAGAAACAATCCAGTAAAGTAACATGAAAATTCCCTTGGGAGACTATGTCCCAATCCACCCAAAAGGTGACCTTACTTCAACAATCAAAGGCCGCTTTAGTTTTAACTGCAAATAGAACTATCATCTTCAGTGAGAAAAGTATAACTCTGTAGTATTAGTAAACCAAACTGATCTAAACCACCATATACAACAAATTAAAAGGAATTCTAACTACAAATTGTTCATCAAAGAGGCTTGAAATATGTTTAAACCGGTCAAGATAACTTTTTTTTTTTTAATTTCTTCACTGTTTAGAGCTTTCTTCATATATGAGAATTCAGCAAAACAGCCTTCAAAATTAACAGCCCAATACCTAAACATTGGATAACCAGTTTGAGTATTTCATATTCAAGTAAGATAGAACAATATCTGGATACCAGACCTGCCAAATGAACAGAAGCAAACCCCATTTATCCTATTCTTGCAAATGAACCATAGTTTTTGAAGATCTAATCTGGTCTTTCAATTAACTGGATCATAGGAGCATTCTCAGTCTCTGATTCCATATCAATCAGTAATAACATTGGAGCAGGGAAAAAATGAAAAATCAGAATATTGCTATTTATGCAAAATAGTGACATTGAATTATCGAAATTTCAGCTCGATTTCCTAAATAATACCTCATGAAAATCACTTAATCCATGTCAACTGATGAGTAATCACATTCTCGAATGCCCAATTAAAGGATAGCAAAACACTCCAATTACCCTAAAAACGCCCAAAAGACATACGTCCAACAAATCGATTTCATCGAAAGGAAAACAACAAAAACACATAACACTATTCATAAGAGGAGCTGAAAGATAATAACATCCGTGATAAATTACTCAAAATGCAAATCCGCGAAATAGAAAAATGTGAGAGCAAGCATATTCTTCATCCAAAAAGTTTCGTTTTTTGAAAAGGCGAGAAAGGAACAAATCTCACTAACAGTGATTGTTCGCCCGTAAGGATCCGAATTCAAATAATCTTTTAACACAAATAGATTCGGTTGAAGAAGAGATTGTTGGATCTCTGGTGAGTTGGAACGAGTGGACTCGGACGCGTAAGGACTTTTTTTATTATCGAAACATAAAATATATTACTACCTCCGTCCCGCTATTACTGACACAGTTTCCTTAAATGAACGTCCCGCTATTACTGACACGTTTCCTTTTTTGGAAATACTACCTATCATCTCTCTCCTACTTTACCATTTATCTCTCCTACTTTTTCTTACTTTATCATTTTCTCTCTCTTACTTTATCACCTTCTCTCTCTTACTTTATCATCTACTTTCATTCATCTTCTCTCTCCTACTTTATCATTTACCCATATCTCAATATTAATCATCTACTTTCTTAATTTCCGCGCCGAAATGAAACGTGCCGGAAATAATGGGACGGAGGTAGTATTAAAAAAAAGCCCAAAGCTGAAAAAGTGAAAAAAGCTAAATGAGATTGTTTTCCCATTTTGAAAATCTCTTTTAATTATAGTAGTATAATTAAATTTTGTAGGATATAATTATAAATATAAATTCAAATTATTAACTATCCAATATGTAACTTAATAATTAAATGGCTGGCTAGATGGGCCCATGGAGTAACTGAATATTGGGCTTGGCTGAGAAAGCCTGTAGGTTGAGCTTTGAATCAGCCCAGTAATTTATTTTTACAAATTATAATTCTATAAATTTTAAAGGGTTATTAGACTCTAAATACATGATGTTTGGTCAAATTTTGATTTTGCATGATCTCTAAATGCTCATCAAAATATATGATTTTTCAATTCTTTAAGAATTGCACAATGGTGAAAAAATTCGGGGAAATTGGGACCGACGGGGGAAGATGTGGCATTTTACCATTTAGTTGACATATATATTTTTTCAAGTAAGAATGACAAATTGACACAAATGGTCCCAAATATTTGCTAGTTTAGATGAATTGGTCCTTAATCTTTTATTTTTAGTTTATTGATCTCCAATGTTTATTAATTTTAATAAATTGATCATTTTATTAAATTTTAAGTTAATCAACTATTAGTCAAAAATCTGCTGTTCTGTCAAATAGTAAAGGGAGTTATGCAGGGGTTATCGTACTCCAAATTCTTAAAAACTGTAAATTTTAGCTATATGTTTTGATTAATTACGATTCTACTCAATAAAATTGCTCCGATCATAAATTTTGGATCCCCAGACACGCACGCAATCTTCTCCTGTTTTGGATTTTTATTTCTTTTATCTTTTCATTTCTTCATTAACATTAGTATTTAATATTAGTAATAGTATATAATATAATACTCCCTCGGTCCCTTTATAAGTGGCAACGTTTTAAATTGGCATAAAGTTACTACCCATTTCCTACTTTGTCATCTTATTTCTCATACTTTATTATCTACTCTTATTATTATACTCATTTGTCTCTCATACTTTATCGCTTAATCTCATTATTTCACTCATCTTCTTTCTCATACTCTCTCTCCTACTTTATTATCTACTCATCTATTATACTTTATTACATATTCTCTTAATTCCCGTCGCGAAAAGAAACTTGGATGGAGGGAGTATTAAATATCTAATAATCTCATTTAATTTTGTTGATGGATATTATATCTGTGTAACCTCTCAATTATTACATCAACTTCGAACAACTCCCAATTAACATAATAGAAAATGAAAACAGGAAATTAGGCAGATAGTTTTGTCCGATTGGCGGACAAAATTCTCCATTTTCAACGTCTGCAGAAACTTCAAACCTTTGTTTAATTACATGTCTCAATCTTCAAACTCCCACAATTAATTAGATTAGATCATCAGATTAATTACATTGACAACTAATTTCTTTTCTGTTCGCATATTTTCTAAAGTGGAAATATGCACTTTTGGCCAAAGCAAAAAAAAGAAAACAAATTTGGCCTTTTTTTATAAAAAAAACCATATTTAGCCATTTTGTCATTTTGTGGCGCAGAGTGTCAGGGGCCGATGGAGGGCCGATCTCCATCGGCCCTCAACATGTTATAAAAAAAAATGTTTACTGATTGATGCCATCGGCCATCGGTCAAAATTATAATTTTTTTTGATGATCAATGGCCTAAACTGAAAAAAAAAATGTTGACTGATTGAGGCCATGGGCCAAAATTATAATTTTTTTTTGATGATCAATGGCCTAAATTGAAAAAAAAAATGTTTACTGATTGACACTATCGGCCATTGACCAAAATTATAATTTTTTTTTTGAAGATCAATGGCCTAAACTGAAGAATTTTTTTTTTTTACTGATTGAGGCCATCGGCCAAAATTATAATTTTTTTTGATGATCAATGACCTAAACTGAAAAAAAAAAAAAAAAAAAAAACTTACTGATTGATGGCCGATGGCCATCGGCCAAAATTTGATTTTTTTTTTGAAGGGCCGATGGCCATCCTGCTTAACAATTTATTTTATTTTATTTTATTTTTTGTTTTTTGGGTTCAGGGCCGATGGCTCTCTTAACATTTTTTTTTAATATGTTGAGGGCCGATGATCGGCCTACCTTCGGCCCTCGGCCCTTGTAATTATTTCTGCAGAATTCAGTGGCTCGGCCGATAGGGAGTTTTTGATTTTTTTCTTTAGGGCCGATGGACTCCATAGGCCCTCCGCCGGATAAAGACAAAATGACTACTTTTGTGTTTTTTTTAGTAGTGGGCTACATTTGTTTTTAATTTATACTGTTTGGCTAATAGTAAAAATTCCTCTTTTCTAAATGTATGTTTTCACAGTTTTGAATAAATTTATGTTATTACTATATTTAATTTGATTTGCATAAATGTAACCCAGTACTCTCTGCAAACAGATGAATTTACCTACCTAATACAATATAAGACCCCCTTAAACATATATGTAAATCAAGAAAACGACTAATATATAAAATATACTACAAGAGACCAAATTTAACATGATTTACACTTAATGTTTACATATACACTATATATAAATTATTTTGAACTTTACTTTGATCGTAAAAATGATTTTCAACTTGATGCTGTATTTGATTCACCTATTTAAGTCCGTGCATGTCACACCTCACACTCTGTATTATACTATAAATAAGGATTTAATTATTATATGAGATAAAATTATGGATAACTGTTGGATATGAGTCAGTAGATGATACTCAGCTGTTGTTCGGTTAAAAGAAAATTGGGGGAAATCATAGTAGTAGTATGGAATTGAAGATCCCAAAACCTAGCTGATATCAGTAGATTAGTGTGTCGTTAGGATTAGCTGATGTATAGGTTAGACTTGATGTATTGATTATTATTATTGTCTAAGTCCTGTACGGGGTAATTGTTGAACTGATCTTCTGTCGAAGATACTTTTCAGAACCCCACGTCATCAGTGTAATCGCTTGTGTTCTTCAGTCAGCAGCTGATCTTCCACTCAGTCGAAGACAGCGCATCAGCTGACAAATCATCAGTAGAAGACTACTCCCAGCTGATAGTCATCGCGAGAAGAACAAAAACAAGCACGGGTACCTTCGCGGTCGCCCGGTGACCTACTCGGTAGATGCCGTGTCGGCCCGACTCACCGAAGAAGATAGAGACTTTTCGATCCATCGTATCCTACGAAAAGCGACCCGGCTATTCAAGTCCTTTCGAAAAGTTCGGCGGAAGACATACGAGGTTGTTGAACGGTCAACTCGACATTCTCACCAACTACAAACCTCGACCAATGAGAAGCCGACAACGCTTACCTACTCTACACAAGTAAAGTTTGCTCTCATGAACGGTGCATTAACCGCCCTGCTGCAACA
The DNA here is from genome assembly GCA_028984105.1 of Lavandula angustifolia. NCBI lineage: Eukaryota > Viridiplantae > Streptophyta > Magnoliopsida > Lamiales > Lamiaceae > Lavandula > Lavandula angustifolia. The sequence continues at coordinate 33,204,509 of CM054802.1, read as the reverse complement.
AGTTCGAATTAATGGCCGTTTTTCTTGGAAGCTTGTGACACGTGGCATCGTCGTCTCCAACGGACATATGCCATAACTCACAACTATAAATAGAGAAGTTTTTGAAGCTCCGAATAACGGAATTTCGAAGGGACAAGCTCAAGTTCATAAACGCTCTAGAACACTCAAAGATCATCCAGAGGAAAACTTGCGTACTTAGAAGATTTCTCAGTTTTTCTCTCTAGAGTTCTTACATCCCTTTCTTCTCTAGACTAAGCTCATTGTCATATTTATAGCTTAGATTCGAAGGAGTTCACATTTAGTGAATTATTCTTATTGTAAGAACTCCTTCTCAGTTGGAGAAAATTCCCTTCCCTTTCAGACTTAGGTTTGGATTGTGAAGTCGCTAAGGACTATAACTTAGAGGGAACTGTCCAGTGCACAGTATCCCTGCTGAGGCTTGCTCGGGAATAATCAACAAGTTCTCTCGCCTTGTTCGGGACCGTGGACGTAGGATCTTGCGTATCCGAACCACGTTAAATCACTTGTGTTCTTTTACTGTTTTATTGCATAGCATTCAACTGACTTGAAAATCATAAGCTTGCATAAAACGTATTTTATAAAGCGCACAACCAAAAGATTTAATTTGCTAAAACGTGTTTTCAAAAGAGACGAATTCCGGGCCCCACACTTTCCGCACAACAGTCTCCGACTGATTCTCAAAGTACTGACAACAGTCAGTAGGAGAGAGCTCAGTAGCTGACTCACTCTGTCCCGCGATCGAAGGCTTATTTGGCACTGTTCATCAGTTGCAATCATCAGCTCAGCTGACCTTCATTGAGAAAAAGAAACTGAGCTCAGGTGTATTCACCCCCCTCTACACCTGACTTATCGTCTCCGGACCAACAATTGGTATCAGAGCGCACGGTGTTCAACTGATCGCCGGTTCGAAATCTTTGGTCCTCTCGAACTGATCCTGAAAACCGTTTTCACTGCATAAGCATCTTTTCAGCATCCTTATACTCTTACTCTTACGATGTCTGATAGGTCAAGTATTAGGATGGTACCGATGTTCTCAATAGAGAACTACACGGTATGGCGCGTACGTATGGAGGCACACCTAACGTCACTCCACGACAGCATGTCAGATGTCCTAGAGTCAGGACCGATCATTCCCATGATCGACAGCGTAGTATTTGCTGCTGGAGGAGGCGTGGGAGCACAAACTGGTGCTAAGGTTCCTAAAGATAAAACTGCCTTCACGCCTGAAGAAAAGAAGTTGCACAACCTTGACCGAGTTGCACGTAATGCCATACTGACTACGCTCAGTGACTCACACCTCGGAAGGGTACAGGATTGCAAAACGGCAAAAGAGCTATGGGACGCCTTGGCTGTACTGAGCCATGGAACCCCTCATATCAAAGAAAACAAGCTCGAGCTAGAGCTTCAGAAGTTCGACGCCTTTGCAATGGAGCCTACTGAAACCATTGACGAGCTGAGTGTCAGATTCACCAATCAAGTCAATGTCATCAATGGGCTGGGGAGGTCGTTCACCAACAAGGAGATGACCACCAAGATCTTGAGAGCGTTGCCCCGACAGAAGTGGCTTCCATTTGCTACTTATTTACGTCGCTCTGATCTAAATGCTCTAACTCCTGATGTTATATTTTCAGAATTAAAATCGGAGGAATTCGAGCATAGCCTACCCCAAAAGTGCTTAAGCGCTCCAGCTGACACACAGTTCGACCACGCCTTCAAGGCAACAGTCAGCAATACCGGAGCCAAGCCTATTTCCTCAAGCAAAGCTGTGGCCACATCGGTAGCAAAGTCTTCCGAGACTTCAGGCCACGACCCGGCTAGCACCGATGGCTCTCAAATATCGAGAGGGAAAAGGAGAGAGTCGAAAGGCGAGGAAATACAACCGAGATTCTTCTTCGTGTAAGAAAGACTATCATAAGAAAGAAGAATCTAATCCTTCTACTGAATGCAGGAAATCGGAGTCTGCGCTGCCGGTCCGTCTAAAGACTCAGTTGGTAAGAGCAAAGCAGAACATCCACTCGCTACAACTGCAAGAAGGAGGGACACTATCGGTACGATTGTCCCGAACTCTCACCGCTCAAAGAGCGAACGGCGAGCCGGGAGAAAGAAATTCGCCGAGAGACGGTAGGCCTATATAGCCGGAGAGATATCCAACAACTCAATTGAGGAGGATACATTCATGTATTCTTCGAAGAAGAAGCCGCATTCGTCGCAGTTGAGGTCGCAGAGACGGTTCTCGATGAGTCGGCCGAATACTGTCCGATGGCGGAGAAGAGGCCGAGGTAAATTCTAAACACATTATTACCTCTTCTTCACACAAAGACACAAGACACGTGCTCGGTCACGATGATCCTCTAGATGTGGTACAAGCCTACGACGATCTACTAGAGGAACAGATTCGGATGAGCGGAGAGTTCAACAGAGAACCATCCAGGGAACTTGAACAGTAAAGGCCGAGAATCGAGACTTTCTTCGATTGTCGGGTCTCTACTGAGTCGGTGGATCTAGTTGCGAGACTCAAGGAAGAGATTGAATCTCTTATGACTAAGTCTCGGCTTCAAGAGACTCGAGATCTCGGTTCGACCAAGGACAATTCCGAGAAAGAGAGCGAAATAGCCCGGCTCGATCGAAGCTCACGAGCGTGCGGAATGACTATGACTCACTCGGAAGGAATGACGAGGTCCGGAGAGGTTTGATGACTGAACAATACCTGGGAGCGAAGGAGAAGTTTGAAAGCATGCTTAGAGCACAACGGCCAACTATTGTAAAAGAAGGCCTTGGCTATACCCACGAAGCTTCTACCTCCAAAAACTCAGCAACTCTGGCCGATAGGTTCGTCGAGGAAAGGTGCAAGCTGCCGACACCACACCTCGGGCGAAGAACAAACGGAAAATGATTGCACCTCGGCCAGAGTAGCAACAAGCGGTGACCAAAGGTTCCAGTCCCCGGACACCGCGATCAAATTCGGGGGGGAACCAAGAAGGTCGGATGGGCGAACAAGATACAAGGAGCCACCGTATGAGCACTCCGGCTCGGTGCGACTCGTACTACTATGAGCCCGGGGGTCGGGAGAAGCGCTAAGACTCGAAGAAGAAAGCGCTCGAACCCAAAATCATCGGCGAAAGTCGGTATCTCCAAGTCCCTGGAGAAGAAAGGCGACAAGGTTCGAAGAAGAAGTCTAGGATTTCTAAGGTCCCGAGACAGATCCGGGTTCCAAAATCACCCACTAACCAAGTAAGGACCCAACCGAACCAAAGGGTACCTAAAAATGGCTCGTTTTGCAGGTGCATAAGGACCCATGGATAGTGGACGGCGGCCGCTCGAGACACATGACTTACCGTAAGAGCTCAGCGACCAACTACGTACAAGAAGATGGTCCCGGAATGAATTCGGTGACAACTCCAAAGGCTACACAAGGGGATGCGGAACGCCGAACATTGGGACCGCCACGGTTCCAAAGAGTAACATATGTTGAAGGACTTCAACATAATCTCCTTTCGATCGATCAATTCCGTGATAATCTTAATAGAGTAATCTTTGACGCCGGTTTTACGTGATATTGTTGACAAATCTACGGGAAAACGAGTGTTACCGTGTTCGCGGAGGAAAAACATCTATGTTGCAAACCGGAATACCGCAGAACCTGAGGCTTGCTTGCTCGCACAGACAAAATCTGGTGACAAGTCAGGATGGCTATGGCACAAGAGACTCAGCCACCTGAACTTCAAGACCATGAACAAGCTAGTCAAGAACTCCAAAGTCGGAGGACCGCCCAAAGAATCGTTTATCAAAGACGAGAAATTGTGAAGCGTGCACGAAGGGAAAGCAAACAAAGAGTAGCAATCCACCTATTCCGTCACCTTCCACCGATGGAATCCTTCGGTACGCTTCACATGGACTTATTCGGGCCGGTCTCTCCGGTGACTATAAGAGGCAAGAAGTATGCCCTCGTCGTCATTGACGACTACTCGAGATATACTTGGGTCATCTTCATCGCCAACAAATCGATGTTCGGACCGAGTTACCTAATCTACGAAGAAACTCGGTGTGGAAAAGAACATCAAGATTAAGAAGATACGCTCGAACGAGAGGAATAGAGTTTCTAAACTCGGTAGTTAAGACATACTTGCGATAAAGAGGGAATTCAAGCACGAGACATCAGTGCGCGCACCCCTCGGCCAGAACGGACTTGCTGAACGTAAGAACGAACACTCAAAGAAGCGGCAAAGAACGCTCCTCGCAGATTCCCGGACTACCCTCAAAGTTTTGGGGCTGATGCTACCGACACCGCTCGTTACACTCGGAATCGCTCACTACCGACACAAAGAACACATGAAGACGCCTTACGAACCGTGGAAAGGGAGAATTCCTTCTATTTCTCATTTTCATATTTTCTACTGTCCTTGCTTTATCCACAATAATGGGAAAGATCGGTTGAAGGTCTTTGATAGCAAATCCGATCAAGGAGTATTCTTAGGATACTCTCGAGTCAAAGAAAGCATTCAAAGTCTTTAACTATCGGACTCTTTGCGTGGAGGAAAGCCCTCATGTTGTTTTTGATGAATTTGTTACCGAGAACAGGGAAAGATACAAAGTCAAATATCGAAGATGTCGGCGGGAAGCTACGGGATCTCGGACTAAATGATAAAGCTCGAAAAGATCCGAAGATTGTTGGGATGATGAGTCGGACGATGAACAAACTCAGACTCAACCAACAATCGATGTAGCTGACCTAGTTGATTCTATCGAACAGAATCAACAACAGGTAACATCGGTTGATGAGGAAGCCCCAGTGGTAACTGAGACCTCTACTGAGAATATAAACTCGGGGGGGAACGATTAATGTTCCCGAGCTAAATGCCCCCGAACACCGGAAACTCGGTAGACCCTAACCTTCTTCTTGAATTGCTTCGGTCACGAAACAATACTACTTGAAATGCCTAATACACCTACGGATCGTGCGAAGTAGTATCGAAAGAAGAAGCCCGACTTAGGCGTTCGTGGCTCGATGCTCATTCTTCGAGATCTTATCATTGGAGATCTATCGGCAACTATAAGGACGAGATCAAGATTAAGTCAAGGAGAAAGCTCACTTTACTCTTGTTTTCTCGTCTACGAAGAACCTCGGTCGATAGAGGACGCACTTAAAGATGCTTGACCGGGTCATTGCTATGCAAGAAGAGTCGAACCGGTTTGTCGAAATGAAGTTTGGGAGCTTGTCGACGGACCTAGATATCGGCACGTGATTGGAACTAAGTGGGTCTTCAAGAACAAGCGAGATGAAAACAACGTCATTGTCGAAATAAAGCTCGACTAGTTGCTAAAGGATACGGTCGGGCGAGAGGGAATTGACTTTGATGAAACATTTGCTCCGGTCGCCGGATTGGAAGCCATTCGTCTTTTCCTAGCTTATGCAACACATCGGGGATTTAAGGTATATCGAGATGGATGTGAAGTCGGCTTTTACGAACGGCGTGCGAAGGAAGAAGTCTACGTGGAACAACCGCCCGGCTTTCGGCGGGGACATCAGTGTACGAGACTTAGGAAAGCTCTGCATGGGTTAAAACAAGCACCCGGGGCTTGGTATGATACCCTATCAAACTTTCTACTTCTGAAAGGTTTTCGAAGGGGACGAGAGATCGCACCCTATTCAACATAAAGTCGGGAGATGACATTCTACCGGTGCGGATCTACGTGGACGACATCATTTTCGGCTGCGAAACGAAGTCATATGTCGGCGGTTCGAGAAGATGATGAAAGAGAAATTCGAGATGTCCATGATGGGAGAGATGAATTATTTCCTTGGATTTCAAGTGAAGCAATCACCTGAAGGAATTTTCATCAATCAAGCCAAATACACTCGAGATCTTCTCAAGAGATTCGGTTGCGACTCCAGCAAGCCAGTCAAAATCCCCATGAACACGAACTTTAAAATCGATCTAGACAAAGAGGGAGCTTACGTTAACTCTACCGACTATAGAGCTATTATAGGCTCTTTACTTTATTTAACAACTAGCCGTCCCGACATAACTTATCTTTGTAGGTGTATGCGCAAGATTCCAAGCGAGATCCCAAGCGAAGTCATTTAGACTCGGCGAAGAAGATTCTCGCGCTATTTAAGAGGAACACCCGATCTTTGGGTTATGGTATCCTGCCGATGATAACTTAATACTAACAGGTTATTCCGATGCCGATTATGCGGGATGCGGGATAGATCGAAAGTCAACTTCCGAACTTGTCGGTTCCTAGGCGGCAAGCGATTTCTTGGTTTTCAAAGAAGCGGCATTCGGAGCAACGTCCACTACCGAAGCCGAGTACATGGCTGCGGGAAGTTGCTTGTGCCCAAATCCTTTGGCTTCGACAACAACTTAGAGATTATGGTATAACTCGGGATGAAGTGTCCATCTACCGCGACTCCACAAGTGCAATTGCCATAACTCGAACCCGGTTCTACATACCGGATGCAAGCACGTGGATATCCGACACCACTTCATCGAGAGACCATGTCGAGAAGAAGGATATCGGGATGGAGAAGATCCATACTTGACAAGCAAAGGGCGATATATCTTGACCAAACCACTAGGCGAGAACAGGTTCGAGAGAACTATCGGTTGAGCTAGGTCTCTTTGGATCCTACTGAGATGCGTCAGTAGATGCCGACTACTGAGAACATCATTGTCAAACAATTGGTAACAATTGGGATCAGCATAAGGAATCAGTACGACAGGTCAGATAACTAAGTACAGTGACTCAGTTGGGAAAGTCACACTGTACACAGCAAGGGGGAACATAGTCATCAGCATGACAACCATTCTCCTTATACATAACGGTAACCAGCGAAAAGGTTAGCTGAAGAGGTTTGCGTAATTTTGTGTACTTATTTTTTTAGGCATGCTCGCTTTTATTGCATCAGTCGCTCACACTCAGTAGTTAATGTGCATTCATTTCCCGCCATTAATAGTTTAAGGAAAGGTCAGTAGGAAACCTTTTCATTTGAATAAACTGAGTAATTAATGCTGTCTGTCGCGCATTTAATGCATGTCTTCTCACTTACCTTTATTACGTAGATCTATGTTTTAGGCGGCTTTTGTAATCATTCCTTTTATAACATTAAATCTTAGTCGTTCATAGTTTTTGGAAGATTAAAACTCAGTCGTTGGATTGAAACTTGCAATCAAGCCAATATATACAAAATCTTTCATCTTCTATCATTCCTCATTTTTCGCCATTTTCATACCTTACGAGCTTTACTCGCAATCAGTTTCTACTTCTTACAACTGCCTTGCCTGTGCATCTTTAAAGCTCTAATACTCGGTAATGTATTAAAATCTGCTGATAACTACTAACTTACTCTATTTTCAAGTGCTAACATCTGTTTTGCAGATTTCTATGGCGATCGTACAGACTCCTGAACCTATAGTGGAGATCATGGCCATCCGAATTCAGTTCGAACCCACAATGGCTTTCCGTCAGGTGGATATCCCATATCTGGAACCTATGTTCGATGCTCTGGAGAGGTCTGGGTTGGAGACCCTCGTGACCAAGCATCCGCGTGCCCATCTGCCAAGGCAAGTGGCAGAAGCGTATTTCAACCGGAACTCGGTGGGCTGCCGGGAGGAGAAGAAGCTTCCTTCTCATACATGAGAGAAACAACTCCGAACAAGTGGAAGCCGACTCAGCACACCTTCAACATCCGAGAGGCTCTAGTCCTCGCGTTTCAGCTTCCTACTTCTGGAATCTCCCCTATCGGATATAAGGAGAGGGAGATCAACGCTTATGTGCAAAAGTTCTGTGGACGCAGTGATCTGACGTTCAAGACAGCTCTCCCGAGGAATTTCTTGCTACCTCAGTACAGAGGTTTAGCGTATGTGGTCTCGCACATACTCACAAGCTCAGCTGGATCGTACGATCAACTGTCCAAACCTAGGATTCAGCTGATGATGGCTATTGGCGACGGAGTAGAAGTGAATTAGGCTGACTATTACACGACTCAGATGAAAGCCCAGGCCCAGAAATTCACTACTCTACCCACTGGCGAGAGGAGGTTGGCCAGTGTGGGTAAGCTTCTATTCGGGACCAAGATGTCAGTCCTAATAGAGAGTGTTGTACAGAGGAACTCAGCTTTTGAAGACTCAAAGCTGTACAACACTAAGCTGATAAAGTTTAAGACTAAAGAAGCGACGGAGAAGTCAATTGGCAAAGGGCCACCTTGAGCGTAAGAGAGCTGCTCCCCGCCCGCCATCTCCCGCCGATGTGTCCAAGAGGAGGAGGCTTATCAAGCCACGACCACCGAGGTCACTGTGGCTCAGCCGATAACTGTCATAGAACAGGCTCCTCCTCCACCTCAAGATGAGCAAACCTTGGACTCCGACACAGGGATGGAAGGAGCCACCCTCAAGGAGAAAACTCAAGTCATTAGCTTCGATGACACTCAGTCGGACATTCGAGAGCCAACTGAAGAGACTGAATGGACAACAACTCATACCACTCGTCTACGTGCTGCAGCTGAGATTCACGATCAGATTCCAGAGATAGCTGAGCATGAAGACTTGGTTGACATTGCCATCAGGGCAAGAGTTCAGATGCTACTGAGGTTCTTAAACTGGGATATTCTGATAGATTTTGCAAAAACTCAGTCAGCCATCGATCTACTGACAGAGGAGCAAGATTTACAGGCATAGATCGGATTCGGGGAGCCAGCTGATTTGGCGTCCTTCGAGGATCTTCGAGCTGCTATGCTCTATCTTCTTAGCCTGCGTACCACAACTCCTGCTGCTAATGCTCCGCCTCCATCTCCTCCTGCTGATTAGGGTGATGACCAAGAACAAGATCAGGAGATGGAAGGCAACCCCAAGGATGCAGAGTTGGGAGGCTCTGCTGAGGGACCAACTCCCCATGAGAAGAGCCAATCACCACCCCCTAGTACATCAGGTGAGGCTCAGGGCGCTTCGAAGTACAGTCGGGAGCAGCTCCTCGTGTTTTCTGATCAAAGGCTCGGAACAAGCTCTTACCAGATTCAACCCATTGGTTCCGTGTCCTCCAAATCAGTGAATAAGGCGATCAGACGCCAAGGAGCTAAAAACAGACTTCTCGCCAAAGACGTCCATATCAAATGGGAGAAGTATACGAGGCGCGGATCGATAGCTCGGATAAGCTAGCCGGCGGCATCTCCACTCCTCAAGAGGCTCCTTCGCGCGATTTTAAGGAGATGATCGAGCGAGGTTTTGATAGCGCGAGAAGCGCATCTATCCGCACGAGTCGATTCTTTGCTCCAAGCTCAACACAAAACATTTACCGAGTGACTCATGCTCTCACAACGATCCAAGCTCAAATGGATGAGCGAAACAAGTTGGCTACAAGCGGCCTCAGGTCGCTATTAAGCAACAGTCGAGGCCTTGAACGAGATTCGAGAAGGAGATGAAGGAATCCAATGATCTAGCCTGCTTTGAAACTCCGCCAGAGTCGGTTGCTCATCTCAATCGATCTAGGGCAGATCAAGAGAAGGACTGGGAGAAATACTGTGACTTGGTCAAGGACTTCGACTCTACAGTTACTCAGATCAAGGACTCAGTATACAAGCTTGAGAAAGATGTCACAGCTATCCGTACCAACCTCGATAAGGCTGCTGATGCCAAAAAGGGGGAAGGTATAATAAAAGATGAACCTGGAACGGATACAGCTGATGTACATATTATCAGGGAAAGGGTTCAGGAGAAGAGACCCTCCACAGCTGAAGAACCCGCACAGACTCAGGGGGAAAGGGCTCAGGAGGAAGGACCCTCTACTACTTAGGATAAGAACTCTTCTGAGGTCCTTCTCCTAGAATTCCCACTTCAGCCAACCCCCATCTCCTCTTCTGCTGCTCACATTGAAGAAGTAACCAGTTTTATTGAGCAGGAGACAGAAGAAGAAGAGCCTGAGCCTGAACAATTGCCACCGCAGAGGCCGGGGAAGGAGATTGCAACTTTATCTACTCCTCCTTCCTCCCCGCTCCATAAATTCAAATCTAAAGCGGAGCAAGAAGCTTATGACCTCAAAATTGCCCAACAGCTGCAGGATAAGCTCGACCATGAGCGTCAGCTTGAAGAGGCAACAGAAGCGGCAAAGAAGCCCAAGGGCAAAGCTGGTAAGGGCAAAGGCAAGAAAAAGGTCGGGTCGGTCGAAGAGCGTAAGAAGAAAGCCCAAGCGATTTTGCTAAGGCTCTTCCGGCCGAGATCCAAGCTACTTGCTCGAGTATTCCCACTTCTACTCTAACACCCGAGCGGATAGCGGAAGATCAAGCGACACGGGAGGCGACGCTGCAAGGTCTCGAGTCTCGGGCGAGGAGACGATATAGCGGCCGCACTCCGCGAAAAGAAAAGGATGGCTGACTTGGCGAAAATGCGTAGCTTATCTCTCAAGCCAGCAGCTGATCCGAGGAGGCAGATCCCAAGAGGATCCAAGTTTATCAGGGGCCCATATGTTAAGAATATTCCTATACCGCATGTGGATAAATGGGTGCCGACTGATATGAACGTCCATTGGGAAAGGCTGAAAGAGGATTTTATTAAAGGCTATTTTGTATGGCGCATTTATCCTCTCGACTGTCCAGTTGATCAGTTATTCGACGAACTAATCTCGAGATTTGATGTCTCATTCAGAGATCGGCTAAGACAGATTATGGAAGAACAGAATATTCCCTTCCGTGCCCCAGCTTTCCGACGTATTCCTCTGCCAAGAAATTGTTGTCAGTAGGATAGCATCTTTTATAGACTTAAGAAGTTTAAGAGGTAGAGGTAGAGGTTTTGGCATCATCAATTAGGGGGAAATTGTTGGATATGAGTCAGTAGATGATACTCAGCTGTTGTTCGGTTATAAGAAAATTGGGGGAAATCATAGTAGTACTATGGAATTGAAGATCCCAAAACCTAGCTGATATCAGTAGATTAGTGTGTCGTTAGGATTAGCTGATGTATAGGTTAGACTTGATGTATTGATTATTATTTTTGTCTAAGTTCTGTACGGGGTAGTTGTTGAACTGATCTTCTGTCGAAGATACTTTTCAGAACCCCACGTCATCAGTGTAATCGCTTGTGTTCTTCAGTCAGCAGCTGATCTTCCACTCAGTCGAAGATAGCGCATCAGCTGACAAATCATCAGTAGAAGACTACTCCCAGCTGATAGTCATCAGCAGAAGAACAGAAACAAGCTCAGCACCTTCGCAGTCGCCAACTGACCTACTCAGTAGATGCCGTGTCAGCCGACTCAGCTGAAGAAGACAGAGACTTTTCAGTCTACTGTATCCTACGGAAAGCGACCCAGCTATTCAAGTCTTTTCGAAAAGTTCAGCAGAAGACATACGAGGTTGTTGAACGGTCAACTCTGACATTCTCACCAACTACAAACCTCGACCAATGAGAAGCCGACAACGCTTACCTACTCTATACAGTAAAGCTGCTCTCATGAACAGTGCATTAACTGCCCTGCTGCAACAAGTTCGAATTAATGGCCGTTTTTCTTGGAAGCTTGTGACACGTGGCATCGTCGTCTCCAACGGACATATGCCATAACTCACAATTATAAATAGAGAAGTTTTTGAAGCTCCGAATAACGGAATTTCGAAGGGACAAGCTCAAGTTCATAAACGCTCTAGAACACTCAAAGATCATCTAGAGGAAAACATGCGTACTTAGAAGATTTCTCAGTTTTTCTCTCTAGAGTTCTTACATCCCTTTCTTCTCTAGACTAAGCTCATTGTCATATTTATAGCTTAGATTCGAAGGAGTTCACATTTAGTGAATTGTTCTTATTGTAAGAACTCCTTCTCAGTTGGAGAAAATTCTCTTCCCTTTCAGACTTAAGTTTGGATTGTAAAGTCGCTAAGGACTATAACTTAGAGGGAACTGTCCAAAGGCACGATATCCCCGCCGAGGCTTGCTCGAATAATCAACAAGTTCTCCTGCCTTGTTCAGGACCGTGGACGTAGGATCTTGCGTATCCGAACCACGTTAAATCACTTGTGTTCTTTTACTGTTTTATTGCATAACATTCAACTGACTTGAAAATTATAAGCTTGCATAAAACGTATTTTATAAAGCGCACAGCCAAAAGATTTAATTTGCTAAAACGTGTTTTCAAAAGAGACAAATTCCGGGCCCCACACTTTCCGCACAATGATCTCCGACCGATTCTCAAAGTCTTGACAACGATCGGTAGGAGAGAGCTCGATGGGCCGACTCACTCTGTCCCGCGATCGAAGGCTTATTTGGCACTGTTCATCAGTTGCAATCATCAGCTCAGCTGACCTTCATTGAGAAAAAGAAACTGAGCTCAGGTGTATTCACCCCCCCCCCCTCTACACCTGACTTATCGTCTCCGGACCAACAATAACTTAACTTAAAATACTAAATTATATTTATCTTCTCTACCTAATGACACTATTCTTTGCTCTTAATAATTGAGCATTTCCTTAAATAAATTATTAGACACTCTATAATATAATTGATCACTAGAACTAAGATGAACCAAAAAGGGAAAAACTATTTGGATAAATGTGGATCAATTTCTATTTTAGGGAGAACCAATTAAACAAAAAAAATGTGCATTATCTAATCTAACCGTATGGAAAATTTAGCTTTTAACTTTTTTTTCTCTCTTGAAAATGAATTAATTTTTTGTTGAATTAGCTTTTTGTTATTATATGCGAAGTAGAATGAAATAAATAGTTTTCTGTTATTTTTTCTCTTTCTTTTAGTCATTATTTTATTTATAGATGAAAGTAATTAGTGCGTCAATATTACCTTGCCATTATTATATTATTTTTTTTAAACATCTAATTTTGTACTTCCTTCATCCACTTGTCTTCTTTCCTTTTGAGGTTATCTACTTAACTTGTCTTGTTTTTTAAAAAGGAAAATAATTACTACACAAACTCCCACTTTTTTTTGGTGGAACCTACCTTTCTACACCCAATCGCGGTCCCACGATCACCATCTACACACAACCACTCATCTTAATATCTGTGCCTAAAAGAAACAAAACAAGTCAGGCGAGACGGAGGGAGTACTTGGTAATGTATGACATCAGGTTTTATCATTAGTACTCCCTCTTTCCCGCTATTATTGTCATATTTTCTTAATCGGGTTGTCCCGCTATTACTATTTTCTTTTCTAAAATGACAAATATATATTTTTAGACCTAAAATGAAGTGGGTCTCTTTACCCACTTACTGACCCCCAAATTCTTATATTCTCTTTCCAAAAATCTGTATCTCACACGATTTCGTTCCGAACTCGAAAATTTATGATTTTTAACTTTTTGAAAACTTTAGATTATCTCTTCAATTAGAAAATCAAAAAAAAATCGATTGTCTCAACTATGCCTTGTAAAATTTTGGATGAATTCTAATTTATTCCCACCAATCGCTCCTCGAAAACTGTGTTTATTTATTACTCCATCTGTCCCAAAATTCTTGTTCACTATTCAATTTTGGTTGTCCTAAAATTATTGTCCATTTTTCCTTTGTACTAAACTATTACACATAACTTTTTTTGTGGGACTTACAATTACACCACTGTACACACAAATAATAACTCTCCTTAAAACCCGTGCAAAAATCAAAGTGAATAAAATTTTGGGATGGAAAAGTAATACAATTAAAATTCATAAAATACACAACTTAACAAAAATTCTTAGGTGGTGTTTGCAGTAGCTGAAGCTTATCGATAAGTGCTGAAAGTTGTTGGAAGCTGCTGAAAGTGGCTGAAAGCAGCTGAAAGCAGTTAATTTTGATAATTTGTAAGTGTTTTGCAAAAAGTGCTGAAAATCAAAAATTAATATTTGAAAATATTAATAAAGTGGTATCTTATAAAATGAAAATGTTATTTCTTTCTCACTTATTAAACAAATTTAGAATTTTTATGCAAATAAAATTTAAAATTTATTTCCACTCATATAAAAATAGTATTTTAATAAAAAAAATATTAAAATAAAAATTAGAAAAAAATTAAGTATAATTAATATTATTAATTAAAATCAAGAATAAAAAAGATTATAAATTATATTAATTAAACAAATATTTACTTATTCTTTGTTAAATGACAAATAAAAATTATACATATAAATAAGCAATATTGATCATTAATTAAAAAAAATAGTTATAAAATTATAATATAATATATTAATTAAAAAATTAAAAATTATAAAAGCTATAAGCTATCAACTTTTTGCTGCCGAATACCAGCTTACGAAAATTCTCTATCTTGGACCCAAATAGCTTTCAGCAGCTCTATAAGCTGGATTTCCCAAACACCGAATTCATTTCCCGAGACAGCTTTCAACTATAAGCTGATTCAGATAAGCTGTTGCAAACACCCCCCTAATCTCCATGCCAAAACCAAGTGGGACAGTAATAACGAGACGGAGGGAGTAGTATTTTTTTTTGAAACATCGAATTTTTTGGACATTATAAAATAAACACTATTTGATATATTTTATAAAATTATTCCTCCATATTAAAATAAACACTATTTTATTTTGTAAAACTTTTCAAATTCTTTAAAAACAAAAGTATCTCGTTTAAATGAATATCTAAATATTTTTAAAATGAGATTGTATGTAACTTTGAATACTTTTAAACAAAATTATCTATATATTAACTAAATATTATTATTTTTTAACTTTAAAATAAGAGATTAACATGTAAGAATAATGTTCTTACAAGTATATTGTTATGGATCAACGAATATTTGGTGGTTTGTAACTATGATGTGTTTATTTATGCTCATGGTTTAATTATTTTTTTTATGGGTGTATTGGAAGGTTAAATTTATTGTGAAATAATTAATGTTGTATTCATTTATAATTGTTAAATATCACATGGGACATTATTAATGATTAGTGGTTAAACCATTTGTAATGTAAAATATTAATAATAAGGGTAAATATGTACTGTTCTCATTCAGATTTTCGGATGAAATTGATCTAAATAGCACATCCCTTAAATATCCATAAGTAAAAACATTAATATTTTATTAACATGCATTGGATCGCATGCTAAAGTAATATTCACTACTTTCTATTATTATATCATAGTAATAAACTAATAATTAATTAAAGATGTGAATACTCCCTGTATCTCTCTCTCAACATATATATATATATATATATAAGATGTGAATACTCCCTGTATCTCTCTCTCTCCATATATATATAAGGTGACATAATCCTTGAAATTTTCAACCACAGACCATACACACGTCCACACAGACACTTCTGCAGATATTTGTACTTTCTTCTGAACCCCATAATACATACATACACACACAGAGAGATAGAGAGAGAGAGAGATGGATTGTTCTTGTTCACATTTCCTTGTAGCTCAAATCCTACTCTGCAGCTCAGTGTTCCTACACCAAACCCCATGCCTCTCATCCAAGCCACCCTTAATCCTTCCCCTCAAAGCCAAGCAAATCCAAAGGCCACCAAACAAGCTCTCCTTCCACCACAACGTCTCCCTCATCGTCACCGTCGCCGTCGGCTCGCCGCCGCAGCCGGCGACGATGGTCCTCGACACCGGCAGCGAGCTCTCCTGGCTCCACTGCCGCAAAACCCCCACCACCCCCCTCTCCTTCTCCCCCACCCTCTCCTCCTCCTACCGCCCGATCCCCTGCTCCTCCACCACCTGCACCGCCCGCACCCGCGACCTCACCGTACCGGTATCCTGCGACCGCAACAAACTGTGCCATGCAATCCTCTCCTACGCGGACGCGTCTTCCGTAGAAGGCAATCTCGCGTTTGATAATTTCCACCTCTCCGGGTCGGATCCTATCCCGGGTTTGGTATTCGGGTGCATGGATACCGGATCCTCCTCCAACCCGGAAGATTCTAGAACCACCGGTTTAATCGGAATGAACCGGGGAGGCTTATCCCTGATCTCTCAGACCGGGTTTAATAAATTCTCCTACTGCATCTCCGGCCGAGACTCCTCCGGCGTGCTACTCTTCGGCGACGCCGATTTCCCGTGGCTGACGCCGTTAAACTACACGCCGTTAGTGAAAATCGAAACGCCGTTACCTTACTTCGATAGAGTCGCCTACACCGTACAGCTCGAAGGCATTCGCGTAGCGAATAAAATCCTCCAAATCCCTAAATCGATATACGAACCGGATCACACCGGAGCGGGTCAGACGATGGTGGATTCGGGTACGCAATTCACCTTCCTCCTGGGACCGGTTTATACTGCCCTAAGAAGCGAATTTCTGAAGCAGACGAAGGGGTTTTTGAAACCACTGGATGATCCGAACTTGGTGTTTGAAGGAGCGATGGATTTGTGTTTTGTAGTGGGGAAGGTGGTGCCGCGGTTGCCGACGGTGGCGCTGATGTTTAGGGGGGCGGAGATGAGCGTGTACGGGGAGAAGCTTTTGTATAGAGTGCCGGGTATGAAGAGAGGAAACGACGGCGTTTACTGCTTGACGTTTGGGAATTCTGATCTACTTGGGGTGGAGGCGTACGTGATTGGTCATCATGATCAGCAGGATATGTGGATGGAGTTTGATTTGGTGAAGTCCAGAGTGGGACTGGCGGAGTTCAGCTGCAACTTGGCTGCTCAGAAATTGGGCTTGTGATATTTACGAATTCGAATATCACCAACTTTTATGGAGTAGTATTTAGTGAAGATGATTTTCTTTGGTCATTGTGACTTTTTACTCGTTTTTAGTTCGAATTCAACGGAGGTCTCAACTTATATTGAAGATGAGTGAAATTAGGGGTGTGACATTAGTTCTAAAGTTAAATTGTGATTGATTGATTTGATTCGTTTAAGTCAAACTTGGTTTTTCTATTTTTCGACTATACCTAAGATGGATAATCATTGCTGATTTTTCTATCGTTGAACCAAAACTCCAACTTGTGAAGCTTTTTTTTTATTCACGAATGTTTCTACTTCTCGATTGTGGTTGTATGGGCGACTGAAGATTAGTGCTTGCTGTGGATTTTTCTATCAAAGTAAAAATTGTGATTGATTTGATTCATTTAGGTCAAACTTAGTTTTCTTGTGGATTTCATTCATTTGGACTAGACTGGTCTTTGTTCGTCTGCGCAAGTTGTAATAATATATATATATATATATATATATATATAGATTATAATGAAATATATTACGTATATAAGTCGGAAAACAATAGTATAAGATTTAGACTGGATTCTTTGGAGGAAATTTTCAACTTCTGATCAACTGGCTCAATATCTGAAAGTGCAACACTGCAGTGTTTGTCTACATTAATATTTTTCAATTGTGATAAAATAAAATAAAAACTTAAGATTTTAGAGAGCCACATAAATATCGTTACTTTGATAATAATATTCTGAATGTGGTAGTTGTTTTTTTCTCTTTTAGTAAAGTTATTTTAATTAATTTATATTGTGAATGTTATTGTAATATTAACTGTATTTTATTTTTATTATTTTAGTTGAGTTCTTAAGTAGTCGGCCCATACTTACTCTATTTGTTTCCATATAAGTCTTACCTATAATTTAGGTAAGATTTGGCAGCTAAATTAGGGCATGTGTTTCATTCATATAGTTGTAGACGGTAAGAAGGTGATGGGACAAAAGCATGGGGTTGATGAGAAGAAAATGGAGAATAGGGAAATGTGAACCGCGTGTTTTCTTGTCCTTTTGTTTTGATTTTATTATGAAACTGTCACTCTTACAACTGTTAGGATAAGTTGAGTCCAGTTTGCAATTTTTGTTTCGTTTCTACACGTTTGCTTCTTTTCTTTTATTTAGATTTATTTAGATGACAATGATAATCTGCAACTGTTATCGAAGTGCGTATTGAGTAAATTCGAAATAATAGTACTCACCTCATGTAACTGGATCGGATTTACATGAACACATGGATATAATTTTTCTTTAAGTTGTATATAATCTCAAATTTTTTTATATTAAAAACAACTATTTCACCGCTATTTCTTAATTCCGATTTCTGCCTTTCTATTTTTAAAAATTACTATTTCACCCCTATTTCTGAATTACGATTTCCGCATCTCTTCCTGTTTTACTTATCTAAAACAGCCCAATGTCATCTACCATATCAGCCCTATATTATAAATAAGACAACTTCTCTAAGCCCAACATTATCTACCATACCATAAGAGTTATCATAGTATACGGGACCCCAATCCTTCATAGGCATCGAGCCAAACCAATTCACATACTAAGTTAGTATGTCTTCATATTTTTATAAAATATACAAAAACTTGAATTCAATCTAAGGATTGGGAAATTATAACCAATCGTAAAATGTATATATAAAGTGTTGAATATTTAACAATCATCCGATTGGGATGACAAAAAAATCGTGGAATAATAAAAACGAAAATACTATAAAAAAATAACTAAAATGCATTAAAATAAGGGGAAAATTAAAAATAATCAAATTTGGAACTTAAATGCAAAAATAGGCAAACTATGTTAAATATACATGAAATAGGCATTTAACCCTTTTTCATAAGTTTCTTGTTTTTTTACTAACATCAACCACGTGACTATTATTCTTTACTTTTTGTTAATTGATGTTGATTGATGTATATATAAATATATACTTCCACCGTCCCACCAATCTTGCAACATTTACTTTTCGGGCCGTCTCACCAATCTTGCAACATTACCTAAAATAGAAAGAAAATGAGTGGACCACATTCACTTAAACAGGTAGACCCCACTATTTTTTAACTTTACACCACTACTTTATACCTTTACACCCACTACTTTACCTTTTTCACCCACTATCTTAAAATTCGTGCCGAAATACAAATGTTGCAAGCTTCATGGGATGGAGGGAGTATTACACAAATTTATTTATTATAGTATAATGAATCTTTAACTATTTATTATTAATATTTTAATTCTATTTAAGTGTCTATTGAAATGATTTCCGACATTTGATTAATTTATTATTGAAAAATGATTATAATAACTTTTACTAAATAATTGAGGCACAAATATAACACGAAGGGACTAAAATAATTAGGAGCACAAATAAACCTTAATTAATAAATAATTATGATTATAAAATATAACTAATTTAAAATTAAGAATTATTTATACATTTATCTATACTTAATAATCTACAGTTGGGTGTATAAAAATTAAGTTAAATTATGCATTTATTTGAAGGAAACATATTCATCAGTTATAAACATGCTATATAAGTTTTAGATTATTAAAATTGATGCAAAAAAAATATATTACCCATGTAATACATATTTAGCATGGAATGTCTATTTTTGCAATAAAGGAACAAACTTTGTCTCTTTTTACTCATTTCACCTTAAAATAATATAGGAAAGGGAAATTTGTATTACCAAAAAATGTCGGCGAATAACGGGTGAAAGGTGTCGGTGTAATTTAATATTTACCTTGGCATATCTGCCGCCCGGACACAATCATTTTCATGACGCACTCAGAATTTATTTTAATAGATGAAAGCAAATACATGTGCCAGGTAATATAATTCAATAAAATGTCTCTATTTCTTTTTTTTCCCCTTCCGAGAGAATTTAAATCCAATTTTGTACAAACGGACGATATTGGTTGAATTCGAGCTTCTAATAAAATGAATGACTCTCAACTCGCATATAATATGGTGTCAAAGAAAGCCAGCCAAGTAACCCTTTTGTCTTATGTCACCGTTCGAATCTATCAGTGATTTGCATTATATATTGCAGACAATTGTTACAGTTCGAATCTATCTCTTCGTAAAAAAAAGAGATTGTAAGGGAAATCATTTCTTGATAAAATACAAAGTTACATCATTTTCATTCACTATATGAGCAAGAAAGAAGGCCACAAATAATTGACTATTACATATAGCTCTCTTAACATTACTACTATGATTCATGAACTTGAATCAATCAGTATGCATAACAAAATTTCCATTTTCTCATTATGGATTGAAGCATATTTAATTGCTGCATAGACTGCAAGTGCAGAACACAGATATCTCATTCCCATTTCAAGATCAATCTTTGATGTATAAAAAGAAAAGAAAAGAGAAAAAAAAGGATATAATTAATCCCAGACTCCATCATTCAGAAATTTAACAAAACTTTAAACTCCAACCAGTAAAATGCACTTGTAAAACACAATCCAAAGCATAAGCAAGTACGCAAAAAGGTCCAATTTCATTGAGCTTTTGTATGCAAGATGAGACATTAAAATTACAAAATCTCAAATCAAATAGCATTTCAAAGGTAACTACATATTGTGCAAATGCTACATAGAGAGAGAGAAATCAAAGTGAGTCCTGAATTCAGAAAGCAATTTGATACAATTAGAGTTGATACCTCACACCTTTGGCTCTGCCCACTTCCAAGAAGCCAGCTTTAATGGAGAGTCTGCTCTCTTCCACTATGTTTGAACCATCATCTCCAATCCAAACAAGAATCACCATTTCCTTCCACTCCCATCACTCACATCATCATCTTCCAATACCCCACCCTCTTCTTTGTCTAGAGGTAGAGCTAAACACCAAAGATAACGATCCACCACCACTCCTTCTACTAACCCTAGACTCATTGCTAGAACTAGAAGTGGAAGATCCACCTCTCCCAAAACAAGCAAACAAACGATTCAACACTCCTCTCAATCCACCTCTCTCTCTTGAAATACTCCCTCCAGCACCCCAAGAAATCCTCCTCGGTACCCCATTGTTGTTAAACGCGCCGTCCATCTCCGTGTAAACCACCGGCAACTCCCTCTCTCCGCCTCTCCTCCCACCGGAGAATCTCCCCACTGCAAAACCCCCACCGGGTAATCTCCATATCGTCAAACCAACCGTCTCATCATCGTTCACACTCTCATTCACTCGACCCCCTTCATTCACATCGTGGTTAACATTCTCAGAATCAGTAGGCAACTCATGTCTACAAGAAGGACAAGAATTTCTTAAAGATAGCCATGGCATGATGCAATCCTGATGATACAAATGCTTGCAAGGCATCTCACGAGCTTCGCCTCCAATCTCGAACGCCTCTTTACAAACCGCGCAGTATGATTCACTTGCTACGTGCTCTTCCGATATGTCAATCGTCGGCATAGACTCGATTGCGGCCTTCGATGCAGGCGGATTACTATCAATTCGCCCAATTCCATTTGCCTCAATCTGAGCTAATTGATCCAGCAACCTATCGAAACCAGACCCTAGCAAAAACTCCGACATACTCGCTGGCAAAGGTCGCAAACCTGACCCCGCGCCGTCGTCGTAAAACAATTCAAATCCAGCTCCAGCGGAAGCGCCTCCTCCGGCAGCAGCTCCGCCATCATTTGGTCCACGAAGAACAATAACCGGATTAAACGGCGACCGATCACCGCCACTCCTTCTGCTCCTCCTCAGCCTCGGACTGGAGCTCGTAGCGGCTACGGAGCCCGAACTTGGGGCTGAATCAGGATTCGGCATCATATACATCGCGGCGGCGGGGAAACGGGGGCGGCGCGAGTCGGAGAGTGAAGATCTAGTCGGAGTCTCGATTTCCTCGACGAATCCGCCGTTGCAATCGGGGCAATTGACGGAATCCAGCACCCCAACCCTCACGAAGCGGTTGCATCTGTAGCACCAGTAAGTGGAAGGCATCGATTTGTGCAAAAAAAAAAGGTTTAAATTGAGAACGAAAGAATCCGATTTCAGATCTGAAGGACTGGACTCTTTCTCTCTATACAAAATCAAGCAGCGAGAGAAAGCATCGGAGCGCGCGGAGCGGAGAGAGGGAGAAGAAAGAGAGAGGAAGGGAGAGTTTGATTGAAGGAGGGCGAAGAATTGGGGACTATATGAATTGGGGGTGTGCGTGGTAATAAATTAGGAAAGAAGGGGCAAATCGGGTATAGTCGTGTGGGAGTCGGCTTTTGATCACTGGGTTGGAAATGCAACACGTTTGAGCCGTGGTAATTCGGCGAAAATCATATGATGTTTTCTTATTTTATTCTTCCGAAAGTAGGACATCACTCATACTCCCTACCAAAAAATATAATGCCTTCTTTCTCATTATTTATTTCTCATTTACTACTTTTATTTGTCCCACTAGTTATGTCTCATTCTAAAAATCAATATAAATTAGTGGTCCACAATTATCTAATCCCACCACTTTATACATTTTCAACACTACTTTATATCTTTCCACAATAGTGTTAATTTCCGTGCTAAATTCATATGGGACATGGGATGGAGTACAATTTTCTGATACAATAGTTAATACTACTTTAAATGATAATATCATATCATATATCATATTATTAAAACACAAACTAAAAAGTGAGATACATAGAAATATTTAAGTCATATATATTATATTATTAAAAAATAAACTACTAAGTGGAATATGTAATAATATTCAAGTCATATATATTATTAAAACACAAACTACTAAATGAAATATGTAGTAATATTTAAGATTTTGAATCGTGTTTCTCAAAAGTTAGTAAAATATGTAAATATACTCCTTAAGAATCTTCTTTTTGTGCAAAAAATAAATAAATTATGTGACGCTAAACTGCTATAGGCACAATATTTTGGTGAATAAATTTTTTTATAAATCTTAGTAGAATGCTATATTTGATGGGATTTTAAGTTTTCGCCTCATGAAAAAAAAAAGAAATCTAAACATAATTTTAGTGTTTAAGACTAATAAATTCATAGAGTTTTAATAATTAATGCTACAAAACGTATATATTCCTACTAATATCTTCTACCTTTATTTCTCGAAATGTATCATATTTTTGAATATTCGTAATTACATAGGTCATTGCTTACCACTAATATCTAAACATTGTTAACTTGTATCACCCTCAGCAGTAACACCCATAATCTTCTCATAAAATAAGTAATCTCTCCCAATTGAGATCCACATAGCTCCAGAGCTTTACTTAAGACATTTGCTTCACTAAATTCGATATAAGGTTTTTGTATGAACAAATGTATACTCGATAAGTAAATTATTGAGTAACACTAAGGGACACAATTAAAATTTGAAGAAGTAGTTCAGAAATATGTGATAGAAACACGAACCGTTTTAACACCACCATCTTGATCTTTTGAGAATGAACATAACTAATCATTTGTAATTTGGGTTAATAAAACTTTAGACAATCCAAGAAAATCAAGAAACAACATGATTTAAACTCAAATAACAAATTTAATGAATGTCTTGGGCCATGTTAATCTATTATTCCATTCACCTGCGCGACGATGATTGATATTTCATCCATTTCTTGTTAATTACATGTAAAAAAATCACATCGTCCAAGTTATACATTTGCTACGTTCTGTTATCCTGTCTGCATGTCCATCTAAACAAAAAGATTAAATGGATTTTGTAATGTATGTGTACATAATGCCAAGCAGTCTCGACATTCTAGAGTTATCGCACATAGTATACGGATAAGACAACGTAGATGGATGATGTTTATTATATAATTTATAAATCTAAAGTTTGAGGGACAAAATGCAAAAGTCAATATAAAGATGTAAATCTAGTACAATCACTAAACAAATACATTTTTATCTGAGCATGAATTTGTATATGCAATGCAAAGATTAAAAAACATAACTTTAAGGCAAGAATACCTTCTCTGCAGAGTGTCAATTAGCTCCTCCCTTAATAAGCATCCCCGAAGATTCAGTTGGTGGTTTTAGGATAATCGTATCTAGAAGAGCAACAAACCCAGTGAAGATGCGGGTGGAGCTTTCTTTTCAATACTTTCAGCTTCATTCTTTTTTCTTATTAACTTTACATATAAGCAGAGTGTGCATAGTCTGCATTCCTTTTGATGCACGTCTAGAAGTCTAGAACATAGCAAAAAAGGATCAAATATAGATCATTCATCACTTTTGATATTAAGAAAGCACTTACATTGATTGTATAATTACAGATTTTGTTGGAGAAGAATCACATTTATCTGTTACTAAATCAATTTGAAATTGACTGTGAATTTCATTGGTTTTTATGAAGCATGTCAACAAACCAAACCTTCAAAACCAAATAAATTCTGCATTGTAAATCCAAATATAAAAATTGCAGTTTTACTATTTAAAAAGGGCATAAAATAAATATCCATTGAAAAATGCAACGAATACCGGGAAAATAACTATCAAACTTTTCAAAATCACAGCGTGAGAATCCTCAAATCGTGAAAAGGAGAAAGAATTTCACCTAATGCGCTCAGTTTCACGAGAGATTGGGGAATGGCGGCGGGCAAAAGTGGGAAGAAAGAAAACAATTGTCTAAGTTTGGTTGCACAATTCCTTTAAATTGGTAAAATTGAATTGATTAATTAGTTGAAATTAATTGAATCGAGTTTCTATATATATTTAAATGTGTATGTATAGATTAATAAAAAAGAATAATATGTTTACCCTTCAATTTACTGAAAATTGCAATTGACTTCAATTGAATTGAAATTGAAATTAATTTGAAATTGAAACATTCAATTTATATATATAAGATATCTCGTTTGGCCTTTTTGATGCTTGAAATAACTAAACCTCATTATGCCTAATTGTTTGGGAGACTATTTGCTTATGGCAAAATTATGTACCTTTAAAGGTTAGTAACTTATTTCACACAATTCTAGCCTCTCTTTACTTTCTATATTGCCATGTGCAATGATGGATTGCCCTTCAACATCGTCGGATTATAAAAGACAACTTTCATTTATGATTGAATAATTTTCGTCCGATCGGAATGAATTTTGGCAAACCTCTTTATTTTTTTTCTATATTTTTATCATATTGTAACAGAAGAGATAATCTAAAATTTCCAAAAAGTTAAAAATTATAAATTTTTGACTTCGGAGTGGAACGAAATCTTGTGTGAGATAGATTTTTGAAGAGAGGGAATATAAAAATGTGGGTTGAGTATTGAGTAGGGGGATCCACTTCATTTTATGTTTAAGAATAGTATTTGCCATTTTTGGAAAGTGGACGATTATAGTGGGACGGTTTGATTAGAAAATATGGACGCTTATAGCGGGACGAATGGAGTATTTTTTTTTGCCCCACATGGTTTTCTGTCCCATGATCATTTTCAACTATAAACAACTAGGTGTTTACGATTTAAATTTTAGGGTTATCATAAATACTTAGGTGTTTATAGTTGAAATGCTAGTAGAAAAGAATATCCGAACTACTTTTGAGTCTTTGACACAGAGATTATCATGTGGGGAAAAAAAATAATTTTATAGTATATGAACATTCAAATATTAATTGACTTTTTTGTGTTGTTAATTAAAATGTTAAAAGATTTTGTAAAAAGAAAAAAAGTTATTTATGAATATGACTAAAATATTTTGCATTTTATCTTTTAAAAAGGATACATTTTATAATATTTAGTAAAAAAAAAACATTTTAGTTTTTGTAAGAAACAAATATTTAGTTATTTTTACATATCAGTATAACTTAATTACATAACATATTATACCTTAATTATTTTAATAAAAATTGAATTATATGAAAATTATAGTAGTATATTTTTAAGAGTGATGTGATGTTTTGAAAATTCAACATGACTTAAGTATTTTATAATATCGAAAACTAAATGATACTTTTTTCCAAAGTATTCAACACACAATTTCGAATCCAAATTTATAAATTGATCGATTACAACTGCATTACGATCTTACGGATTGCCTTGTCATATAAAATAAAAAGGTGAATAGAAAAGACGGCAACATGATTTGTTTGGAACTTGATAAGGAAGGCATCAATTCAAAGTCGTCCATGATAGGGAAAGGTGGTGGGTGTATTAGCGCGTCACGATTGACATCGGCATCGGAATCCCACGTTCGACTTCGCCAATTATTTGTTTGGTTGTATTCGCATTCATCCGCCACCCAATCAACCACTAAAATTTGTACTTTCCTTTTGTTCCATCACTACAAAAGAACAAGGAATATTCCCTCCAAAAGACTAGATTAGTGTTTCTCTTAGGATCAGTATCCTTAATTAAGTTGTTATTCATCAAGATTAAACTCATATAATTATTTTTTTTGTTACAAGAATCTATTATGTTGAAGTTAAATTTGCCTTGCTATCCATCCCAAGCTTTTATACAATCACAAGGATTCGGAGAATGAACTAAAGAGACGAAATTTGTGATTTCAAAATAAAGCAGTGGTGTAATCAACAATTCTTGGGGCGAAACAATTCTTTTATCAAAAAAATATACTAACAAAATCCGTAGATATGTTAATTTCAATTTGTTACTCTTTAAGAAACCATGGCTTTCTATTGTAACTCTTTAAGAAATGTTATTTCAATTTGTTACTCTTTCGAAATTACATATTTAGCATCATGTGATTTTTTAATTTCGAATTTACCCCTAACTATCGAGTATGGTCTTCGTTTCAGAAGTAAAGTTAATGGTCGCTGAAAGAAGGGCAAAAAAGTATGGTACCTATGGTCCTTATTTTTCCTAGCAATTTCACATGCTTTTATGGCCTTGTTTCTACTTTTAGAGACCTCCCAAAGCCTATAATTCAAGGTTTTTAAGTACTTTTACTACATATACCCTATCTTAGGGCTTTGCTACATAAATTGGAGTACTCAATATTAAATAAATCCCGTTTCTAAATATACTTATCTTAAACTAAATAAATGTATGGATTTTAAAATATACATAAAAATATTGTTTTATCAATTTGATGTCTGAACGTTACTATTTTATAATAAAAATTACAAATTCGAATTTCACGATAACCCGATCACGCTACTTAGTCCGTGATTCAAACGGGTAAGCCTGTATTTCATGCCAAGTCTAGTAATATTATTTTTATAGGTCAATGTCGAAAGATAAAGTTTTCTAATTAGGGAGGGAATTTTGAATGAAATAATTGGTCAAGCACTACTATTTCATAAGCCCACTTTAGTCATTTTCTAATCAAATAAAAGTAGGCCCAAAGTTGCCACTACGCGGCTACGCCTCTCTTTTCACTCAATGTCAATATTATATATGTATTATTATATAATTTATGAATACCATTCTACCGATATTGACCCGTAATCACATATATTTTCTGAAATCTACTATAATATGTGTGTCAAACTAATAGGAAACTTGCGACTAAAAATAACACAAGGCGAAATATAAATAGTAGTTAAAAGTCTTCGAAATTTGAATTGAAATCCTTAAGATTTCATGAGACAATAAAATAATAGCTCCCTCGTATGATTCAAGACCGGGTGGAGGTTCTACAAATCGTGTAAAATTTCAAATTTTTTGTATATTTTTAAAAAATATAGTTACTCCTAAAACTGTAGATACTATTCCCAATATTGCAGATACCTGTTAGTTTTTAATATTGATTGGACTATATAATACATCTAAATCATTCTGTTAGTTTGTCTGTTTTTCACAATAAATATTTTTATTCAAACAATTGATTGATTGATTCCCAATCATAATTCAATTTAGCTTCTTATACAATTAAAAAATATATAATTAATGTATTCGATAATATTATATGTATAGCTTCTATTTAGTATTTCCTCCGTCCCATTCATACTGTCATGTATACCATTTCGGGTTGTCCCACTCATACTGTCTCATACCTAAAATGGTAAGAAATGAGTTGACCACAATCATCTAAATAAGTGGACCCCATTATTTTATACTTTTACACTACTACTTTAACCTTTACACCCACTATTTTAAACTCCGTACCGAAACCCAACAAAACATTATGAATGAGACGGAGGGAGTAATAAAATTAACCAACTTTTGTAGACACCCAAGAGAGTTTCCAAAATGAAAATAAAAATAGGTGGAGTATAAAGATTCTTAATCTCATAGGATACGTTACTCGGATTTAAATTAAATTATCATAGTTTTCACTTCGTACAAAATTAAATTATTATTTATCTATAATTAGTCCGAGTTGAAAGTAACAACTAATTTGACATTATTTGGCTTGGTGGTTAAGCTACCTACCAAAGGATCAAGAATCATTAAATTAATTATATTTATTTAGACAGCAGTGTTTGGAATAAATCATGATAAACAAGAAATCCCCAAGACGAAGAAACAATTAGATATTATTATTAAGAAGAAATTAGGTTTATGCCGTTAAGGGATAGAGTGACATGCATACACCAAATCATAATTTAGATACGATAAGTTATATGTTGTTCGATGTTTAGATGTACTATAATATGTGTAATTAACCAATTGTAAATAGAAGTCATTAAATTGAGAATGAGCGGATTATGCTGTTGTCAAATACCATAAATTTGAAATATCTATAATTTGTTAATTAAGTTGGTCGATACTTTATACGGTCAGTCGTGCGCGAGGGTCGAGTTTGGAAATATTCAGAATAAAATGGGCTAAAACATTGTTTTTTATTTTCTTCATAAAATCATAATATATAGGATTTGCCTACTATTAATTTTGGAGCCCAATTTTATTATTTTTAACACTTTTTTCTTATGAACGACCCTATGATTATATATTATATATTAGATATTGTTTCTGATCACCATTTAGTTGTTTGGTTGTGGATTATGAGTATTTTTGGATTTGACAGTCGAAGAAATTCTAAACATTATATAATTTTCTTTTTACTAAGATTTGCAACTTTAATTTTCCAATATTAAAGGACCAATTGCTAGATTTGGAATTAAGGACCAATTGCTAGATTTGGAATTTAAGAATTTGAATTAAAAGGTTTTGAAAGCAATCCAAATTAAACTATATTTTCATACTACAAATTAGTAAATAAATTAAATAAGGATGATGATAAAATTTAAATGATGAATTGCAAAAACTGTCGAAGAGTGAATATGGGACATTCCAAATCTAAAGCGAATGATTCGAATTTCATTTCAGGGTCAAAACAAACGCACCCTGACTTATTATTATTATTTTTTTATAAAATTGACGCAGTCGGAAAGACATCGGAAAACTAACGTTAATTCCGAATCGAAATTCAAGCTTGCAAGCGCAAAACTTGTGTAACAAATTTGGAATCCACCAGAGGATTGAGAAAAAAACTCAATATTGATATAAGGAAAATGATAAGTGCGGCGCAAACCTTACAATTTCGTTTAAATACTAATCACACAAAACCTAATGGCATAATGGTAAATAAAAAAGGAAATAAACTCTCCTACTGATGAACAGTACTACTGATGACCTCTCCTGCTGATGAACAGTAGATGAACTCTCCTATTGATGAACTCTCCCTACCGATGAGCGTGCTCGTGAACAAGATTACTGCGATGAATAGTACTCAGTAGATGAAGATGAACTCTCCTGTACTGATGATGAATTCTCCTACTGATGAGCAGTAGATGACGCTCCTGCATCAGTCTCCCCCACCTCGAAGGAACTCGACATCGAGTTGTTCTCAGGATAAAGAACAGTATCCTCATGAAATGCATAAATGTCAGCCACATTAAATGTATTCGAAATGTTCATGTCGGTCGGAAGAGCGACCACATATGCATTGTCGTTGATCTTCTTCACTACCTTGAAAGGTCCATACTTGCGGGGCTGCAGTTTCTTGTATGTACCCACCGGAAACCTCTCCTTTCTTAGGAACACCATAACATCTTCCCCAACTGCAAATACCTTCAATCGACGACGCTTATCTGCTTTGGCTTTATTTTTCTGCCCCGTAGCTTTGAGTTTAGTCCTGACAGCTTCTTTTATTGTCTGTAGTTCCTTAACCATACTCTCGGCTGCTGCACTGACGCCCTGGAGCCTTAGGCAACTCGACTAAATCCACCACATGTCTAGGTACAGATGTATAAACCAAAGAAAAAGGTGATTTTCCAGTAGCATTGTGAACTGCGCTGTTGTAAGCAAACTCCATTTGAGGCAGTGCTAAATCCCACTGCTTTGGTTTGTCCCCACAAACACTCCGGATCATATTTCCCAACGTCCTGTTGGTTACTTCAGTTTGGCCATCGGTTTGGGGGTGAGCAGTTGACCTCCTGTTTAATGTTGTTCCGAACATTCGCCATAAGGTAAGCCAAAAATGGCTCGGGAACTTGGTGTCCCTATCGAAGTGATAGATTTAGGAACTCCATGTAGACGCACGACTTCTCCGAAAAACGGTTTGGCTATATTGGAGGCATCCGCGATCTTTTTTGCGAGGCTATGAAATGCGACATCTTGGAAAATCATCAACGACCACAAAAAGCGAATCCACACCCCGTTGGGTACGAGGCGGTCCCAACACAAAAATCCATGGACAAATCCAACCGGATATCATCGGTACGTGTAGTGGCATATAAAGACCGGTATTTTGAGACCGACCTTTAGAAGTCGACGGATGTAGCATCGCTTTACAATAGCGATTGCGTCTCTCCTCAAATGAGGCCAGAAATACCGGATCTCCAAACTGGAGATGGTTTTATCCCGCCCAAGATGTCCACTAAGACCTCCTCCATGTAAATCTCGAATTAACTTTTCCCGTAGTGAAGAATGAGGAATGCACAACTGATCCCCTTTGAAAAGATAACCATCTCGAATGTGAAAGTCTGCACTTGGATGTTTGCTCATACACTTGCTCCACAACTCCTTAAACTCAACATCCGTCTCATACAACTCTTTCAACATTTCAAATCATATAATCTCTTGAGATAACGTAACCAACAGAGATGCCCTCCTGCTCAAAGCATCTGCAACTTTGTTCTGAACCCCCGATTTATGCTGAATAATGAAAGGAAATTTCTGTAAGAAGCTTACCCACCGAGCATGCATCTTATTTATCACCTTCTGGCTGTGGAGATACTTCAAAGCAAGGTGGTCGGTAAAAAGTATGAATTCTCTCTGAATCAAATAATGCTCCCATTGTCTCAACGCTCGGAACACCGCATAGAATTCCTGATCATAAGTGCTCCATTTTTGTCGCGCATCGCTTAGCTTTTCACTAAAGAAAGCTACGGGTCTCTTCTCTTGGGATAGAACCGCGCCCACTCCCACTCCACTCGCATCACACTCTACTTGAAATATCTTATCAAAATCGGGTAATGCAAGGACTGGGGCTGTGCATAGTTTCTCTTTAATCAAAGCGAAACTCTGCTCTTGTTCGGGACCCCAACGAAACTGTCATTTCTTCAAACACTCGGTGATAGGGGCAGTGATGGTGCTGAAATTGCGCACAAACCTCCTGTAAAAAGTCGCCAGACCATGAAAACTGCGTACCTCCGTAACAGTTGTAGGGGCTGGCCAGTTCCGGATAGCACTCACTTTTTCTTCGTCTACTTGAATCCCCTGCTCACCCACAATGAAACCAAGAAAAAGTAGCTTGTTCGTACAGAAAATGCACTTCTTTAAATTGACATACATCTTGTTCTCTTGTAACACATGCAACACTTGCCTAAGATGATCCAAATGCTCCTCTTTGGTCTTGCTGTAAATCAAAATGTCATCGAAATACACCACTACAAAAAGACCAGAAAAAGGACGAAGAACCTGATTCATCAGCCTCATAAAAGTACTAGGGGCGTTAGATAATCCGAAAGGCATCACTAGCCATTCGTATAGTCCATCCTTACTCTTGAAAGCTGTTTTCCATTCATCCCCAGGTCTGATCCGAATCTGATGATATCCGCTCCTCAGATCTATCTTCGAAAACACCTTAGATCCTGCCAACTCATCCAACATGTCTTCCAAACGTGGAATGGGGAAACGATACTTGATGGTAATCTTGTTGATTGCTCTGCTATCGACACACATCCGCCATTGGTTCCCTTTCTTAGGAACTAACAGAACTGGTACCGCACACGGGCTCATGCTCTCCCTGATAAAACCTTTCTTGAGCAAATCCTCGATCTGCTCCCGCAAGATCTCATTTTCCTTAGGACTCATGCGATAATGAGGAAGGTTTGGTAAACTTGTCCCTGGAATCAAGTCAATATGATGCTGGATGTCTCGCATGGGAGGAAGAACGTTGGGTAGTTCATCCGTTATCAGCTCTTCAAACCCATCTAGAATTTCTAGCACCTCTGTTGGCATATCTGTCTCCTCTTTTGCTGCACTCAACAATCCTTTGATCACAATTGGACAGAAACACTCAATCTCTTTGATGTCACTATCCAATTCTTTATCACTCTGTGTCATCACCAAAAAATTCGACTGTCCTTTTCCTTTGACTGTGCTACTGTCAAAACACAAAACTGGAGCCATAGCAATCTTATGCTTATTCCAAGTAAATAACATCACATTATCTCTACCTCTATAAGTGATATCATTGTCAAACTGCCAAGGTCGTCCAAGTAACACATGACATACATCCATATTCAAGACATCACACTCAACTTCCTCTTTGTAATACTTGCCAATTGAGATAGGTACCTTGCAAGTTCGGGTTACCTTAACTTGAGAGCCTTTGCTCACCCACCCTAGTGCGTAGGGTTTTCCATGAGATTCCGTCTCCAATTGCAAATAATCCACCAACTTCTGCGAAACTAAATTTTCAGTATTGCCATTATCCACAATCAAATTACATACCTTGTCTTTAATGGAGCAATGAGTTCGAAATAAATTCTTTCGTTGTCCCTCTTCTTTGGAAGACAACAGAATTCGGTGAAGCACACAATTGGCTCTCTCTTCGGCCTCTTCTTCGGCAAACTCAACACCATCATACTCATCAACCTCTTCCTCTTCCTCCACTTCTTCTTCGTTCACAATGGCAGCAGTCCTCCTCGAAGGACAAACATTGGATCGATGTCCCTGTCCTCCACAACGAAAACACTTGTCACCCGATAGCTTCACATAAGGGTTGTTCGGTTTCTGAGCTGAGGCTTTGTTGTTGGCCGAACTACTAGCACCCCCCGTTCCTTTAATCACCGGAGTCGGGTCTTTCGCAACCCCACCCTTTTCTTTCTCGTTCGTTTCATACGAGCCTTGCTGAGGAAACTTGCGGAAGGATGAGAAATTCTTGGGAGATTTCTCCATCAACTCCGCTTTCAAGGCTAGTGTAGACGCTTCAGCTACGGTCCATACAGTTTGCAATCCCATCTTCTCTTGAATTGATCCTTTCAGGCCTGTGACATAACGAGTAACCTTCTGACTCTCAGTCTCACCCAACTCGTTTCGTTCCGCAAAGCGTAGAAACTCTGTGGTATATTCAGTTACACTCCTCCGACCCTGAACACAGTCAATGTACATCTTGTACAAAATCTGCTCATAATCTTCGGGTAAGAAACGGTCTAACACCAACTGTTTCATCCGCCTCCAAGTTCTGATTGGCCCTTTCCTCTAACGTTGCCTCTGAACAACCAATTTATCCCACCACACTGCTGCGGTTCGTTTCAATTTTATGGCTACCATCTTAACTTGCTTGCTCTCCGGCACCTCCATGACATCAAAGAATCGATCCACATCGATCTGCCAATCCAAAAATTCTTCCACTCCCATGGTCCCATAAAATAAGGGAATATCCGCCTTGACTTTGTAGTCTTGTTGGTTTTGATCTGGACCATTATTCCCAAACTCCTCCTCCTCCGAACTGGAGTCATCTCCAATCGGATTCGCTCTACCCCGAGGATGTCACTCTGGTTCCTCCCTCCTATCTCTTCTCCGATTCTCATTCACGTTGATGTTGTCCAACCGATTGGTTATCACCATCAACTGCTGGGTAATAGCAGCAATTGCCGAGGCCATGTCCTCAAACTCCGCTCACAGTTCTTGGTTTATCTCCCATGGCTGTTCAGACTTCGAAAAGAACAGGAGAAAGCCTGCTCTGATACCAACTGACGCAATCGGAAAGACGTTGGAAAACTAACGTTAATTCCGAATCGAAATTCAAGCTTTCAAGCGCAAAACTTGTGTAACAAATCTGGAATCCACCAGAGGATTGAGAAAAAAACTCAATATTGATATAAGGAAAATGATAAGTGCGGCGCAAACCTTACAATTTCGTTTAAATACTAATCACACAAAACCTAATGGCATAATGGTAAATAAAAAAGGAAATAAACTCTCCTACTGATGAACAGTACTACTGATGACCTCTCCTACTGATGAACAATAGATGAACTCTCCTACTGATGAACAGTACTCGTGAACAGTACTACTGATGAACAATACTCAGTAGATGAAGATGAACTCTCCTATTGAATTCTCCTATTGATGATTCTCCTACTGATTAACAGTAGATGACGCTCCTGCATCAAAAATATCAAATTTTAATTCATTTTTCCTCAAATCGTTTTCGAGACCCAACGCCACTGATCAGTAAAGCTCTCTCAAAACCCCGCTCTCCTATCCTAGCTTCCAGTTCCCGATCGCCGTCGCCGGAGTTGTTTTCCCTCTCCACCACCTAAATCAGTTTGCAAATCTACTTCCTTACTGGCACAAGTTTCTACTTCTTCCTTTCTTTTTCGTTTTCTAAGCTGAAAATTTAGTTTCTTACTCTATATGTTCCTTTTGTTTGCTATAGGTCAATGGGAGGAAGCCTGCTACCGGAATCTGACGTTTCTGGTTAGTTTTTACGTAATTGACTATGGTTCGCAGCATTTCCCGGCTTCGGTTTGTTAATTGAGTGTTTTATGTGAATCCTTAATTGAATCTGCGTGATTCGTGCTTTTTCTAGCGGCAACAGTAAAATTCTGTTTCGATTTGATTTTTTTTTTGTGGAATATGTTAGAACCTTCGAGTTGTATCGATTCAAGCTAGTTTGGTATAAACTTGAGTTCGAATTTTCATTTTATTTAAATGCATAACATGGACAATGGCTGATTGATGATGAAGTATTTTGTCATATTCATTTTGAGTTGTCCATTGTGTGAGGATTTATCTTTCTATTGTTTTCACTTCTTTGCTAGTTATGCTGCATATATACAAATGCAAATTGTTGCGGTATGCTCAGAGAAAGAATATTGGCTATCCCGTGTACACTATTGAAGCTGAAGGCCCTCCAACGGTCTCTGTTGATGCGAAATCATATGGAACATCGGAGTTTTTCCTCACTCGAAGGAAGCTGAACAGATAGCTGCCAAAGTTGCTTGTGATGCATTGATAGCGGAAGCAACTAAAGTTATTAACGTTGAGTAACAAACTTTGATGTTGTTATTGTGAGTGTGACTATTTGTGTTGCTACTATAGATCCACTAGTTATTTTTTGACATAAATATCAGGGTGAAGGCTTATACAAGAATCTTTTGCAAGAATTTGCCCAAAAACGGCATCTCGGGTGCCCCACATATGATACGGCTACATCAGGTTTGTGTCATGATCCTATATTTGTTTCGACTGTAGCGGTAAGGAAGGACACTTTCCGAGGGATTGAGGCTAAAACGAAGAAGCAGGCAGAGATCCATGCAGCTAAAGTTGCTTATTGCACTCTTACAAATGGTTAGAAGCTAATACTTGTTCTTTGTTAATGCATGAATTGCACTATGTCTTCCTTAATGAGCTGAGACGATGTATACCCTAAAATCAAAACCAAACTATGACAACATTGATAAAAAGCATACTTATGCTCTGGGTTTGGAATGTTTACTAAAATTCATTCTTCAACATGTTTATAATTTTGATATGTGATTGAAAACTGAAAGAAGTATTACTGTAAATTCTTTGTCTATGTTTGCTAGATTTTTATATGTAATCAAGCAAAGTGTTTTAGAATAGTAAAAATATCGAGGAATATTGCAATTATGAGTTTCTACTTTGCTGGTACCAATGAACCATGCTTTCAAAGTAAATTATCAGTCACACTTTAAATCTTGAAGTTGACGGACAAACATTAATTTTCGTTGGCGGTATAAAAGTATCTCTTTCCCTTTATGTGAAAATCTGTCAACCTTGAGTAGTTCTATAACTTTTTCTTAGGGTTTCGTTTCTCATAGTATTGTTTCCATCTAAGCTCTTCATTATTGGTTTTCTTTACGCTAGTAATAGTATGCTTCTTATGGTCACATCTTTTGTTCTAGTTGGAGGAGAAAAGCAATGACTGCTGATCTAAGATGAAATGCTTCGGAATAAAAGGGTTGCATTGCATTTCCATAGCACCTGATTTTGATATAAAATGCCATGTCTTAGAGCTGACTTGTTATTATCTCCATCCGGATAAGGCTATTTGAAATTTTATGCTTTTATATCACACTCATAATCTACTTCCGCTCGTAGTTTTCTTGAGTGTGTCTGGTCCACAATTTCTTAATGCTTATGGATTTTATTTGGTTTGTTAAAAGAGGTTGTAAATGTCTTAAATCTACTGTTAAATTTTGCAGGATGTATAGCAACAAAATCCACAGAGGTTTTGTGTAATGATGAATCTCTTGTAACTCCTCTTGCTGATAACTTCTCAGAATATCCAGACAACTGAAACAACTAAAAAGCATCAAGATACAAGCAATGAAGGTAATCTTAGAATATCAGCATAGTTACCGCAGTTACATCTCTGTGCCTATATAGATGCTCGCATTTGTGATTGCATGGCCTGAATTCGATGCATACATATAGTCTAATGAAAATCAAGTTCCTGCTTGAGCATATGCTTCAACTGAGGTGACATTTCATTTGCATTGTCTTGTTCACACCCTAATCTCACTAGCTTTTCCTTCGACAAATTGGTGGGAATCACTAGTATAAGATGAATCGAAGTCCTCCGGACTAGAAGGGTTTGCATTGCATTTCCATAGGATTTGATTTTCACTTAATATTATCTCCATCCTCTAAATCTAGTGTTAAACTTTGCAGGATGTCTAGCCACAAAATCGTCCGAGGTTTCGTGTACAGATGAGTCTCCTGTAATTCCTCTTGTTGACAATCTCTCTCAGAAAATCCAGCTGTCTCCAACAAGTAAAATACATCAAGATACAAGTCATGAAGGTAATGTTGTAAAATCACTACTTAACTTTATATGCATATATATGATGAACCGATTATGAATACTTATCCAGTTACATTTCTCTGTCCTACACTATCTTCCTGATTCCTATATTTTTTTCTATAAACTAATGTTGTTTGCTTGTGTGCATATTGATTGCTCTGCAGATCCTTATCTACATGCTAAAAGAGCCAAGCCATCAATTGAAATCACATATGCGATAACTCCATCACCTTGTTATCTTCCATCTGTTGTTTCAAATGTTATACCTTCCTAAGTGGGGAATGCATGCCCTGCTCCGGCTGAAGGAGCAGCCGGAAAAGAGCCCCTCCGCCGGTCAACGATCAAGGTTTTTCCCCGGAAATTGAACCTTCCAAAACCTGAAGGCGCCACGGTGATGCCATTTAGAGACGACCAGTGGGTCGGTTATAGAATCGAAACCTAGCTCCGACCTAAGCGCAATAATGGTGTTGTCAATACTATGCGTAAAATCAACCTAGATAGCCCTCGATCGACTGGAAACTAGTGTAGTCACGTAAAAGGATGCACTAGGTAAATCGTACTATTATGTAATGCACTCAGGAGCAGCCTCTAAAATTGCGTTAAAAAACATGCTAATCCACCCTAGTCTGAAATTGCGGAATATCTTAAATTATATCATGGAGACTTGCGCGAGCCGGATGTACCATACATCCGGGTCGCAAACAAGATCCATTTTTTATGTTGACCCACACACATGTTGACCCATATATAAAAATAAAAGCCCTAATAAAAGCCTTACAACTTTCTCTCATTATCGTTTCTCTTTGCCCCCATTCTCTCTGCATCCTTACTGCCTCCGCCTCTGGTCTTCGCCACTGCTCTTTTCCTCCGATCTCTGCCACCACTCTCTTCGTCTCCGCCTCCGATCTCCGCCACCACTCTCTCTTTCTCTCTTTTCAAAATCTCTTGCATCCCTTGTGTCTCTCTCCTACAGATCTGATGGTCGGATTATTCCACCATTCAAGCGTTGTTTCACAATAAGACGGAAACCACTTTCGACCCTGCTTCAATGAAGGTTTAGTAAAACTCTAATTTGCTCTTTGTTTATTTTTTGTCCGAGGTAGTGAATATGCATGTAGAATTGTAGATAGTTGATGTATTTGATCTGAATTGTGCTGTTTGACTTGCTAATTTTGTGTGTGTAATTGGTAGTAAAGAATTGTAGAACTGTTTGAGAAGAATACTTGTCAATATCTTTGATGTAACTCTGTGGATTCATATAATTATTAGATTAAAGTTACACATTCCTTAATTATAATTGACACTTACTTCAGTGTGATTGACACTTTGAGATAAATAACACTTTTATTCGCTGCAATTGACACATTTATTCATTTCAGATGATACTCTATAAGAATGTGACACTCTACTTCAAGACAATCGATACTTTTGTTTACTACGATTGACACTTTGAGTAACATTTATGGTTCATATACTGATCGTATTTTGTTGACTAAATCATTGAACGATGATTTCGCATGATACTTTACTTCAATATGATTGACACTTTGAGATAAATAACATCTTAGTTAGTTGCAATTGACATATTATGAGAATGCGACACTCTCATTCGAGACAATTGATACTTTTGTTTATTGTGTTTGACACTTTGAGTAATATTTCTGGTTATTATAATTCATATTTTATTGTGTAATTATTGGATTAAAGTGACACATTCATTTGTTTTATTTATTGCGTTTGACACTTTGAGTAACATTTCTGGTTATTATATTTCATATTTTATGTGTGATTATTGTATTAAAGTCACATGTTCATTAGTTATGATTGTCATTTTAATTTAGTGTGATTGACACTTTTGAGATAAATGACACATATATGTTCACAACAATTTATACTTTTTTTGAAATAAATTACATTTTTTTAATAAAAATTATTGATAGTCAACAAATGATACTCTACAAATAACACTTTTATTTGAAGTTAATGATACTCTATAAATGACATTTTTATTCACGACAAATTTCACGTCCGTCCTCAATAGAAGTTGGGAAAAATAATAGAAAAAAATTAAAAAGAATAAAAAAATAAAAGTTCAAAAAAAAGAAAAAAAAGCGTTAAAAAGGTAAAAATTAAAAGAAGAATTAAAAAACAAAACTATAAATAATTAAAAAAAAGAAGATTAATTTTCTCTAAATTAAAAAAATAAAAAATAAATTAATAAAATAGAGATAATAGGACTTGAACCCAACATTTCTTTGGTTAATAAAGAAAAGCATCTACCATTGAACTATGAAAAATTAATATAATATAGGCAAATTGGCAAATTTGGTCCCCAATGTTTGCCACTTTGCATGAATTGGTCCCTAATCTTTTTTTTTTAGTTTATTGGTCCCCAATGTTTGCTAATTTGGATAAATTGGTTCTTCTGTCAAATTTTAAGTTAATTAAGTGTTAATTATAGGGGTATTTATGGAATAAAAGTTTCAGGGACCAATTCATCCAATTTTTAAATAAAACTTTAATTTTTTTTAATTTTTTTTTAAATTATAATTTTTTTCGGAAAAAAATTAAATTTTCAAATAATTTTTTATTTTAAAATTTACTTTTTTTCAACTAATTTTTTTTATTTTTTTTCAAATAATTTTTTTGGTAAACGAAAAAAAATTAATTAATAATAATTTTAGGGACCAATTCATCTAAATAATTTTTTGAATTAACTTTTTTTCAAATTTTTTTATTTAAATAAAAATTAAGTAAATTTAGATTAACTAATAATTTTGCATTTCACGGTGAAGGAGGGGAGCGGGTCAACACAACGGTTGGGGAATGTGTTATGTTCTTCGAGGAGAGGAGCAGCTGGACGACCCGCTCCTAGTCGTCCAGTTATGGCCTCCCACCTCCTAGTCGTCCAGCTGCTCTTTTCCTCGAAAAACATAACACATTCCCCAACCGTTGTGTTGATCTGCTCCCATCCTTCACCGTGAAATGCAAAATTATTAGTTAATCTAAATTTACTTAATTTTTATTTAAATAAAAAAAATTTTAAAAAAAGTTAATTCAAAAAATTATTTAGATGAATTGGTCCCTAAAATTATTATTAATTAGTAATTTTTTTTCGTTTACAATAAAAATTATTTGAAAAAAAAAAAAAAAAATTAGTTGAAAAAAAGTAATTTTTAAAATAAAAAATTATTTGAAAAATAAATTTTTTTCCGAAAAAAATCATAATTTAAAAAAAAATTAAAAATTTATTTAAAAATTGGATGAATTGGTCCCTGAAACTTTTATTCAATAAATACCACTATAATCAACACTTAATTAACTTAAAATTTGACAGAGGACCAATTTATCCAAATTAGTAAACATTGGGGACCAATAAACTAAAAAAAAAAGATTAGGGACCAATTCATCCAAAATGGCAAACATTGGGGACCAAATTTGCCAATTTGCCTATAATATATTTAGACAGAATATATATATATTTTCGGATCCGGGTAGTGGAATAGGCCATAATTGGGCCGGATGTATCATGTGCCCGTTCAACCCAAAATTTTTGAGAAGATTTAGAGAATGTTTGCTAGAATTTGATGTGTGTTTTAGATAAAATTCATCATTTTACTAGAATTCTGAAAAATGCGCAGCTTTTTAAAAATGATTTCAAAATCTTAATTCAAATAGATTTAATTACTTCACTTATATAAAGCTTATTTAAATTCTTCATTCGGAAATTTTCTTACCAAACATCTTATATATAAAGTGCAATAAAATCAATCCAGATCTTTTGGCCCAAATTGCAAGGACCACTTCGTGGACCACAAATTAGGTGGTGCTACGTGTGTTCTTTAAATCAAACTCACAATATAATTTTAACAACATGACCCACCAATACACACGTGACACCGCGTGATTGATGGGCCACTGAGTGATCCTCACACTTTTGGGCCAGAAGATATTGAGCGCAATAAAAGACGGGCGATGTGCAGAAATACCCATTTCCAATTTGGGAAATGCATTGAAGACTACTTTCTATCAAAACTGCATTAATGCTCATATGTTCTTTTTTACCCTCCAAAAGGAGGTCTAGACCATAGCCTGCACATGGCAGCCCTATGTTGTTCCCACCTCACCCATCTCGTCAGCAGGTAAGGACGATGTGCAGCTATCCAGTCAGGCCTACAGTCTTGAATTTTGAAGAAGTGAGTCAAACTTTGATTGAAGCAGTTGAATTCAAATTAAGTATGTTATTTTCGAAAATTGTGATTCGACAGTATTTAATAAATTTTATTAAATAATTTGTGTATTCGACAGTTGAGGGATTATTCGACAGTTCAGTACAATCTTATTTAATTTGTGTATCTTATTTAATAAATTTAATTTAATTTAATTTAATTTGTGTAAATTCGACAATTCAGTACAATCTTATTTAAGTATCTTATTTTCGGACCTTGTAATTTAATCT
This sequence comes from Lavandula angustifolia, assembly GCA_028984105.1. NCBI lineage: Eukaryota > Viridiplantae > Streptophyta > Magnoliopsida > Lamiales > Lamiaceae > Lavandula > Lavandula angustifolia. The sequence continues at coordinate 33,163,216 of CM054802.1, read as the reverse complement.
TATTTAATTTGTGTATCTTATTTAATTTAATTTAATTTGTGTATCTTATTTATTTATTTAATTTGTGTGTGTATGCATGCAGCGAAAAAAATTTATGTGCAGCCAAGGACAGCATGCATGCAGCGAAAAAAATTTATTGTATGGAAGCATGCATGCAGCGACAAAATTGACAGTATAGAGCATGCATGCAGTGACAAAAAGGAACAGTTTTATTTTAATTTTAATTCTACATTATTTAATTCACGAAATAATAGTGAATCCAATTATATATAAAGAGGTTATATCGTCAGTTTAGAGAGACATTATATCTTCAGTTTAGAGAGAGAAAGATTTAGAGAGAGGAAAAGAAATAATATTCGTATTTTGCGCAAAGTTCGATCTCTATCTACATCTGCATCCTTTTTCGCACAAGGTATATTGTATATAATTTAAAACATTTTCTGTGATATAGTTCTCTGTTTCCTATATTAATTTTAGAGAATTTCATGATACGAAGTTTTTACTGAGATTATAAACATATTACTTAATTAAAAATTATATTTCATGTATTATGTTGTTTATAGTGTAAAACTGTATTATAGTTCTTCGTATTTATATTACATTTACATTATTACGTAGATATACAATATTTTACTAAGAACTAAGATTTTATATATTTTAAAATGTGTTTAGATGCCCGAATGGACACGAATCACAATCAAGTATGGAGGAATATTCGAGGGTTACGAATACAAATATGGGGATGAACAACTTGCCGCAATTCCACATTGTCTACTTTCGTTGTCATCTCTAAGAGCAACTATTGATTCAATCACGCAAACTAATTCGATGCGTACCCCGTATCTATTGTATTCCCTCGTGAGAAATCGCGCCGGTCAGCTAGTGAAGTCACTAATGACGAGTGATGAAGATTTAAATTGACTCATCGACTTCGAGGCAGATCCCACTGTCTGTGTTGTGACGATGAGTCCGAGATATCGGGCTGGAACAAGTATGTGGCAAACCCGATCACATGTCCCTTATTCTGATGATCGGGACCTAGTTGAGCAATCCATTAGGGATTTCGACAGACAAAAGTTCTTCGATGACGGACGAGAGGAGGAGGAATATGAGGAGGTGGAGCAAGAGGAGGAGGAAAACGAGGAGGAGGAGGAGGCGGAAGCGGAGGAGGAGGTAGAACAAGAAACATAACGAAGATTCGATGGATTCGGATGATCCGGATTACACTGTCGAAGAGGAGTCCGATGAAGATGAGCACGGCGAACATCAAAGCATCTACGGTACCATGTTGGAGTTTGCAACGTGAATGCGAAACGAGGGTGGTTACAATCGGTTAATGACATTACTCGAACAACCGAGTAACCTACCTATCACCTTTTCGTCGTTGGAGGAGGAAGATGGCGACTCGATTCCAGATATAGCAAACTGGCTAGTTTCGTTCTTCCCTATCGCTCAAACCGGCATAATTGGATGTCCTGATTTGAATGCGGTTAACGACGGCGTTCTTGAGGTGGATTCGATCTTCTGGAGTAGAGACGAGCTTACGGGTGCCGTGGGAGTGTGGCACTTAGAGCATCGACGGTCTTTTATGGTGTTAAAAGCTGATAGGAAATATACGTGGTTCGGATGTTTGCACGGGAAGTCGTGTCCTTTTATGTTGCGTGCGAAAAAGGATGCAGATGTTTGAGAAATATACAAGGTGGACAAGAAGCACACATGTGAGTTCGACTTCGAACGATTGGTGCCAAGAACTGTGAGTGCGAAGACTATCGGTGTATATTTCAGCCGACAAATGCGAAACGAGGGTGGTTACAATCGGTTAATGACATTACTCGAACAACCGAGTAACCTACCTATCACCTTTTCGTCGTTGGAGGAGGAAGATGGCGACTCGATTCCAGATATAGTAAACTGGCTAGTTTCGTTCTTCCCTATCGCTCAAACCGGCATAATTGGATGTCCTGATTTGAATGCGGTTAACGACGGCGTTCTTGAGGTGGATTCGATCTTCTGGAGTAGAGACGAGCTTACGGGTGCCGTGGGAGTGTGGCACTTAGAGCATCGACGGTCTTTTATGGTGTTAAAAGCTGACAGGAAATATACGTGGTTCGGATGTTTGCACGGGAAGTCGTGTCCTTTTATGTTGCGTGCGAAAAAGGATGCAGATGTTTGAGAAATATACAAGGTGGACAAGAAGCACACATGTGAGTTCGATTTCGAACGATTGGTGCCAAGAACTGTGAGTGCGAAGACTATCGGTGTATATTTCGGCAGGAAAAAAAGAAAGGGTGGTTAAGGTTAATGACATTATAAAAGAGTAACTACCTATCACATTTCGTCGTTGGAGGAGGAAGATGGCGACTCGATCCGGATTATAGCAAAAACCGACTAGTTTCGTTTCCTATCGCTCAAACCGGTAAATGTGGATGCTGTTTGAATGCGGTTAACGACGGCGTTCTTGAGGTGGATTCGATCTTCGGAGTAGAGACGAGCTTACGGGTGCGAGGGAGAGGTGGCACTTAACATCGATCGTTATGTTCTTAAAACCGGCCTTAAAGTGCGACGGGAAATACGTGGAAGGAAAGTTGACCTTTTTGCTGTGCGAAAAATGGATGTTTAGATATACAAGGGTGGACAAGAAGCACACATGTGAGTTCGATTTCGAACGATTGGTGCCAAGAACTGTGAGTGTGAAGACTATCGGTGTATATTTAGACAAATGGGAGAGAGGGGTCCTGATTCTTTTTTTTTAAAAAAAACCCCCGGTTTAAAAATCTAAAAATTTTTACCCGGTGTGACGTCATAAATATATGATTATTAAATTATATAAATACATAGGTATTTTAATAATACTAATAAATATTAAAAATGACTTACAAATATATAAAATAAATATAAGCATATTTACGACTCCCAACCGATGTGGGATGAGTGTAAGTAGTTAGATGGAAAAAAAGTTGATGAAAAAGAAGAATAAACCATCCCACATCGAATAGAGAAGAAAACCAAACAGAAAATTAACCTATAAATCCCTCCCTCCTAGTTAGATGGTAATAATAATTAGTTTACCAACATTAACATAAATGCAGTTTAAATTTATTAAGCATTTCTCATTTATGAAAATAGGGTTTTGTTTTCGGTTATCATACTAATTGAAACCGAACATGGATCGGTTATCGGCCAACAGAAAAACCGATCGGTTTTGAATTTCTGAAATCGAACCGATTTGCAATCCTATTTTTTTCAATTTTGTTTTTTTTACATTCAAACCGAGTTACCGGCTCACATGTAGTGTAGTTGGTATTCCCACTTCTGCGCATGTGATTGATCTTGTGTAAGGTCTTGGGTTCGATTCCCGTTAGGGACGATTTCTAATAAAAATTTCCTTAAAAAAAAAAATCAAACCGAGTTGACCCGGTTCTCGGGTACCGGTTCAACCGGTCGAACCGGCCGGGTCGCACTGGGTCGATAGCCAAAATGAGCCAGTACGTAACCCGGCCCGGATTTTTGATCGGGTCCGGGTCAAACTGGTTGAATCGGTCGGGCCGGGCCAGGTTTCAAAACATAGTCCATGATAAGGCCTCGCGACATCATTGACGAGTTGCGTCGTAGATTCGGTGTCGAAGTTAAGTACTAAAAGGCACTTCGTGGTCGGAACATGGCCATCACGATGATTTACGGCGACCACGATGATTCTTATAAGCTGCTACCCAAGTACCTCCATATGCTGAAGCAGTTAAACCCCAGAACAATAACCCATTACAGCACCGAGGAAGACAATCGGTACGAGTACGTTTTTGTAGCGTGGGGCCCGTGTATAAATGCGTTTATGTTTAACTTGAGGCAGGTCATCGTAGTTGATGGCACACATCTGAAAGGGAAGAATACCGGCATGCTATTCGTAGCAGTGACGAAAGACTGCAACGAGCAAGTCCTGCCGCTTGCGATAGGCATTGGCCCGATAGAGAATAACGATTCGTGGACATGATTTATGACCAAATTAAGGATAGTGTACCCGTCGACCGAGGGCCTAGTCATCGTATCTGACCAACACGCGATTATTAAGCATGCCGTTGAAGAGGTGTATCCTGAGACAACTCATTGTCTGTGTTGCATCCATCTGAGCAACAACCTCGCTCCTTACGGTCGCGCAGCAGTAAGGATATTTTGTAGGGCCACCAAAGTATACACAAAATCGGAGTTTCGAAGAAAAATGGCTTCACTAAAGGCGAAGAGTTAGGAGGCACACGATAAAGTCATGGAAATTGGTCCGGAACGGTGGGCCCTCTCGCATTGCAATTCTCGGCGTTACTGTTTTTTGATGTCAAATTGCGTCGAGTCATTCAACGCGAGGCTATTGTGGGCCCGACATCTGCCGATATGTTCCCTAATTGATACCGTGCGGTTCATTATGGAAAGTTGGTTCAACGAGCGGCGGGCGAACATGCATGCACACGACCATAGCCTAGTCGAGGTTGCTAAAATGAAGTTGCACGAGCAGGTTGAAAGAAGACGCACGTATCCAGTGACGATCGTTGGCGAGGATGTTTTCACAGTGAACGATGGGGAACGAGATTTTAAGGTCCGATTAGGAGCAAGATGAAGCTGCCAGTGTCGTAAATTCGATCTGGATCTTATTTCATGCGAGCATGCTGCAGCCGCTATTATGTAAGTGTTCATTAGTTTTAACATATTCCCTTACAGACTATTTCTGTTATAAGTACACTAACAAAAAGTTACCGAAGTCACAGCGGCAACGATATGTATGACTTCATATCGGCGCTCTACAGTACGGAAGTTCATAGAGATTTATATGATCACCAGTTTCATGTGTTACCTCCACATCAGCTCTGGACCGTGCCCGAAGAAATATCAAATGTGCCAACAGTGCTCCCTCCCTTGACGAGAAGATCCGCCGATCGGCCGAGGTCATGGTGATATAGATCTGGCTTAGAGGCAAGCGCCGGTACAAGAACTAGAGGATCTAGGAAGTGTGGCCTCTGCAAAGAGCATGGGCATATAAAAAAGAGGACCTGTCCCACCAGACTGTGATTTTATTTCTCTATATATTTTCGATGTTTCTCTATATAAGTTTGATGTTTAAGTATTCGCGACATATGACGTTTATGCGAAGAATGTTGGTTTATTATATTGTATAATGACAATTAAAGATCTAAACATTAATAGTTCTCCGTAAAATATCTATATATCTCTATATAAATAATATTCCGATCATTTATGCATTTAAATATTAAATATAAAATATGTATGGAGAACTATGCTCTTTTACATTTCTCCATTAATGTTTAAAGTATATTACGTCATAGATCTCAGAATATTACTTATAAATTCCCGTAAAGCGTTATACAAATCTTCGATTTATAGTACTCTATATTCGAAAAATTGAGAGCAATTGTTTTACGTTGTTTTATGCAAGTTGCGAGATCTGGCTTTTACGTTGTTTTATGAAAGTTGAGAAAATTGAGAGAAAGATTCAGAAAATATTTGAGAGAAAGATTTAGAGAAAAATTGAGAGAAAATTGAGAAAAAATTGAGAGAAATTGAGAGAAATTGTTTTACGTTGTTTTATGCAAAAGGGAGTGAAAGTTGGATTTATTCTACGTTGTTTTATGAAAGTTGAGAAAAAATTGAGAGAACGATTGAGATAAATATAGATTTATAGTAGTCTCTCAATTTAAATTGATAAAATTGAGAGAAATTGTGAGAAAAACTATATTCGCCAGTTTAAATTGAGAGAAAAATTTAGAAAAAGTTGGATTTGTAGTACTCTTTCAGTTTAAATTGAGAGAAATTTGTTTTAATAGTAGTGTCTCAAAACGGATTTATAGTACTCTATATTCGTTACCTTCTATCTATGGAAAAATTGCAATATTATATACGGAAATATTATATCATGGGTAATAGATAAATATAAGGAGTACAATAAATTAATATATCTGAATATAAATACCATATATCTCTGTAGAGATATATAAAATGTCTTACATAATATAAATACCATAAATGTCTTAAAAAACAAACTAATCATCAACCGGTTCTACCACGACGCAGATAAACCAAATTCCCATCCCCATAATATGCCGAATACTCCAAATGTCGAGCTCATTCTGGACGAGTTCTGTCATCGGCAGGCCATCGATTAACCGATGCACGGATAATAGGGCATATACACCGCAATTGACTTGGTCTCTTTGTACGAACTGTGCTCGTTCGAAGACCTCCAAATGCATATCACGCCAAGCTTCTTGACGTGGTTGCCCGTACACCCGTTCGAAGTAGGTGTTGTAATCGAACAATCTGTACATCATCCGTGTAATCGGTTGTATGCTCTCTCTCCGCATCTACCGATATGATTTGTCGGAAATCGCCCACAACGAGTCGTACAACTCGACAGTCCATGTATGCAGACGGATTCTCACGGTGACCCAGTGAGCTCCGGTGACAAAGCAAACAAGTATGAGCTATAGCAATCCGTAAAAGAACATTAGTTCGCTGCATTACACTAATATATCGCCATAATTTTAATTAAATTCGAAGATATAACTTACGTATTGCAGCCCCGGTGCCCATTCTCTCGCAGCTTGTTGCAGCGCCTCGGTAGGCTCCCATGCATCTACGTTCATCCCGTTGTTCGACCAAGAATGTTGCATTTGAGACCAATACAATACATATTGTTAGCATTTTAAGAAAACAATTTTGTATAAAACATTACCTACTTACCCAAAAGTGTACGGGAAGAATGAGAGTTGGGACGCTCCGCACACCATGAAGTAGACCGTCTCCTCTCGCCAATTGCCTCCTCAGGGTACCCAAATAGCATTCGATCATGTAATGGGTAAGCATCTTGGAAACATCTTCGAGGATATCAAACCACGAGTGCGACAAATGATATCTCGTGGCTGTGTAGACGTGGTTACCAAATTCATTGTGTGCGCGACGTCACGCCTGATATTCCTTGAAGCCAAGGACAGACCAATCGCCGAAGTAACGAGCGAGATTCCTCTTCGGGGCAACATACGGCGACGTAATTGCATGAGAGGGTCTTTTCGTGCGCATTCCACGTCCACGTGGACTACTCGGCTCTTCTTCCACAGGAGCCTTCTCTTTTCCCTTTCCGACTCTCCGGTTGATACCGACATCTTCCGCCGGCACAACTTTCAACGGTTCAACTTGTATCGGGGACACTATAAGTGCCCACGATGCGGAGAAATCAACACCGTATAGCGAGTGATCTTCATCGGGTTCCTATATATGTAATTTTTATGTTAAATATAAGTAAATATCTCCGTAAAAAGTACATAAGTCTCAATAAAATACATGTTAGTTCTCGGTACAGACAATAGTATCATATACTGAAATATTGTTCATGAAACTAGTAATAGCCTACCTCTGACACCGGACTGGGAGAAGCAGAAGGCTGCGCGGGCTCATGGTATGGAAGCAGCAACGGCTGGGTGGACACGGGTCGATCATGAAACTTCTTCGTGCGTGCCTCGGATGCGACGGACGAGTCGCTGCTGTCAGTCACGACATCAACAACTGTGTCGACCCGACCAGATGATGCATGTGGAGTTGCTCCACGAGTACCAGAAATTGAATGTCGACCGGAGATGCCGCGACTCTCGGAATATCGACCGGAGATGCCGCGACTATCGGAGATGCCGCGACTATGTGAAACTGAGTATCGACGACCCTCCTCGACATGACTATCCGGGCGGTACGACTGTCCTCCCTCATCCGCTGACTTTCGCTCCGACTTATTTTTGGAGAAAACGTTTTTGATCTTCTTCCAAAACTTTTTCTCTCGAGGAGTCATGTCTTGAGTCTCAAGACTGCTAAACTCCTCTGAAGTCGCCGGAGCCTGATTTCGTCCGGATCGTCTTTGCATGCCGGGTGGGGATGCAGGCGGAGAGTGGGGTGCTGTAGGGCCGCGTGGACGAGGAATGCCCATCACTCTGGCTCGCTCAGATCCAAACTGGACGACAATCGGCTCTCTATACGGTACGCCAAGTGCCTCGCCGGACAGCGTGCTCACATAATAATCAGTCAAGAGCTATGCTTCCTCCTCCACCATCGCTCCGCATTCCAACTATGTATAAAACACGCAATGTTACATAATCAGAATATAATAAAATATAAACAGCGAACTATATAATTTAAATAGAGATATATTATTTGATATGGTTTCTTATGACATATAAATATGTAGAAGATTATAGTTCTTCACAGTATAAATATATTTTACCATATTTTTATTTGGAGTGAACAAACATAGTTCTTTACCTCATCGTCGAAGAAGCCAGCGAAGGTCCCTCTCACTCTCGGGAAATTCCACCTTAACAGACGTGGAAGCGCATGTCGGTCCACCAAGTTCGCACAAGCCCTCCCGAATTCGGGGATGCAATCGTAAGCCCATGCTTGTAAGGCCCAGACGGGCCCGCTAAACACATAAGACACTTTACATCATGCAAGAGTGTTGGGGATGAATTGCTTGTAGTGAAGCAATGCTCGGTATGCATACGCTCCCCACGGGAATTCCTTCCATTCGTTCAGGTTGTCCACTAACACCCAAACGAAGTCATCGATTAGTCTCGGCCTCGGACGCTTTCACGTAGTCGGCTGCCGAAACGCCGTTCACCGCGTGTTCTCTGAAAATATCCTCCAACTCGGATATTTTCAATCTCCGATTGCCACAAAATACAGCCCTTGCACGAACCGTGGAAGCATCATGCTCCATTGTTGGGTCAAATGTCGATGACCCAAACATCAACCCCGAGACCAGGGCGAATTCCAGCGGACCGAACTTCAAATGACGATCCGTTATTTGAAACCAAATGTTGTTGGATACAAAGTCGGCGAAGGAAACTTCACGGCACATGAGCTGGTGGAGAGCTTTGCTCGCACTTACACTCCCCACCCATTCCATCAAATGGCCGAAATGGCTAGTCTCACTGAATTGTACATATAGGGTGTCACCGCCGACGGCCGTCAGTGTGTCGCGGATAAGTGGGATCACATCCCACTTGTAATGAATCATAATTTGAGGTTTAGCCGACCTGGCTACGTACCTCAAAAAATACCATTGACTCTGCATGAACGAAAAATATCAAATTAGTTCACCATAATTTAGTAGTATAGCTCTGTAATGCACGGTAACAAATAATTTACAGCGAATAATAATGTTCTACGAGACATATACTAATTATAACATCTCAATAAATTCAATATATTCATAATACTTTCAATGTCTCCGTTTAAAACACATATTTCACGGCAATATATAACAAATTAATATGTATATATACGAGACAGACTAATTAGAACATATACACAAATTAGAACATATAAACAAATTAGAACAAGTCGACGAGACAGACTAATTAGACAGACTATAATATGTTTTAAACAAATTAGAACATGTCTACTAATTAGAACATATAAACAAATTAATACATTAAAATGTGGATTAATTAAATTCGTATTATATCTATTAATATTTCATTAAAATATATTAATATTTCATTAAAATATATTATATCCCTATTATAAATTTGTCAAATAAATATGTTAAATATTTTAGGTAACTGTACGCTAAATATTATAGGTAAATATTTGACAATACGTTCAAATACATTAAATACTTAAAATTCAAAATTATTAAAATACAAATTTGATTCAATGTATTATATATTTAAATATGTAAATCCGTAGTATTATACATTATATATATCACGATTGAATTATAATATATTAATATATATTAATACTTTAAAATACATAAATACTAATTTAATTTAAAACACACTATAATATAATATAAACAAATTAATACATTAACATGTGGATTAATTAAATCCGTATTACATCTATTAATAATTCATAAAAAATATATTAATATTGAATTAAAATATATTATATCCGTATTATAAATTTGTAAAATAACTGCGTATTATAAAATCCATATTTTAATAATTTTGAAAATATGCCAAATATTTTACAATACGTTGAAATACGTTAAATATTTTAGGTAACTATACGTTAAATATTTGACAATACATTCAAATACGTTAAATACTTAAAATTCAAAATTATTAAAATACGGATTTGATTAAATGTATATTAATAATACATTATATATTAAATATGTAAATCCGTAGTATTATACATTATATATATCACGATTGAATTATAATATATTAATATATATTAATACTTTAAAATACATAAATACTAATTTAATTTAAAACAGACTATAATATACTATAAATAAATTTTATAATATTAATACGTAAAATATACTATAATATAAATCCCTACTAAAATTAATATATTAATATTTATTAAAATATTGAAATTTATTAATATATTATATATTAATATGTATCTTATTATAAATATTTTACTCAAATATATTAATAATATAAATAATATATATACTAATTAATCTTAAAACATAATTCATCCTCCGTATAAATTCCGTATATCTATGTATTATGTATATATACTATAACAGATATTTTATTTGGGGATATAAAACTTTTAAAGACTAAAACACGGAAATTATAATCGCTTTTGTTCATATCACTTACAATATTTAAAATAATTACCAACCCTAATTTTATGAACATCTATACAATAATTACAAACCCAAAATATGAACTACAGAAGTTTCAGATACGCTTATCTAAGACCACCGATCATTACTAACACGATAAAACACTACTTTTCATTTACAAAAAATCGGATTCTGGTCTACTAACCTGCGAGGCGGCATTATATTCATCCATTTTGATGAAGCTTCAAAAATCTTCACAAATACAGGTATTTTGAAGATAGTCGTGTCGGGGAGCTTCACAAGATATCGGTTTTTGCTTCACAACAGAGTAGTGTCGATAGACCTTCAAAAGACGAATTTTCAAAGTTGTTTTTCTTTAGCCCCGGCTCTGAAAATATAACTATTGTTGATGGAGTGGGGAGGGAAATAACTGTTGGGTAGAAAATCATATGAAACGTTAATAAAAGTGGGGAGGGAAATAAATGTTGATGGAGTGGTGTGACTTCACAAATACAAACTACTCGGGTGTTTTCGGTTGAAATCCCTTCTTTTAAGGGATCGAATCAAATATATTAAAAAATCCTAAATTCAAAAAACATTTGTTTATTTCCTTTTTTATTTAGGGAAAAAAATCCAATCAAATATATTAAAAAATCCCTCAACAACGGCTTTAAATTTCCTTTCTGCCAAAGCTGCAATATTTTTATGCCAAAGTTACAAACCCTAATTTCTTATTACACTAAAAAAAATTAAAAAATCGAATCCCTCAACAGGCTTTAAATATTCTTGCATGTAATGTCCTCGTTTGGAGTGCGTGACAAAAAATATTTCTACATTTACAAACCCTAATTTCATATTTATTCATTAAACAAAAAAAGGGATTTTACGTCAAATTTAATATGTATTTCACTAATTTCTTATTTATACAAACCCTAATTTCCTATTTATACAAACCCTAATTTCGGATTTTATACATAACCTAATTTACAAACCCTAATTTCGGATTTTATACATACCCTAATTTACAAACCCTAATATTTATACATAAAATTACAAACCCTAATTTCTTATTTACAAACCCTAATTTCTTATTTACATGAAAAAAAAGCCTTCATATTTATACAAACCCTAATTTCTTATTTATACAAACCCTAATTTTTTATTTATATAAACACTAATTTCTTATTTACAAACCCTAATTTCTTAAATATAAACCCTAAAAAAATCGGAATTTACAAACCCTAATTTCTTATTTACATGAAAAAAAGAAGAAATGCAAGTCAACTCGCGCCTTTAATATGTATTGCATTCTCTGTTTGCAGAAACATAGATTGACTCGCGGCAGGGTGGCGTGAGAATCTGCACTGTAGTAGACATGCCCTTCCAAGCAGTCAAAGCAGCCTTCAATCTTCAGCAGCTGGTGTCGTCTAGCTCACCAGCAACACCCAACAAACATGTCAGCGCAACAGTCTTCAACAGGTAAGGACACTGCTGCGTGTCAGCACAGCAGAATAGGGACATAAATGTCCGGCTGAATAGTGATGCAATTTTTAATTTTGAGTGGCAACTTGTGCTATTTTGAAGTAATAGTGAGTATTCTTGACAATTTCTCATAAAAGACGAGGTTTAAGATATATTTATTTGAATGCATTAGGCTTTTCTCATATTTTTTTAATTAATATTCATGTACATAAGCATCGTATACATGCGACGAAAATAAATGTCCACACGGAAGGATCTACTGTATAAGTCAAAACTGTCCTATTGGATGGATGGCTAAAAATTAGTTTATATTATAAAAATATACAAATTTAAATCGCTTAAATAATTGATTTAAAGCAAATAAAGAAATTCCCAATCACCTTCTTCCCCACTGCAAATTCCTCGATCTTTACCACCGCATTCGAGATCTACAAAACCTTGTCGAAATCCAATACGCGTAACTGATTCGATTCCCCAGCCAAATCGGAGATATGGCGCAATACACACAGCAATTCCTCAACAGCGTGCTCTCGCAGCGGGGGCCGGCGGCCCTGCCGTACGTGGAGGACATGAAGTGGCACATCCGGCAGCACCTGATGCAGTTGGTGGAAGCCTACCCCTCTCTGCAGCCGAAGACAGCCGTATTCACTCACAACGATGGCCGCACCGTCAACCTCCTCCAAGCCGACGGCACCGTCCCGATGTCGTTTCAAGGCGTCACCTACAACATCCCGGTCATCATCTGGCTTATGGAGTCCTACCCTCGCCACGCGCCTCTTGTTTTCGTTAATCCGACGCGCGATATGATCATCAAGCGCCCTCATCCCTTCGTCTCCCCCAACGGAGTCGTATCGATCCCGTACATACACTCGTGGGTATTCCCGGCCTCCAATTTGCTCGAATTGGCGCGGAATTTAGGTCATTTCTTCGCGCGAGATCCGCCGCTTTACTCGCAAAGGAAGCCGTCGAGCCCTAACCCTAACCCTAATCTGAATTCGGGTTACGGTAGCATGAATTCGTCGGTAGGTGCGGCCGCTGCGCGGCCGGCGATACCTCCGAGGGAATACTCGCCCTCGCCGACTCCTCCTCCGCCGTACGGGAGTGGCAGGATGGAGGATCCGGCTGAGGTTTTCAAGAAAAACGCGATTAACAAGCTTGTCGAGAGTTTGAACGGCGATATTAGGGAGATGAGGAAGGCGAGCGAGGGTCAGATGGACGGCGTATTTGGTGCGCAGGCGGTGCTGCGTAAGCGCGATGAGGAACTCAGAAAAGGGGTGAAGGAAATGCAGGACGAGAAGGAAGCATTGGAGCAGCAGCTGCAGATGGTGTTGATGAATACTGATGTGTTAGAGGGATGGTTGAGGGATAATGAAGGGAAATTGGGTGCTAATAAGGTTGATGATGTTGATCTTGATGAAGCGTTTGAGCCATGTGATGCATTGTCGAAGCAGATGTTGGATTGCACAGCTTCGGATATGGCGGTGGAGGATACAATATACGCGTTGGATAAGGCGGTGCAGGAAGGGGCGATACCGTTTGATCAGTACTTGAGGAGTGTGAGGCTTTTATCACGCGAGCAGTTCTTTCATCGCGCCACAGCCTCGAAAGTTAGGGCTGTTCAAATGCAGGCTCAGGTTGCGAGTATGGCTTCGAGGACACCACCCCAGTATGCTTACTGATGAGGTTTCAATCGGTGAGGTTAAAGCATTTTGGTCAGTATGATGATGGTGAAATGACTATTTGGAATTATGGTTTATATCTTACTCTGTTAATGTCGGTTAATGTATACATGTTACTGCTCAATTTCTTGATGGTAGAAAGCAGAATTTGGTTTCGTTTGTATTCGTATGACTAGGGCCCAAGAGGGCAATAATTTTTACTTCGTAGCTTAAACAACTGATATAGCATATATATACCTTCGTGCATTTTTGGTAGATTGCCTTTATTGTCTTACACTTTGGTGACACGATACATGGTTGAACTGTTATTTGGAGGTTTTGATGATTCGTTCTTGTTGAAGGTGTTGGTTATGTTGTTGTGATATGTTTATGACTTGTTATGTTCTTGGTAGTATTACCAATACTGTTTTACACATTGGTGACAAGATTCTGATTTTGAGGCATATGGTGAAATTGAACTCTCATTCCGAGGTTTTGGTGTTTTGTTCTTGTTGGAGTTGTTTATGTTGTTGTGATATGCTTGTGACTTGTTGGAAGTCTTGATCCTTAGTTTAGTACATTTGAGGTGTAGGATTATCCTTTTCATGCTAGCATTCTTCTCCTAGCGAGCGATCGGATGTGATCAAGTTCATTTTGGTTGGTTATGTGGGAACATCAGTCTTATCTGCATAAAGTGATATATGTCGAAGTTCTTTAGTTTGTTGTGTTAGACTTCCTCTGTTATTCTTTACAGATTACTCTGCAGAGATGAAAAACTAGAAACATTCATTTAAGGATAATAAGATAAGTATATGTGTTAAGAGGTGTAGAAGTGTGCTTTTGTGAATTTCATATTCTTCCCGTGGGCTCAAAATCTGATCTTTATTTATATAGCAGGTTCATTTGGATTTGGGGTTGTACTTAGATTCTATACACCTTAAAACATCTTTAGTTAACATAATTCTCTAGTGCAGAGTTTGTGAGCTTTTATAGTACACTAGGTCATCCCTCTTGTATCTGCTATAACTCAGACCTGCCATTTACCATAATTCTTGTGGATTTAGGATTAAATGGGAGCATATTACCTCTTTACGTCCATATTGAATCGTCCTGTCCTCAATTTGTTCTTAACTACGTCTATGTTTTTCTTTTCCCACCTTGAGCCCCCAGCACCAAGTAGAGTTCTGTAGATTTAACATAGATTTTAAAAGGAAAATATGGGATTATATGCCATTCTCTATTTGACCACTTTTCCTTTTGTTACTTTTTTGTGTAATAATGTGTTACACTGTTTTCTCCTTTTCTTTTAGTTGCTTCCATGATACTATTCATGTTGCCTCTATTACACTTTCGTATTATATTTCATGTTTATTACTATTATTATCAATATATGATGTTGTACATTGTTATACTCCCTTCTGTCATCCTTATCATTTTAGTAATTTTAAGACTATTATCATATCCCAGAGGCTACTAATTTTAAATACATGAAGATTATAGTTCATTTTCAATTAGTGTGCAATCGATTTCTGTTGTCATTTGACCTATTTTTCTAGAGTACGCTGGCTGTATCACATGTGGTTATAACCATGATATATGATTGATTTGATTCTACCATCATGCATCTCTTAATAGATTCTTCTCAGCTGCATGTCATCATAGATCAATAGAAAATCTTGCAAGATTGCAATAACTGGAGTATGATTGAAAGTATTAGATAAATCCATTACTAATGGGCATCCAACTTGTGAAAAGGGTGACAAAAGCTATTTGAGTGGAGTGATAAATTACTTTTTTTCACCACAAATGAAAGATCTACCTTTTAATGTTCGATTAATTCAAATAAGTGTAATGCATGGCTCGAGGTGTTTTCTATACTTTTATGTTGCAAAAGTATAGGCATCTTATGTTCTTGAAACAATTACGATCTTTTGCTTAACCGAGTCTGCTCTGTCCTTTGGAACCAAAAAGGGGAATGTCTTTTGGCTTGAGGAACCATATACCTTTCGGGGATTTGGATTCTCATCAATGGTTACGTTACTAAATTGATATTCTTGCTTCTATGGACAAATACTGGTTAAAAACTTAAAATGCAAATTATGGAAATCTAACTAAATTGATTGCCAACTTAATATGCATCGTCAAAGACCAAAAAGAAAAACATCAACATGATTAACAATAACAAAAAATCAAGAGCCTTACAATAATCACACAAATTAACACAATCAATCATTAGACTAAGTAAAAATTACACTTTTCTCCCTCAATACGAAGGGCAGAATGTAATTACATACTCCTTAGCCATACAAGTATCAAGTAGAAGCCTTAGGACAAAAATCCTTAAAAAACTTCGAATATGGAGATGGTTTGCGTGACTTAGGGCTCCGAAACCCCCCCTTGCAACAATACTCATCACTCCCTATCCCCAGGAAAGCATTCTTGCATCCCACCACCCGCCTCTGCCGCCGCACCGCCAGATTCTCCGGGCAGCACGCGTTCAAGTCAGCCTCATACGAGGCGACTCGACACCCTTCCCCGCCCGCGGTCACCACTGAAACGGGGAGGTTGAACCCGTCAACGATGCTGACGTCGTAGAAGTGGGTGGGGCTGACATGGGTCCCGAGCGTCAGCTCGACCCAGGGGCGGAGCCAGGATTTCGAACTGGGGGGGCGAATTATGTGTGAGGTTCAGTGAGTCTCATCCCCGAAAAAAAAATTTTAGTGTAACAATGAGCATAAGGAATTCAAAAGTACAATTTATAAAAGCAACAAAAAAAAAACGAGTCTAAAACGAAATACAAAAAATTACCAGATTACAATATCTTCTTAGGCATTTGACGGCGTTCTTGAATAGCTCGCCGGTGGGGTCGATTTCGTCCGACGACGGCGAACTCGCATCCTTCCCCTTTCTCGCTCTCTCATCAATCGTCGGACGGGCAGAGTGTTGCAAAAGAAGATGAACAAGATATATGTAGATCCAAAATTTGGATCTAGATATGAAGGATGCAAGGAAGAAATAAAACTTTTAACTTTATTAGAAGCAAAACCGACTCAAGATACAAGAGCGACTCATCTTAATATATGAGCAAAAAATAGAAACTGCAACAGGAAGAAAAAACGTGATAATGAGAAACACGATTTTATAAGTGATTTACAAAACATATATGAAATGACAGACATATCTGTAGTGTATTTAAACACAATCCAAAATATGGGCAATAAATGCGGAATAAATTGAGCAAATTAACATCGAAAATTTTACGTGGAAAACCCCTCAAATTTAGGGTAAAAATCACGGAACTCTTGTCCAGAAAATCTCCACTATGTAATGTCAATTACACAATTTTCTCCCTATCACAAGTAGAGGAACCACCAAACAATAGCAACAAGCAAACAACAATAATCCTCTAAGAATTTCGAATCGTTTATCGCTCCGTTTTCCGATTTTAGCTTCGACTCAACTTATGCCTTCCGACTCAATTTAAGTCTCTCACGTCCGACTTCTCTTTGTTAACAAAAGATATTAACAAAACATCAAATGGGCCATTTCTTTTAATTCTTGATGGGCTAAATTAATAACAACCATTATGGGCCAATTTTTCGAGCCCAAATCCCAACAATATCTTCATCTTCTTCATTGGTTGCTTTGATTTTGCAACACAGAGTTCCGCTCTTCCGGCGACAAGCCGATCAATTTGATCAACTCGGATCCCAACTGTGTTGGAAGCTCGATATTGTCGGGCAACGCCGCCGATTTGCTTGCGTGGCCTCTCGAAGAAAGTTCGGGGGGCGGTTGATCAAGAAAGAAAAAAAAGGGGAAAAAGAAAAAAAAGAAAAAAGGAAAGAAAAAAAGGGAAAAAGGAAAAGGAAAAAAAAAGGAAAAAAAGACTCGAAGAAAAGGGGGGGCGCCCCACGCGCCCCCCCTGTCTCCGCCATTGGCTCGACCACGGTTGCTGGGGGCGTCTCGCCCCATGCAGCGGAGGTGGGCGGTGTGGTTGAAGTAGCAGCCGGTCCAGGCCCACATCCTGCCCGACCACCATTTGGGGGTTCTAACCACAGCGTGGTGGGCGCACTGGAGATGGACTCCCCCGTCATGGAGGGCGATGTGGTGTGTGCAGGGGCGGATCCAGGATTTTTGGTTAGGGGGCGAAATTTATTGGGGCTTGAGTTTTCTTTGTACGGGGGTTCGGGGGCGGAGCCCCCGAAAAAAAAAATTTAGCACATTTTTCTACTTAAATCTAATTATACTTATTCTTTATGTCTTATTTAAGGATTATATTCTTCTTTCATGAATAACTCATATATTTTTTTATATTTATTCGAAAAACATAATACACAATCCTATTTTGACATCACTCTAAATTTAGTTAGAGGAAAATATCTAACTGAGGAATTAATAAGTATTTAAATGATAGTTTATTCATACTTCAAATGTTCTTAATTTTATATCAATAAGTACATGAAAAAAGAAAACACAAACATAATATATTAATTGCATCAAACAAAAAACATAGTATATTAACTGCATCAAGTTATATAAGTGGACTCTATCAAACTAGGTATCTAAAACTTAAAATCTACACATCCACTAAAATATGAGACACTTAATATACCTTTTTAAATATTTTTCAAAGTGGGCGAATTCGAAAATTTAATTGGAACAAGTATAAAAATTACTAGAAATAAAAGATAATTCGTAGTATTGCACAAAAATTCGGGGAGGGGCGGTCGCACCCACCCGCCCCTGGGTGTGTGCAGTTTAGTTGTTCACGATGACGAGATCGTGAGATGAGTGTCCGTCTGTAATCAAGAAAACGAAGATGATCGAAAATACTGAAATTATTGAAAACTTTTTTATCGAAAGCTTTGAAGATCGATGTGAAGAAGTAGAGGTAAGAGAAGAGTAGGAAGGCGTTGTTGTACATAAGAATATAATGCATAGCAATAAGAATGAGAGTGAAGTTAGGAATTAGTGCATATAGTGGGAGAGAAGACTGATATTTTTCCATTTCTTTCTCAATTTAATTGTTGGAAAGGAACTGCATGATTTGTGGTTTTTGGGAATTTGGTCTACTTTCTTAATTGCCTTTTCATTTTTCTTTTTATTAGATCACTTTTGTGGTCTTCTTGCATAATTGAGTTAGTTGGGTCCAGAAAACCTTTTTTGAATGCCACTATTTTGTACTCTTTTTTCTTTATCGACGTGTAAATTAGATAAAAACCCATTTCTATATAAATCACGTTTCAAAACAAACCAAAATACACAAACATACACCTACAATCAATAATAAGGAATCAATCATCAAATTATTGAAAGAAATATTGTTCATATATTCTTGATGTAAATTAATTCTCAGTTTGATCGACAAAATGTGATCATCTAAATTAATTCTTCATCCGGCCAGACCCCAAACATTAAATCATGTTCATATTAACCAAGAAATTATTGCGAAATTCAATAAAGAAATATTGTTCCAACGAACAAAAATAAACATACCTGGCAAAAACACAATCAACAAATCAAACACCCTTTTCTCCAATTTCAGTTCAGAGAGACAAAATGCAATCACAATTTCATAAAACATCAATTCATATCCATATTAACAAAGAAATACTTGAAATTCAATAAAAAAAAAATACAAACTCGACCAATATCTTTCCAACGACAATGTAAATCTAACCAAAAAGACTCAAATCTACAACCAAACAATCAAGAAACAATCACCAAATCAAGAACCTTAATTACCCCAATCCTCAATTCGGCGGACAAAAAGTGATGAAATACCTCTTAGCCATACAACTCTTGAGCCCACTCTCTTCATCATAAGCATAAGTATAAGCCCTCGGACAAACATTCTTAAAAACCTTGGAATACATCGTCTCCTTACATGTACTCGAACTCCCATACTTTCCCGTACAACAATACTTATCATCCCCAACCGCCAAACAAGCACTCTTACACCCCACCACCCTCCCCTCCTTCCTCACCGCCAACTCCTCCGGGCAACAAGCATTCACATCCGCCTCACACGCCGCCACGCAGCAGCCGGCGGCGCCGCCACCCACCGGAATCATCGCCACCGGAAGATTAAACCCATCCACCAAACTAACATCATAATAATGAGTCGGATTGGTCGGCGTTCCGAGTGTCATCTCCACCACCGTGGCCGGTGGCGCGCCGCCACTCCCCATGCAGCGGAGCTGCCCGTTGCAGCCGCCGGTCTCGCATTCGCCGCTGCCCGTTTGGTCGAAGCAGCACCCTTGGCGGGCCCACATCCTGCCGGACCACCACTTTGGGGCGTTGATGATGATTTGCTCGTCGGAGGAGAGGGGGAAGCCGCCGGATTTTAGGGTTTGGTGTCCAGAGTTGCCGAGAATCGCCGGCCATATGGGCTCCTTGCAGTTGTTTACGACGATTAGTTGAATCCCATCTGCATTATTAAGAAATTAAACGTAATATTGTCACAATTAATCAAGAAATTATCAGAAATTGAGTTTATTAAAATCAAGAAAGTTAAACTCACTTGAGGTGAAGAACAACATGAAGAAATAGAGGGAGAAGTAAAGGATTGGCGTAGGCATTTTTTTTCTTGAGTTTTGAAAGAATTCACGAAATGCAGTGAAGAAGAAGCTAGAAAATGAAGTTAGAGAGAGAGAGAGAGAGAGAGAGAGAGAGAGATTTATAGAGTGAAGAAGTGGATGGGGGTAGAGGGAGGAGACGGTTATGCAGCATACACCATTTTTTCCGGTCAACTCTCTTTACGTGGAAAATGTGGAGGAAATGGATTAAATATTTATTTTATTTTTAATTTTTTTAGTATTTCTTATAATACTATATTTTTGTATTTTTTTACAAGGGAAAAATAAAATATAAATAATTGAGTGATCCAATTTATTGATTAGTGTAATTTGACGTCTTCGAACTTGGATTTATACAAATTGGCGTGATTTTCTAAGTATCTGCTTTTAATTTGATACGCTATTGGCCGCAGGAAGCAACAAATGATATTACCCCTGTCCCGTTATTTGTGGCTCAATTGGTTTCGACACGAAAATTAATAGAGTAGATGATAAAGTATGAGAGATGGGGTAGATGATAAAGTATGAGAGAAAAGATGAGTAAGATAGTAAGAGATTATGAGAGAAATGATGATAAAGTAGGAGAGAGAATGTAATAAAGTAGGAGAGAGAAGATAGAGTAGAAGATATGATAATATTTTTTTACCAAATTAGAAAAGTGAGCATAAATAATGGGACACCCCTTTCGGGAAAGTGAGTCACAAATAGCGGGACGGAGGGAGTATTAATTAAGGCTAATTAATGTAAAGAACTTAGTAAATATTTTATACTATGTCGAAAGTCCTTTTGTTAATGATTAATTAATTGGTGTAACTCTTTGATGCAACATAATTAATTGGGGGTAGAATAGTGATATAAGAAGTCGAAAGCCCCATTAATTTGCCCTTCAATTAATAGAATATATAAAACAGTCCATTGATTATCTTGAAGGGCCAACCCAAAACTCTAATGCTACTCAAGTCAAGTCGGGCCAAAATCAGCCCGACCCATTAAATCTAGCAAAATTTATAGAAGTGAGGTTAAGAAGATCTTACAAAATTAATCATTTCAGTCTATTTGCAACCATATTAAAGTTTTGTGTCCTTTTTCTTTTAATATAAAGAATGTCTACATGCATCGATTGGATAACGTTCTCGTAAAAATAGTACGACTGGATTCAGAATTTAGAGTTGGTTTTGGTGGTAGGGGTTGGCGGGGGTTGGTGGTGGCGGGGTGCAAAGGGCAAAATATGGAATTTCTTGAAAACGAATCTCCACTTTTGAGGGATGAAAAGAATTTTTAAAAAGAAAAATCAAGGCAAGTAGACAATTTAGAAAGCCACGGCACTCACCAACCCCTTTAAACCCGTTCCTGATTAACACTATGGTTCGAGTAACTCCTTCAAGTTAACGTCAACCCAATGAAGTATGTTCTTGATGAGGTTTTCAGCTTGCGCAGCTGGTTTAGGGACTGCACGCTTGAACGGCTAGTGGAAAGTATCATGCAAGCGTTTTACTTGTCACGTATAATCAGGGGCGAATCTAGGATTCGAAAGAGGGTTAGACAAATATGTGGATTTAGTCAACTTGAGATGACGAAATAATAAATTTTCTAAAGAACATAAAGAAAATCTGATCATAACCGTGTGCCTCCCCTAAATCCGCCCTTGACTGCAATACAAGAGCAATGATTGAAGAATGATATTTGAGTTGTATGTCGATATATTTGGACAAAGTAAATAACACATGTTTGCTTCTAATTCACGTAAACTAGGCATAGAGAAAAGGAGAAAATCTTACCCAAACAAAGATTCAATAGAGACAATCTAGCTGGGTGTAGGAGATGAATACAGATAATCTGGATTGTTAAAGCTGCTTTCTTGCCTACAACATATATAATGAATGTCCCTAATAGGATTAACATCAAACTATGAATTAGAATATCTCATTCGACTCATTATAGTTGCATCAGCTAATGTAACTTCAGAATATTGTACGGTTTGCCTACAAAACAATACAAATAGCTCTTGATGTTACCAATATCCTAATTTACCCTTCCAAATTGTTTGTATTGCACTCGAATTATTGGAGAACTCTGCACTTCCTTGATTAGTTCAAATAAAAATCACATTATAATTCACCAAATGTATAATTCCTTGAACTATATTTCTAATCACTAAATTGCACAAAAAATGACTTTAAAAATCTATTCGGCATCATAAATTAAATTTCGAAAGGAATAACATTTTTCTTAGCCGAAAAGGATGGGTAACTATGTTTTATAGCCGCATGTATAACAATATATGTATCCTAGCCATTTACAGTTTTTGTTGGATAGGTGGACCCACGTTCTGTACACTTGATGAATAAAATAGGTAAAAATCTAAGGATCCACACACACTATCACTTTCGAGAAACCCGATCGTCGTAGCCCTAGTCGTACAGCCATCATCGCCAACATCAGAACAGTCCATTTGTTGTTTAAACATCAATAAATACAAGGAATGGATCCCGCCTATCAAGTAAGATCTTCCATCTTTTTTGTTTTTATCGCAGCAGTAAAGCACTCGGTTGATTAAGCTTGAATATTACTCCTTCCGTCCCACAAATGTTGTCCCTTTTCTTTCCGGCACGGGATTTAAGGAGAGTTGTTAATGGTGTTAGTTGTGTGGGTCCCTTCACAATTAGTGAGTTGTATTAATTTCTCTCTCTTCTTTAATTTGATTGCAATTAATGTTTCATACAATAAACATTCAATTATTTTGTCCCAAGATTTTTATGTTACCATTTAACAGTAGTTAATTTCATCAAATTAACTACTTAAAAATTAAATTTATCATGAACAAAAGTTAACAATAAGAACAGTAAAAATACTAGCATGAAATACCAAAAATTGATCATTCCAAATTTAGCATCCAAAACCGAAAATACTGATATCCATGACCGAAAATTGATCATCCACAAACAGCTAACAATAGAAGCCGTGAGGGATTTTCCAAATTTAGCAAATGGAGCCAAAAAATATTCAAAATTCCCTCCACATATATTCTCTATATATACTCCACCACAAATTCAGAAAAGATCAAAAATCCTCTACCAAAACAGAGCAGTCAAAATGAGAAAAGATTTAAACAATGATTTTCGACACACAAACATACTCCCTCCGTCCCACGATTCGTGTAGTCTGCACGAAGTGGTTAGTTTCATAAAACGTCCAACAATTATATTTTATCGTATTATCTCTTAGAATTGCAATTATATCGTTTTTAATGCTCTTATGCTGATCGGATATAATCAGTAGACCTTCACGAAACCCAAAAGCCTCTCGCACCGGTGATAAGAACCAAACTGACTCAGCATCCTCAATAGGACCTATTCACACTGTGGTGGGTGGGGGGGGGGGGGGATCTACTCATTGCCATCCTTCATCACATCTAATCGGTCTCAAATAATTCTAAAAGGTTGCAATGCATGGGCCTAGTGCAAGGAACATGTACCTGAGACGAATATCGGGAGTAGTCTGAAGTCGAATCAGTGTTCTATTGCTACTTTGTTGTATAATATTGAGGTAGCTCGGCAACATCTGATACGATTTATCGTAATTACCGTCACAAATCTATAACAAGATTCCTAGCACCTAGAGCAAAGTCGTAGTTTATATCAATGCCGAAATAACTCTTCAATTCATTGATCATTTCTTTCGGCTTCAAAATAACACCTTCGAGCAACTTGCAGGAAAAGTGCGTTGCTATTACCTTAGCGGGCAAATGACGAGGAGCAGTATTATTAAGATCTGTGTGACATGATATTCTTTAAACTTAATCACATGCTAGATACCTCCAACAAATATGACATTTAAATTGAAAGGGCATATGTTGCCATGTTTGCATTTGTAATTAACCCTTGATTACCTGATCTCTTGAGAACATATTCAACACGATTCTAATATAATTAGGTACCAATAGCATTATCCAATGCATATTTGCTCTGAAATAAAGTTCCTACATGAAGTCCATTATTCTCTTCGGTCGAGTTGAAGTACATGTAATGTGCAGATCAGCAAGTGGGACAATCCAGTTTGGAATTGGACTAGGTTCTACCTCTAGTGCAACATTATTTAAGTGATCAGTCTCATCTATTTGATTGAAATGACGGTCACGTAGAGCGGTACGAATAAGAAATTGTTACTATGTGTTAGATCAAAGCTCATGCATTAAATTCATTCAACATCATATCAATGAGTTTAGTATAAAATTCTTCATCCTCGTTACCTGAATAATCTGCCTCTTCTTCAGCGTCTGAGATGTCATTATCATCTAAATTCTTCGACCTATGACCCTGTGACATACTTCTCTCAACTACATACACAATTGGCTCATTTCTATCATCGAAAAGCATGCGAATCAAATCATAGTCGCAATTGAGAGGAAATTTAATTCTTCTACCATCTAAAATGTTGGTCTGATAAAACAAATCATAATGTGAGGTTGAAGGATTTGTCTTTAGGTTCATGTGTATATCTTGTTCTAATTGTTGAATGTTGAAATTGACCGGTGTGAAAAATAACAATTCATCACCACCGACATACTTAGATATATTCCAGTAGTCACCGTGTCAAAGAATAATACGTTGTAATCTCATCTATAACGAGAGACAATCGTCAAACTATCATATTATAGGAAAATGTATATATTATAAGAAATCATGATTGATAAATCGTAGTTACTACACGACCATGATTGCATTGCATAATCGTAGCCGCCTAGATAGGGGTGGTAATGTAATCATGTAGGCGTATGTAATCGTGGTCGTGTAACTGTTTAACCTTACAAAACCACTAGAAAACATGTATGTGAATGTATGTAACAGTTCATGATTGCATTGCATAAAACAGTTTTGCGACTTTGATTGCATACGCTTACACGATTGCATTGCCACCGCCTATCTAGGCGGCTATGATTATGCAGCAAAGACCGTGTAAGCATAAACACCATAAAATTCCACAGAAAACATGTATGTGAATGTATGTAACCATTTATTTTCTGCAAATATACACTGTAAACCAGATATAAGAACAAAATGTGAATAACTTACTGGATCCATACTTTTATATTGTAATAAATTGTTATTTTTTTTAAGACTCACTCTATAGAAAATGTCACGATTATTGTTCATGAATCAATTTTAAATTTCTTCGAAATGTATCTTTTCTCCTATTATATTAAGTAAAAATTGAATGAAATTATCCATTTGTAAGAAAAAGTACACTTTTTGGCGGTGTAGATAGTTGGACAACTTAAATTTTAAAAAGTGGCTAGAAAACATACAATTTTATATATGTGACTATTTATATATTTATCATTTTCGTCTAGTTTTATACATTTACACACTTCGAAAAATAATGAAATCACATCCAAAATAGTCAGTATTTGGTACTAAAATCTTTCAGAGATGTCTAATTGCAGAAAGAAAGAAAAAAACCTGCTCATCCAAAAATTCGACTATATGGTTTAGAGACTTCCATCAATTGCTTTCCGTTAATCCTACTAACCACACAAATCTTACAATTACACTCATACAGTAAATCAGCTGAAAAGCAAATAGATGCAACATATGATACCTAATTTGGACGAGGAAAGGAGGAACGAAATTTGATGGCGGAGCAATTTGCAGGATCTAGTTTTGAAAAATAAGAAATTTATTATTTTTTAGGGTGGAGCAAAAATCATTCTTGGTCTCAATTTGGCTAATTTTTGTTTCTGGTTCTGTATTGTGGCTTTTTCATGTTTTAGTTTCATAACTTGATAGAATTATCAATTTTGATCCTACCGTCGGATGGTACATCATGCCTCTTTTGGTGTAGGCAAAAATTTGTATGCAACATGATCCAATTACTCAATTTTGACCCGCGTTTGACCATCGACATCAGCATGACATCATCATTCCTTTTTTTATTTATCTTCATTTTTTTATAATTTGTTTTCAACTTTTTTTTTTCAATTTTTTTCTCCTTATTGTAAGGACAAACATGTCACTCTTTGTATACAAAAGTGTCATTTTTTCTAAACAATTTTTTTTTATTTTTTTCTGACATTTTTAATAAGGGAAGACGTGTCATTTGATATTTATTTCAAAGTGTCAATCGTACTAAACAAAAGTGTCATTTGTATTTGAATGAAGTGTCATATGTATCATTTATTGACTATCAATTTTTTTTGGAATGCGATTTATTTTGAAAAAAGTGTCATTTATTTATAAAAAGGTGTCAATTGTTGTGAACAAATGTGTCATTTATCTCAAAGTGTCAATCATACTGAACTAAAGTGTCAATCCGAATTAAGAATTGTGTCACTTTAATCCAGTAATCACACAATAAATAATAAGCATAATAACTACAAATGTTATCCAAAGTATCAATTGTCTCGAAGCAGAGGGTTACATTCTCATAGTGTGTCAATTGCAACGAATAAGAGTGTCAACCACAATAAAGTAAAGTGTCAATTATAATTAAGGAACGCGTTACTTTAATTAAGTAATTACACAATAAAAAAAATAACACATACTAACCAGAGATGTTAAGCAAAGTGTCAATCGTAATAAATAAAAGTATCAATTGTCTCGAAGGAGAGTGTCACATTCTCATAATGTGTCAATTGCAACGAGCAAAAATGTTATTTATCTCAAAGTGTCAATAAAAGTGAACTAAATTGTTAATAATAATTAAGGAACATGTCACTTTAATCTAGTAACCACACAATAAAATATCAAACATATTAACCGTAAAATGTTGTACAAAGTGTCAATCGTAATTGAGAAAAATGTCAATTGTCTCGAAGGAGAGTGTCACATTCTCATAATATGTCAATCTCAACAAACAAAAGTGTTATTTAGCTTAAAGTGTCAATCACCGTGAAGTAAAGTGTCAATTATAATTAAGGAATGTGTAACTTTAATCCAATAATCATACGAAATCACAAGTATCTTTTATTCACGAAAAGTGTCAATTGTTACTCAATTTATTCACAAAAAAGTATCAATTGTTTTGAATAAAAGTGTCATTTTTTAATATAAGTTGTTTTAAACAAATGACACAATTGTTCACAACAAATGACACTTTATGTTACAAGAAATGAAGAAATGACACTTCAATAAATTAGCTAACCAATAAGATTCACAACGGTTGGGACAGTAACCATGAAAACCAATGAATAAAAGATACCTAGCTATACAACAACGAAATACATTCGATTCATCAATCAAGTAACTTCACAATTACTCCAAAAACAAGCAAGAAATCAACAAAACACTCAAAAAATCCAACAAAAAGACAACGAGAAAACAAACCAAACTACAATATCCTAACTCGAGCGCCTGAAATAATCTACTACTGCACATGTGCGTACCTTGGGTCGAATGGCGGCGCGGAATGGCGTTTACATGAGTTGAGAAGATGTGCTCCATTCTTGCGCTAAGTTTGCTGGACGAATAGTTGCGAAGCAAGGATATCGACGTCCGGTTGAAAAGACAAGCCACCACCATACTCGTTTTCTTAGAAATTCTCGCCTTCGGAATGCCGACGCGGCGGCGCCGATTTCTTCAACACGATGGTGCTTAAGGCGGGTCTCGGCTGCGCGTTGGTAGACTTCTACCCCTATGCGGGGAGGCTGAGGGAGGACGCTAATGGCTGCATCGGGATCAACTGCTACGGCGAGGGAGTCTTGTTTGTGAGAGAACGGTGAAATAGGGGAGAGAGACGGAGTCGCGAGGAGATGATTTTTTTTAACTTAAAAAATTGGATTATGTTGTGCAAAATGTTGCGTTTACATGACTTGAGAAGATGTGCTCCATTCTTGCGCTAAGTTTGTCGGATGAATAGTTGTGAAGCAAGGATATCGACGTCCAGTTGAAAAGACAAGCCACCGCCATACTCGTTTTCTCATAAATTCTCACCTTCGGAATGCCGACGCGGCGGCGCCGATTTCTTCGACACAACGGTGCTCAAGGCGGCTCTCGGCTGCGCACTGGTAGACTTCTACCCCTACGCGGGGAGGCTGAGGGAGGACGCTAGTGGCGGCATCGAGATCAACAGCTACGGCGAGGGAGTCTTGTTCGTGAGATAACGGTGAAATAGGGGAGAGAGGCGGAGTCGCGAGGAGATGATTTTTTTAAACTTAAATCAAACCAGCTTAAAATTGAAAATTAGATCATGTTGTGCAACCTGATGCTTACTAATTCATCTCTAAGTATAAAGTAATAATGCAAGTTCAAATGATTTAAAAGATTCATAATATTACACGAACGTCTTCGGCTTTGTATATCACAAAATTTGAAAAAGAAATATGTTGCTGCCCAGGATCGAACTGGGGACCTTTAGTGTGTAAGACTAACGTGATAACCACTACACCACAGCAACATATTAATCAAATAATAATTGTCAGAACAATAATACTCTATTTTATATGGTAACATATATGTTTATTTACATTTTGATAATGAAAAATAATGAAGTTTAAATAAACTCCCGACTTTTCCTCAAAAGGCTGTTAAATAATGATATACACATGTCATTTTCTTAATAATTGGAGACTCTATCGTGATTTTGTCAGTGAGACTTATAATATATCATATGAAAGTTGTTTAATACTACTATTAAACCACTTGACAATTGGCATCGGTTAAGAATTATGATCTATTAAACTTGTTCAGTAGCTAACTACGCGGTTACTAATGTTGATTATTATTATGAAATATTTAAATGTTGATTATTATTATGAAATATTTATTTTGTGTGTCTTTTTTTTGGGGCTATTATAAACGAACATATAAATAGATTGCGTATAATTTATAATTAATAATCAATTGGTGAGTATTATAAAGAAAACCAAAATAAAACATAAATATATCCAATTCATTATTCAACACTTATTGATCCAAAGAAATCTAATAAAATAAAGTTAAAAGAATTATTAATTACACAAAAACAAGAATAAAATATAAATAAAATAATAGTATAATATAATTAGCGAAGCATAAAACTCGCCACCATCTTCTTCAACGCATCAACAAATTCGCCGGCGGGACTCGAACTCCGATCGGCCACAACCCCATCATTTCCGGCGAGCACTCTGTACTTATCCTTCCTCGTAAAATTCGTGCACTCAAAGCCTAGCGTCGCCGCCAAAATCCTCTGCACATAATTCGCCACGTCGTGCGGACTTCTTCCGGCTGCGCAGGTCGCCTCCGCCGGAAGCTGGTTCAGAAACGTCACCTCGTAGACCGGCCGCGGATTCATGAAGAAGAAGATCGGATCCATCGCCTTCCACCCCCTCGCCGTCGTCGCGTGGAAAAACCCGACTCTGTAATTCATCGCGACGGGAACGATTTTATCGGTTAATTCGGCGAATAGAGCGCTGAATCGGAGCAGAAACGGCTCTCTGCATGTGGTTCCTTCCGGGCAGACGGCGAGATCACCGTTTTCGAGCTGCGATTTGATTTTCCGAGCGTCGATTTCGCGGATTCGCGTCAATCGGACAGTGGGGATTGGGGAGAGGATTTCGGAGAATCGCGAAATTGAGTAGGTAAGGGCGGGGATGCGGCGGCGGAGGACGGCGGAGAGGACGACCGGGTCCATTAGGGTTCGGTGAGTGCAGACGAAGAGGACGCCGGATGTGGTGGCGGAGGGCGGCGGGGGTGGGGTGCCGCGGACGACGACCCGGCCGCCGAGGAGGCGGGAGATGCGATTTGCGGCGGAGATTGGGAGTAGGGCTCCGATTGCGATGCGGAGGGCCGCGAGTGTGATTCCGATTGGGATCCATAGGAGGATTAGGAGGGCGGTGGCCGGAGTCGGGCGTTTGGCGAGGCGGCCATCATGGAAGATCACCGGCAGCGGCGGGGTGATGTGGTGGTTGTGACTTTTGGCGGCGGTGAACGGCGGATGGCATTGTTCCTATTCCGATCAAGAGTAGACTTTTAGAAAATATTACACTTGACAAAATTCAAATTTCTTCAATAAGTTTTAGGCTCCATCAAGAGAAATGCCCAAATTTCTTGTCAGTTATATATATAATAATCTTGTACAACTATATATACATATATAAAAGCCCCAAATTTATTTTATTGTTGTATGATGATTGAAGGCCCATATTTCTTTCAATTGTATAATTGTACAGTTATAGATAACGCTTGTCATTTATCAATTTTCATAGTATTTTTCCATTAGGCTAAGGCTATATACTAGTTTTTTATATAAGCAAAACTTATTATTCGAGATTTGCTTTAAGTCCGAAAAATATTTGAAAAAATAGCCAAAGTGGAAAATATAGAAGTGCATCGTACTCATTTTTTGCTTTAGTGAATGATATTAATGAAACGAATGAGAATAACATCGTAAAATAAAATAAATAAATATAAGTAGGTCTTCTCAACAATCTCACCTTACACAATGGTAGGAAAATAGAACCACAAGTAGAATTAGGCCTCCCAAGCCCTAATCTCCCTTCTTCATCACCAAACAAAGAAGCAACTCCCTGAGCCATATCTCCTTCAACAAAACCACTAGTAAATCCAAACCTAGTCACACAAAGCTCAACTCCCACCACATCATCCACGCCCAAATTCTCCTTCACAAACCTCTCCACCATAACCCTAGGCAATCCTGTCACCACGGTGCGTTTACGATAGGTGCTAAGAACCCTCCACGCCTCCAAATCCAAATCATCCAAGAAGAACTTGGGGAGAACGGCTCTCCCCACTGCTTCAATCTCGGATAAAGCAACTCCAGCAGTAGCCACAAAAATCGAAATCTTGAGCCCGTAATCCTGCCTCCCTATTGACTCAAGAAGGCGAATCACGGGCCATAACGCGAGCAGCAAGGCGAACCGGATAAGCCCG
Organism: Lavandula angustifolia; assembly: GCA_028984105.1. Classification (NCBI taxonomy): domain Eukaryota; kingdom Viridiplantae; phylum Streptophyta; class Magnoliopsida; order Lamiales; family Lamiaceae; genus Lavandula; species Lavandula angustifolia. Next base: position 33,132,054 of record CM054802.1, on the reverse strand, counting down.
GACGCCTCAAATGCTATCAACATGAAGTAGGAAAACACATTAGGACTCTTCAAGAGTGTGCCGTCAAGCTCTGCAACCACATGCTCCATTTATTTGTGCGCAATTAATTCAAGAACAAAATTTTGGCTTGATCTATGATGTTCTTGATTGTTGAAGAAGAAGGATTTGATTAGGAGAAATTAGCTAAGGTGGATAGGACTATGATGTAATAAATGAACAAGGATGATTATCAGTACACAACTAACTACTTGCTGCATGTGGTCTTATTTATACACAAATTATTACACATTTAATATGGGATTTTTGTTGGGGCTATATGCCACGTGGGTGATCAAGAAACAACATATAAAAATTAAATATTAACAAAATGAGAAATATACTCCACGTTTGCAGCGAGTGGCAGAATTAGGTCACGGACTTAAGCATGGCAGCCGTAGATTTTGAATACTAATTCTGAAATTGCTAATTTAAAAGGTCAATTTATATATTAGTGATTCTTGCTCGAACAATATTATTTTCTAATTATGAGGTTTTTTAATCTATTTGGTCATCCTAGCTTTGTTTAATCATATACGTGAAATTTACTTGCTTCTAACGTGACATGAAAAGATTTTATGCATTTTGATAATGTGTCTAAATTAACATACACTTTAGTAAATTCTTACTTAGTCCAAATCGATATGTAGGAGATTATAGAAAAGTGCTAGGGCTTTTCTTGAGTTTATCTAAAACAGAAAAGCGTAGTGTGAATATATTTTGGGGGCCAGCATTGAGGTTATTAATTAAAGTTATATAATTAAACTATTTGCAAAAATAGAATAGCAGAATTTAGAGTACTTGAATTTCTCCATCCAAAAAGATATCTTACTACTAATTTTAAATCGACTCTATTGAAGATCGAACACTATATCAACTCTAAATCAATCACTTACATGCGAAGTTTGAATATCAATCGCACTACATGTTGTCGATTCAAAAAGACATGTTAGTTTATAAGAAATGTTAATTGAACAAAAGATTTATATCCAAAAGGCAAAAAACACGATTAATAATTTAATACTAACTACAAGCACTTTTATACAACTAAACTTTTGTAAAAATGTGGCTTAACATCGTCAGCTGTCAATGTTATTTTCTAAGTTTTTATTGTTTGTTCGCGGCAAATCAGCACAAAAATTTGAAGCAACTACTTTTGTTAAGTTGAAGTTTTGAAAAATATATGGAGTCAAAGGTAGTTGAGAAAAAAATCTAAACCTATCTTAATTTGGTTGAGAAGAAGGATTTGCTTTTGAATGTTATCCAAAATTATAGAGTCTAATTAGGTTGGAAATTTAAGGATTCCTTAACCGATTGAAAAAACTACTTAATGGATAAGTTTCTCAAACTAAAACTAACTTGCAAAAGAAAACTAATTAACAAGTTGTGATCATCTTAACACAATAAAATACCCTAGTTTCTTCCTGTTTTCACATTGGTTAAGTCTAGTTCGCGACTTTGCTAAAAATATGTGCAATATGTTCGATTATAAGAGTCGATTGCATTTCTCTGTACAGACTGTGACTTGTATCCATACAAAATTGGTATTTCCTCCGTCCAGATATTAACGTCCCTTTTCTTTTCGACACGGAAACCCAAGAAACTATTTTTAGGTTGTATATTTTATGAGTTTTAGTTATATTAAGAAATAAAAATAGTTTTCGAGGAATGGTTGGTGGAAGGGATTGATATCATCCAAATTTTATTAAGGCATAGTTGAGATAATTGATTTTTCTTTTCAATTTTTTTTTCATGATATATAATTGAAGAAGTAATCTAAAATTTCAAAAAAATTAAAAATCATAAATTTATGAATTCGGAGTGGAACTAACTCGTGTGAAAGAGAGACTTTTAAAGAGATAAAAAATAACTATGTGTGGTGGACAATAAATAAGGAGTGACTCACTTTATTTTAGAATGAAGAATTGTTTTTTGTCATTTTAAGAAATAAGACATTAATAAATTTTATTATACTCATTCAATCACTAATGTACAAGATATTAAAATACAAAACAATTGGAATCATACTTAAACACTCTCAAAAGTGTAAAAACTAAGTGTATTTTAATCATTCAGATTAATCATATTATGACGATTATTATGAAAGTGACTTTTGTATTTGTCTTATCAAAATTGGGTATTTAAAAAAATTTCCCCAATACATAATGACCCATTAAATAATAAAATAACAATTTAATCTCATAATATAACTAAAGTAAAATTTGGATTTTTGGAAATATTATTATCATACTGCGTGTTTTTGTGTGTGGTTGGTAGAGATGTAACGGTTCGGTTCGGTTCGGTTCGGTTCGACTTTTTATGTATTTTAGAAACCGAACCAAACACATAGAAATGGTTCGGTTCGGTTCGATTTGATGGATTTTTCAATATCGGAACCGAACCGAACCGAACCACTTATAAATAGTTTGGTTCGGTTCGGTTCATCGGTTCACTTTTTTATTTTTTTATTTATTTTTTAAATCTTAAATAATGCAAGAATAATAGTTTATAAGATGTCACTCATTCCGAACTCATAAGTATAGAGTTGTTACTCATTTCTCTTCATTTGTATAGAATAGAATTGATCTAAACTTAAATCTAATATCTAAATCAAATAATATTCTCATATAAGAAAGACAAATATTAAATAAAAAAAATTTAAAAATAGGATATTAGTTCGGTTCGGTTCGAACCGTTCAAAAATCTTGAAACCGCGAACCGAACCGAATGTAAAAAAAAACCGAACCAAACCGCGAAACCGAACCGAACCACATTTTTCGGTTTGGTTTGATTCGGTCCGACCGATTTCGCGGTTCGGAGCGGAACCACTTACGGTCCTAGTTGGGGCTCTACTGAATCACCTAGGTGAGAATAGCATGGCTCAGTGACCGCTGCCCGACCGGCTCTTTACCATCCCTTTTCTTCCTTTAAAAAAACCTAATCCCCTTAACTCGGTTCTCTCCTAAATCCAAATCTCGAATCGATTCAACAAAAAAGGCTGAATTTTTCTTACCGATTTCAAGTAAGTTACCGGAACCCATTCTCTTCCTCTTCCCAATTCCTGCAATTTTCATGATTTTTTACTGTATCTCAAACTGTTACGACAACATTTGCATGTTCAAGAATCCAATTCGTTTATGCAATTCAAGAATGTCTAAAATTGGGTGATTTATATGATAAATAACGAAACTTGTTTGTGCCCATTTCTCTTTCTTTGCTAATTCGTTGGTTGTTTCGTAGATTTTTGATATGAACGTTAATATGAGTACCCTTTTGCATTTCTTGAATTGCGTTTCTTGTTTCCATTTCCATTTTGGCTCCATGGTTAGAACCGGTTGCTTGATCTTCAATCCTACTATTCAAAGATTGAATTTTTACTTAGTTTGTGGTTGTTTTAGGAGATGGGTTCTAATATGGAGCCAGTAGCCGTGAATTCTCAGAAGCATGATCCGGCATGGAAGCATTGCCAAATGTTTAAGGTTGGTGATAGGGTTCAATTAAAGTGTATATACTGTGGGAAGATATTTAAGGGAGGGGGAATTCATAGGATTAAAGAACATTTAGCTGGGCAGAAAGGGAATGCTGCTACTTGTTTAAGAGTTCAATCTGATGTGAGGATGCAAATGCTTGAGAGTTTAAATGGGGTTGCTGTGAGGAAGAGGAAAAAGCAGAAACTCGCGGAGGAGATTTCGGGTTATGATAATGGTGGGACTAGTGGGGTTGAAGTTGTTAGCAATAGTTGTGGTTTGAATAGTGATATTGTGTTGCTTCCTGTCCCGGATATGATTGAGCATGATGGGGAGGGCGATGGGGATAGAGAGGACGGTATGAGTGGAAAGACGGGTATCAGGAAGAAGAAAGGGAGGGTTAGGAAAGCTAATGATGTTAATTCAAATCATGCTACTTTAGCTGCTTATCCTGCTTCTTACTCTAGGAAGACTAGTAATTTAGTTAATATGGCAATAGGTCGATTTTTCTTCGATGTGGGAATACCTCCACACGCTGTTAATTCGGCTTATTTTCAGCCTATGATAGATGTAATAGCTTCTCAAGGTGGGGAAATAGTTGGGCCTTCTTATCATGATGTTAGGAACATGGTTTTGAAGAATGCAGTTCATGAAGTGAGATATGATGTTGATCAATGTAGTACTTCTTGGGGGAAGACCGGTTGCTCGATTTTGGTAGATGAATGGAGTTCACTAAAGGGTAAAACATTTGTCAACTTCTTTGCTTATTGTCCGGAAGGTACTATCTTTTTGAGGTCAAGTGATATATCGCGTGCAATAGACTCTTCGGATCTTCTATATGAGTTGTTGAAGGAAATAGTGGAGCAAGTTGGATTGAGAAATGTTATGCAAGTTGTGACAACAACTGAGGACCAGTATGTTATAGCCGGGAAAAGACTAACGGATAATTACCCGTCCATCTTTTGGACTCCGTGTGCTGGTCATTGCATTGATTTGATGCTTCAGGATATAGGAGAATTGCCCGAAGTAAAGATGATACTTGACCAAGCAAGGACAATATCGAGGTATATCTACTCAAACACCGATGTCATAAACATGATGAGGCGTTACACGTTTGGAGTGGATTTGGTTGATCCAGGAGCAACTCCCTCATCTACTAATTTTACGACATTGAAAAGGATGGTAAATATCAGGCATAATTTGCAATCCATGGTTACTTCTGAAGAGTGGATGGAAAGTTCTTATGCTAAGGATCAAGAAGGCTTTGCAGTTCTAGACTCCATTAGCAGCCAATCATTCTGGTCTTCGTGTAGCTCGATAACACGCTTAATAGATCCACTTTTACGTCTTCTAAGGATAGTTAGAACCCAAAATACGCCTGCAATGGGATATGTTTTTGCAGGATTGTACAGAGCCAAAGAAGCTATCAAGAAGGAACTTGATAGTAAGGAGGAATATTCGGTTTATTGGAGCATCATAGATCGAAGGTGGGAACAACTTCAAAGGAATCCACTTCATGCAGCTGGTTTTTACTTGAATCCTAAATTCTTCTATAGTTTAGAAGGAGACGGACATCTTCATATTCGGTCATTAGTATTTGATTGCATAGAGAGACTGGTTCCGGATCTTAAGGTTCTTGATAAGATTATGAAGGAAACGGCTTCTTATCACAGCGGTGCAGGAGACTTTGGGCGGAAGATGGCAATAAGGGCTAGAGAGACATTACTTCCCAGTGAGTGTTTCTTTTATGCAAGTGTGTTTGCTATTAAAATGTTTCATTGCCTTAAGATACCTTATACGCCTCACATTTACGACTTGAGTTGCCTTGTATAATAGAAAATTGACATCTAGAAGTCAATAATATAACTGCGAGGGAGAAATGAGTTTCGGCAGTAGGCCAATAGATATAATTTACTCTATTTTGCATGCTTACCGTCTTTTTCAGCCACCATTCGGATTTAAGACATGGTAGGTATGATTTTTTAGTGATGATCTTCATGTTCTAAGACGTGTCAAACCATGCAATTGAAAGAAAACTTCTAATGTAACTTCATAATCTATGTTTTCACTTGTTTTCCACGGTTAGCTTGTTACAGAAATGTATTCAGCACTTTCTATGTTACTATCTCTACGTAAGCATACACAAAAATTAGATTGCAGTTTTCTATTTAGTGGATACAATAGTAGAATTAGATAATAAGCTGATAGTGCAGTACAAGTGTATAATCTACCTTCCTGTTTGTTGCCTGATCAGTTGATTTTTGCAACCATCTTATTCTTTCGTCAATCTTCTCTGTTTTTTACTTTTTAGCTGAGTGGTGGCTGACATATGGTGGGGGATGTCCCAATTTGGCTCGATTGGCTATCCGAATCCTCAGCCAAACATGCTCCTTGGTCCAGCATAAGCTAGATAAAACTCCTCTCGAACACCTGCACGAGAGGAAAAATTGGTTGGAAAGTAAAAGGCTCAGTGATATTGTCTATGTTCAGTACAACATGTCTTTGAAGCATATGTAAGCTGAACATCTTTCCTCCTATTTGTTATAAAATGTTATGGGCCAAAGTTAGTTTAAACTCTCTTCCTGCTTATAGGGGCTCGGGTGATAGACAACACGAAGGCGTTGACACTATATCTTACGAGCACATTGATGTGGTCGAAGATTGGGTAGTGGAGAAAGAGTTATGCTCGGAGGAGAATGCAAGAAAGGGATGGATGGATGTCGATCCGCCTCGTGGTAATGCCGTGCATTTAGGCCCTCAGATAGATGATCTTCAAGCCCTCGGTGCAGGTAATGCAGCTTATACGTACTAATACTTTTCTTTGGTCTCATCATGATTTTGGGGTGCAGGGTTTGATGATTTTGAGATATTTGACGCGGCAAAAGATAGTGAAGAGGAAACTGCAGAGAAAGCAACTGGGAATGAATAGAGGCTAATTTGGGGGTAAGCATAATTGATGATAAGATGCATATACAGATCGCTTGAATTGATTCTATATGTGAAGTTGGAGCTTGTGCAAACTTGTTGTTGCAATTATGTAATGCAAAAGTGAAGTCTGAGTATATAGAGTTAGATTCTGATTCTGATTCTGGCATAAGGCTACTTCGGAGGAGGTTCTTATCTTAATCCTTATGTACAATTCTCCTCTTGGGCCATTGTAATATTTTAAGGTTTGTAGTGTGACTGTACCTTAATTGTACATCACACTTTGGTGAGAGTGTGTATGTCTAGATCATTCAAAGTCAACAAAAATCAACGCGCTTTCGATTATATATGTCAATTTCTTGGTATTTCTTGTGAAATCGACGAGTTTTTTTAGTTTTCATCTTTTTGCACGCACGCGGCATCAATATTCCAAGAAAGTGGATGGATTAGGTAACATTGACTAGCCTTTGAATGCATCATAACTTGCAATTACATTTTTACATGATAATGCAATTTAGGCTTCAAAAGGACTATACATCAAGAAAGACAATCTACAACATGTTTGAAGTAGAACTATAATGATCAAACTAAAAGACATACAGTGTCATACTAATATGAAACAGAGAATGGAAAAGATGAACATGCTTCAACATCAACCTCCCCTTCCCCATCACAAGCCGACGACGATGGATACGAGCACGGAAAGCTCTCAAACCCTAACCGGCCACCATCCGGTGCTACCACCTCCTCCGGTAGAGGCGCTTCGCCTTCCAAGAACCGCACCACCTGCCTCGTTCCGGGCCTCTTCCCTGGGGTGTTGTTTGAGCACATTAACCCTAGTTTTACCACAAGAACAACCTCAACCTCATCAAACTCCCCTCTCAATCTTGGATCAACAACATCAAGAATCAATCCCTCTTTCCACTTATCCCACACCCAATCAACTAAAACAAGCTCCTCCGGCATAGCTTTAATCTCAATCGGCCTTCTCCCGCATACAACTTCAAGAAGTAAAGCACCCAACGCGTATATATCCGAGCTAGTAGAGGGCTTCCCGGTTTTGGTTAATTCTGGGGCTAAGTACCCTAACGTGCCAACTACCTTAGTGGTGCTCGGATTTGAGCCATGCTCGTAGAGTTTAGCAAGCCCGAAGTCTCCAAGATGGGCGTTCATCTCAGAATCGAGTAACACGTTTGCTGCTTTGATGTCTCTATGAATCACAGCCTCCTCCCACTCTTCATGAAGATAAAGAAGTGCATAAGCCACTCCTTTGATAATCTTGAATCTTTCCTCCCATGTTAGGATAATTTGAGGCTCATCATATATGTATTTATCCAAACTTCCATTAGGCATGAAGTCATAAACAAGCAACAAATCACTCCTATGTCTACACCACCCTTGCAACAACACCAAATTTCTATGCCTAAGGCGGCCTATGATCTCGATTTCTGTCACAAACTCGTGCACCCCCTGTTTAGAATCATGGCTAATCCGCTTGACCGCAATTTGGGTGTTGGTGTTAGGGAGTGTACCTTTGTAGACTCTACCAAAACCACCAAACCCAAGAAGGCCTTTATCTCTGAAACCCTTAGTTGCTTTCTTGAGTTCTTGGTAAGAAAATCTATGTGGGCCTAGATCAAACTCCCAAGATTCAACCACATCTCTGTTCTTGATTTTCTTGATTACATATAAGGATATCCCAATTGCAAGAATCAAGAAAAGAATCACAGACAAAGATGAATATAAGGCTAACTTAATTCTATCCATTTTAGGATTAGGGAATAAAGGGAGTTTAGACAGATGAAGGGATTGTGCTTCTCCATTAACCATAAAACTCCATCCAGAGATATAATGTGAACTAGCAAGCAAACCAGTTGAAGCAGAGAAGCCAACATACATATACTGCAAGAAGAATGGGGAAAGATCAACATAAAAGGAAAGAATTGGGGTTTTAGGTTTTAGTGATGATAGGGAAAGTGTGACATCTAATTTCCCAATAGTGGAATTATAATCAACCCAAGCTTGAATTTTTCTACCACTCTGCAGCCTAATCCCTTCCTTTCTTGAAAAATCTTGATTGAAACAGCTAGCATTAGCAGAAGCATTTGAGACCATACTATTCAAATCAATCCCAATATGATTATCATTCATATCCCCAAATTCAAAATCCTTAACTGTATCAAACTCAACTGCGAACACATGGTTTGAGAAATTCCCAGCATCACTTGCATTCATGAGCCCTAAATACTGGCTTGGGAGGGCTCCATTCAAATCTTTTGACTTAGCAATTGCAAAAGCAAATCCATGGCCACCCAATTTCTTGTACTCAGGAACAATGGCAAATGCAAAAGCGGTTGAAAAGGTGAAAACTTTACCATTTGTAGAGTTCTTGAACGTAATTGGGTCTTTGTAGAAAGCATGGCCAACAAATCTAGGGTTTTGATTTGTGAGTTTGAGCACTCCATTGCCCTCAATCTTAGCAACACCATCTAAGCTAATATTATGCCCTGCATCTTTGAAACCATGAAAAATGAAGCCATCATTACTCAAAGAAAAACCCTTTCTTGAGAGAAAGAGAAGAAGAAGGAGAATCAAGAAAAGTACGGCTTTTGAGGCCATTTTTGCATTATTTTTAACAGTATTGGTTCAAATGCAAAGAAGGGTTGTGGGTTTCAAGGCAAAGAGTTTGGAATCTTGAAGACATATGAGGTGGTGATTCTTTATTACATGTGATTTGTCTGCGGATTTAAGAAGAAACTGAGAGGAAACAGAGGAAGTTTGGGGATTTGGTGGATTTACAAAATTAAAAAAATGTGGGTGTTTAATTTCAATGGTGTGACAGCATTGAAAGGAATATAGTTAGTGGGGTTTCACTTCAAGTGTTGTCCTTGTCCTTACATGATTTAGATCATGTTTGGTATGATTATAATCTTTTAGTCCTTCAAAAAGATTATTTCATATTATAAAATAGGTGGTAAAATGTGTTTTTAGCTATTCGACATAACAAAAATGCGAGTCACAGTTATAAAGTTGAATATTTTCAAATTTGGTTTAACTTGGTTTTATTTGAAAAGTGTTGAAAATTAATATAAACCAACCAAATTTTATTAATGATCAAATTAGAGATTAAGATTTCGTGATCATGATTGATCAAAACTTTTGACATATAATAGTGACTTCGTGATCAAGAATGATCAAGAGATCCTATGAAGTATGATTGTAATTTCGTGACTGGCAGTAACTTTGTAAACTACACTTCTAGCTATCACCTCTACAATTGTTTTCTTATAATGCAAAAAGGTTCCACTTAAGGAAAGTCCCAAAAGGTACTCTTTCCCAATATTACAACCAAACCGAAACATAATGAATAAAGGCCTAAACATGTGGTATAACAAAATAACAAGTTAACAAACTATAAATTATAACAATTTCAAAGGAACCGCCAAGCGTAAATCGCATCACAAATTTAAGGAGGACGATATTTGAATTTAAAGTTAAAATATCCAAGCTGATCCATTATAACCAAAGATTGAAAAAATCTCGAAGTTATAGAAGAATCAAACAAAGTAAGCTTCGTAACCTAATGACCCTGATGGGCCAAATAATTTGCCTCGTTGAATGCAAAAATAGTAAAAGCAAATGGGAAAATGATGATATTTTGATAATTTTAATTAATGCATACTATTATGAATATGTATTTTAAATTTATATAATCTTTAATGCTATTCTTAACTATCATCAAATCACTAATATAAGAAAAAAGAGATGAAAGTTATAGTAATTCAGAAGAAACCAAACCTAATTCTACCTAATTTTTTCTTTTGTAAGTGAATTAATCTTGGGATTTATTAATATATTACTATGATTATGTCGCATAAACTTATTTTCAACTATGTTGTAATAGCAAAGAATTAATCATACAATTCTTAAATTATTGATGTTCCCATGCCTTGGTTTATCATTGCTTTGCTTGTGTGATCTCATGTGCCTGAGAAAACGGCTAAAAACGATCTTGCATTTGCTAGAAACTATTAAAATTATACGACAACGAAGTGAGGAAGTGGGTCTCCGGCGTGGGGTGGAGAACGTCGGCAGGAAGCTTGTGAACTCAAGTTCGTTCGAACAGTCAAAGATGACACTCGAGAAATTTTTAGAATACGGATTTATGTTGGTGCAACATAACAAAACTCCAAAATTGTACCGAAATTCAATTTTTTATGTATAATTTTTTTTAAAATTTTGCTAATGCTATAGTTGAGGTATGTGTACCGATAAATGTATGCAAAGCAAATTTTGGTGCTAAAATGTGTGGGTATTGTGTGGTATTGTAAAGAAGCTAGAAGGTAGACAGATGACAGGCTGGGCCATAGTGTTTGAACATCTACTGGATTCTAATCAAGGTGGGGATCATTTTGGCCAGAAGATCATCTGGACAAAAAATGGTGGCCCATTCGGTGGGCCACCAATCACGTCCCGCCACGCGTGCATTGGTGGGTCACCTTTTTAAAATTAAAATATTTTTTTATTGCTAACATGGCCCACCAATACACGCGTGACATGACGTGATTGGTGGGGCACCGAGTGGAACACCAATTTTGGGCCAGAAGATCCGAATTGATCATTTTGGGCTGGCAATTAATATATCAAGTATCAACCACAAATTTGTTTTTTATGCATTTTTAAATTGATTTTTCTTTACTTAATTTGCCACGTTGCAACTTATATTTTCTTTGAAATTGACTTATAATCCAAAGTTATGTTACAGGCAATTGAGCTTTAGAATGCAATTGAAGTTATAAATTTAATTTGTAAAGAAAGATCAATGGTAAAAGCTAGGTTCTTTTATTTTATATTTTATGACAAAATGTACACTAATCCTCATTATTCCTAGTATATCCAGGTCAAACACCTACTTATGTATAACGAGTATGATATCATTATGCGGAAAATTAAAAGAAAATAATAAAAAAAAGTATAATGATCTGATTATTCAATTCGTTTGTAATGATTATGTTTGGGGCACTATCAAATAAGAATTTTTTAATAATCTGACGTGCAGCAGTTCGTATTAAAAATAAACAAAGGATGCTATTTATATACTAAAAATTGCTGCCTTAGCTGTTTGTTTTAATTTTACAAGAATGTCCAAAAGGACTTAAAATAGGTTTCAAAGGGCTGAAACTCATAAATTCGGTATACATAGTTTCACTCAAATTTCGACCCCAACCTTAAGCCCAACATTCATTTGGAGCTTCAATGTGAGCCATCGGCATTGTTTTGCCAACTCTCATGTTTCATGTCCATTTGTCTTCTTCACATTGATTCTGATTTTACAATTGATTTTATTTCAGGTTTCCTAAACAGGGACGGTTATTGGGCCCCTGAACTTTCAAAAAAAGTTTAGGTGTCAAATGTAGATTACGAGAGTAACTCGTAGCCGCCGCTATCGAAATGCATACTGAATAAACCTCGCTTATGTGCTCTAGGATCTTGGTGAGTTTTGAACTCATGACCCGCTATGTTATCCCAAATGTACAATGTACAATATATATATATATTTTTTTTTTTTATTTGAGGAACCCGCAGCTGCTACCTTCGGTGCGCTCTGGGTAAACCTCAACTCCTTGGTGAGTTTTGAACTCATGACCCGCTATGTCATCCCAAATGGACAATGTACAATATATATATATATATATATATTTTTTTTTTGATTTGAGGAACCCGCCTGCAAAGGTGCGCTCTGGGTAAACCTCAACTCCTTGTGCAGTAGCCTGCAAACCACACAGGAGATTAAACCACCCTCAGGTGACAGGCTCACACACAATGGCTTCAGTGAGGATTGAAGTTATGACCTGTCGGTCCCGGGAAACCTCACCTCAACCACTCTGCCATCCCCTCTACGTAGCGGGACGACAATGTACAATATTTAATAGTTGGTGTAGTGGTGAGAGACACTTTCTTTTTTGCTAGAGGTGTTTTGTTCGAAGCTAATCTCTTCTATTATTTTCTATTATTTTCTTCTTCTGTCTTCTATTTTTTTCTTTTATCTTTATTTCTGCACTTTCCAATGATCTCAGAAATTTAAAGCTATATAATTATTTCAATCAAACATAAACAGAAATTCGAGTTCCATCAATATTAAAAACCACGGAGGCTTAGGGACGGTAGACCTTCACAATTAGTTGGCCCCCTGATAAAATCTCTAGCTCCTTCCCTGTCACTAACACGACACTTTGAATTGGAAACCCTACCTAGCACGTACTTAAATACTAATAGCATATATTTCATCTGTTCTCGTTATAAACGTCCTCTTTTCTAATTATTACATTAAAGTGTCATTTTTCTTAAAAAAGCAAAAAAAAAAAAAAAAAAAAAAGGCGTGGACATAAATGAATTAATCAAAACTCAAACAATATACACCACAAAATAAAGATGACACATATAATGGGACAGAATGAATATTCAATTGATCAAACCAAATATATATGGAAAGTGGAAATCTAATCCGATTGTTTTAGCTATAGAAAGTTAATCATAATTAGGGGCTTTCTTTTCCGATTTACCCCCCCCCTTTAAATGGACACATGTATTGCATATACGTTTATCCAATTGGATCTAAATCCCAAACTGGACATCAGTTTCAAACATTCTTGATCTTAAACTACAAAACCCTCTTAGTGTAACATCAGTATTCCAAACTACTACATTCAATTGTCTGAACTTCACTTAATTTTGATTACAAAATCCATTGGTTGATCTAATCAAGATCATGAGAATTCCATCAAATCATTTTACCAAGTGTGACATGCATTGATTATATTAGAATACGAAACATAATTACAAACAATTGTCTCAATAAGGAGGGCAAGGTTGAGGAGCCCAAACATCATTCGCCACCTCCGGATTATACAGAGGCGCCGCCGCCAATTTCGTCCGCTCCGTCGTCAAATCATGACTCACCAGCGGCGCCGCCACTTCGCCGCCGTTCTCATCCTCAATCGGCAGCCTCTCGTAAACCGCATTCGTAAACGTCGCCGCGATGACGGTAACAGGAACCGACGCCATCAACGCCCCCACCACCGCGCCGCCCACCACCTGCCCCTGCCCGCCTGCGAGGAACACGGTCAGCCTCGTCGCCCCCGGCGGCGACGGCTCGGGCAAGAACGTACCGGATAAGGATAAAATCTCGAATCTCCCTTGAAGACTTATAACCCCCTCAGGCGCCGCCGGCTGCCGGAGGGTGACGTCCTTCACGACCCCACTTCCGCTCACCACCGATACTCCGACGCGGCGGCGGCGGACGAACGAGGCCAAACACTCATAAACATCGCCGCCACTGCCGATCTCCAACACGTGGCTGCGGAGGGCGTTGGGGCTTTCTTTGGTGATCACCACCGGAGGCTTGGCCTTGTTCTTCGAGCCGGGAGGGCGGCCGCGGGGGCGGCGGCCGGAGCTCGAAGACGGCTCTTCGGTTTCTTGATTCTCTTCCTCGTTGTTAGGGTTGTGATCCCCGGAGTTGAAGGCGGCGGTTTCTTCTTCCGGCTGCATTTCTGCCCACCATCTACTCCCCATTACACCTTTTTCTTAAATCAAAAACTCTTCCCACCTTTCAAGAAAAAATAAATTAAAATAAAGACCCTTCTCTCTCTTGTTTCTCTCTCCAAATTTCTTGAGCAAAAAACCAAATACTTCTTGAATGCATCAATTATTCAATTTACATTGGGGAAACACAAAAGGGCCTTCAATTTTTATAAGGAAAACTACAATTTCTTGAACCCTAACAAGATCTAATTAAATCAAGAACAAGAAATCAAACCCACAAAAGCCAACAATTCACTCACCAGATATCACTATTCAGGCAAATTAAAGGCCAAGAATCAAGAAAAAGAAAACAAACCCAACAAAAACCTTCAATTCTTTTAGCAGAAATCAACCAAAAATGGCTAAAACAGATGAAGAAATTAAAGAACAAACAAAGAGGCCCACTTCAAAATTAAATGAGTTCCAGATAAAGAACCTTCCTTTTTCACTCCTCTGTCATCCAAACACATTTATTCCTTAAAAAAGAGGAAGAAAAAAAAAACCCTAAACGTTGGACTTGCTAAATTGTAACTCAAAGTACAATTCTAGGTTGCAGTTTCAGAGTATAAAGATAAAAATTGAACGAGTAGGAAGAAAGAAAGTACCTGTAGAGAGAGAGAGATAAGGTACGGCTAGGGTTTGGGTCAGGTCCTTTAATTTGCACTACAGATTTTTCTTACCGCCTTTTTCCTCTCTCAGAACTGGACAGTGGGTGTACGATTTGAGCTTTGAACTCGAAGTTTTACCAAGTTGTTGTAATACTCAGTCTGATTTTTTGAGGTTTTCTGGTTTCTTTGTTTTTCCAATTTTTTCTTACAAGGGGAAGATGGAAGTCAAAAATTGGAAGCATCTGAAATAGGGGAAATTAGTTGCCCTATTGATTGATGGGATTCCCCTCCTATCACGGTAAATTTGATGCTGCTTGCTCATTGTCCTGGAGTCGAGTTTTTTCGATGCACATTTCAAGAAAAAAAAAATTATATTCAATAAAAATGTGCAAAACTAGTTTTATTTTTTTAAAATAGTCTTATATTCTTAAATTTATTGCAAGAAATTCATTATTGTTATAAACTAAAAAGAACGAAAGAATAATAGAGAGAACGAGAAATAGATATATATTATCATGAGGGTGGAGACCTCCATTTATAGAGTACAAGATGGGCTCATGAGCTTTTAGGGTTTACACGGTCATCACAATATATGGTAAGTATATATATAAAATATATTTACTACACTCCCCCTTGATTGACCATCCATAAAAGAAACTGTTGTCTCGTTAAAACCTTGCCAAAAAAACACAGAGATAAAAATTGGTCGAAAGAAAAAGAATATAGCTGCTCCACCTCAATATAGTCATTCTTAATCCTTGAGTCGGCCCATATCGATCTTGTGTACCAATTTCTTGAATGATGACGTTGGTAATGACTTTGTAAAAGAATCTGCTAGATTGTCACTTGAGTGGATTTGCTGGATGTTGTTGTCGCCACTCTTTTGGAGATCATGTGTTGCATTGACTCTTTTATGAATCAATCTCAATGACTCATTTACTCTTGTGTTGCATTGGATGCCTCGTTAAAAACCTTAACTAAGAAATCCCAAAGGACCCTTTGGGAAAAAACTTCGAAAGGAAAAAAGAGTACAATCATTTGACCTTCATGGCCATTTGACCTTTAGAAGTTAGTCTAATCTTCAGGATTATTTATAATTTATCACTTCACTTCAAGATAAAAATATTCAAGGTTATCTTCAAGGTCTAAACTAATATGTGCAACACAAGTTTTGCTATCTTCATAGAAAATAGCATGTTTGTCTCGAAGATAACAAAAGATGGTCAATACCATTTCAAATCCTCAAATTGCACATAAA
Source organism: Lavandula angustifolia (assembly GCA_028984105.1). Lineage (NCBI taxonomy): Eukaryota > Viridiplantae > Streptophyta > Magnoliopsida > Lamiales > Lamiaceae > Lavandula > Lavandula angustifolia. The sequence continues at coordinate 33,116,179 of CM054802.1, read as the reverse complement.
TAAGGAATTTTTGGTTCTAAAACATCTTTGTTGTCTTCTATATGTCTAAATGAGTCTACATCCACTTCAAGTGATTGAAAGCAACCATTAGGTAGCTATGTGGATGAAATACAATAAATCTCTTAAAAGACCTTTCAGGTAGGTCGACTAGTGTAACTCCATCAGGGAGATGCTCGATGTAATAACCCTTATTTAATTTTCTTAATTATCTAAGGTTAATTAAACTTAAATATCACAAAATGAATGAAGTATGCAGTTAAAGGTGTATGCATGCATACGTATGTGGTTTCAATACCTTGAGATTATTTTAAGAGGCAAAAGTCAAATTATATACGTTAGTGGAGAAAGATAAACAAACAAACCTTCTAGAAAGGAGGAGTTAAATAGATTTATACAGCCACATGGGTTCAGGAGAAACGTATAGCTTAATACCATGCAAAGTTATACCTATAACTAGCGTTGGTGATTCAACAGCTTTAATGGCCTTATAAATAGTAGATGACCTTGCTGAATTACCTCCACCATTTTCATACGAGAATTCAGTAGACTTTGAGTGAAGTAGACTTTGGAAGAATTAAGGAGAAGGTTCAGCTGAAAAACTGAAAAGAGGACCGAAACCATTCAAAGAAAATAAAACAAGGTGGGTCTTTACTATCTTAAAAATATTTTGAGTTACTAAGCTCTATGAAATGTTATGTTTATCCATGAATATATATTTTTGTGCGTTCTACTTGTTTAATGCTCGGACTTAATTGATCGAGATTCTTGACTAGTCTAACACGCTAGTGAGAATTGTGTACACAATTGTTAGTAGTGCAATTGGTTGATCTCCATTGTGTGCTAACCAAGGGAGAGGACCTATGGGCTTCGGCTTTAAGTCTAACGATTGGGATCTCTGGGTGAAGACCCGAGATCAGATGTTTATGGGACTCACTGGGTTATAGCCCAAAGTCTGAAAGGAAGGAGGTAAAGTAAGAGTAACAGTAGAACGTGACAGCGCGCGCACACAAGTAAACGAATATTTGTATGTTTGGAAATGACTTTTTATTTCAAAACCTTCCAAGTCATATGGTTTATGATTGGATAAACTTGTTGTGAAATGTTTATAAATTGCCTTACCCACTGAGTACAATAGTGCTCAGCCCAAGCGTTTTCAAAAATGATTTTACAGACTAAAGATGGCAGCGTGGAGGTGGCGGTGTTGAGTCCGTCTGTTATGAAGTGCTGAGTTGAACTATTCTATGATTTTGAGACATTTTCAGCACTATGTATATTATCCTCTACCTTCCCTGTTGTGTATGAGGTTGTTTATATATGTATAGATACAAGTTTACGGATTTCTGGTTGTTCTTTGTGGAGCTCAGTAGAGTAGTGCTACTGAGTTCAATTGAGAAGTTTTTCTCCTTTTCTTTCCCCGCTTCTTTCACCCCTCCCCAGTCGTGCTCCAGCCCATTTGCCTTCCCTCGAGACAATTATTAGTTCAACCCAAGTCTTTTGATTCTAAATCCGTCTTTAGGCATGGGTTGATTTCATCAAGTGCTCTTGTATATAATGATTCACATATCCTCTTCAGGGGGAATTTGGAGTGATGTGTTCTAATTTTGTATTCCGCGGACTTCTTATCTCTTAGCACCAATAAATCTCTCATGCTTCTGGCATAATCAATTGAGTTATTTTGTCTATGAGGAACTTCAGTTCTTTCATGGTGCATATACAACGGGTATATGAGAATTTAGTCACTCCTTTTGCACTAAATAACTTGATGAACTTCTGGTTCATAGTGAGTGAATCTAATAATTAATCCAATGAGATATTTGAGGCATTCATATTTTAATCTCCCCCTATATATGTCATGTTGACGGAGTATACACATAATTTTCAAGTATTAAACTCTTCAGGAGTCTTATTCAAATAACAATATAAATTATTTTGCTATCAGTTTTTTCTTGAAAACATATGAGCAAATATCTTCACTTTTGAGATACACGTTCTTCTTACAACGATTTTGCAGTTTACTTGAAAATATATTTTTGACTTATGTGATTTAAGCAGGTTAAATCCTTCAGGGATTTTCATGTATATATAACTATCAAGTGAATCAAATAGATAGATATTCATTACATCCATAAAGCGCATATCAAACCTTTGTGAAATAAGTAGATTAATCAAACTCTAAAATATAATAGCGTCTATTATGGGAGAGTTTTCATAATTGATTCTCGATCTTTGAGAGAGACTTGTGTTACAAATATTGTCATATATCTCACAATTTTTATTTCTCTTTCTAACAAAGACTGTTGGTCCGGAGACGATAGTCAGATGTAGAGGGGGGGGGGGGTGAATACACCTGATCACAGTTTCTTCTTCTCAAACTGAAGGACAGCTGAGCTGTTTAGTGCAACTAATGAACAGTGCCAAATAGTAACCTTCTGGGTCAGAGTGGGTCAGCTACTGAGCTCTCCTACTGACTTTTGTCAGTCGTTCGAAACTCAGTCGGAGACGTTGTGCGGATAAGTGTGGGGCCCAGAGATTCATCTCAGTTTTGAAAAACGCTTTTCACAAATCAAGTTCTTTTGGCTGTGCGTTTTTGAAACACGTTTTATGCAAACATATGATTTTGAACAGTTATGATATGCAATAAAACAGTAAAGAACACAAGCGATTTAACGTGGTTCGGATACGCAAGATCCTACGTCCACGGTCCTGACAATGGCAGGATAACTTGTTGATTATACTGAGCAAGCCTCAGCAGGTATCTGTGCACTGGACAGATCCTTCTAAGTTATAGTCCTTAGCGACTTTACAATTCAAACCGAAGTTCGAAAGGGATGGAATAATCTCCAACTAAGAAGGAGTTCTTACAATAAGAACAATTCACAAAAAGTGAACTCCTTCGAATCTAAGCTATAAATATGGCAATGAGCTTAGTCTAGAGAAGAGAGGGATCTAAATACTCTAGAGTGAAGAACTAAGAATATTCTAAGAAAGCAAGTTCTTCTCTGGATAATCTTTGAGTTTACTAGAGTGTTCAAAGCTTGAGCGTTTTCCCCCTTTTTTTTTATTCCGTGCGTGGAGCTTCGAATTTCTTCTCTATTTATAGTTGTAAGCTATGGCATATGTCCGTTGGAGACGACGAAGCTTCCAAAGAAAACGGCCATAATTTCGAATTTGTTGCAGCAGGGCAGTTAATTACTGTACATGAGAGCAGCTTTACTGTATAGAGCAGATATGGCGCTGCCGGCTTCTCATTGGTCGAGGTTTGTGGTTGGTGAGAATGTGTCAGAGTCAAAGTTGACTATTCAAACAACCTCGTAAGATCTTCCTTGAACTTCGAAAAGACTTGTGCGATCGGGTCGTTTTACGTCGGACACGATAGACTAGATAAGTCTCTGTCTTCTTCGACTGAGTCGGCTGACAAGGAATACATTTATTGAGTAGGTCAGCTGGCGACTGCAAGGTACTGAGCTTTGCATATGTTCTTCTGCTGATGGCGTATCAGCTGATAGGATGTCTCCTACTGAGGTGAAGATCAGCTGTTGGCTGAAGAACGCAAGCTCTTACAAAGATGACGTGGGGTTCTGGAAAGTAACTTCGTCGAAGATCAGTCCAACAAGCTTTACCCCGTACAGGACTTAGACAAAAGATAATCAAAATAAACAAGTCTAACCTATACATCATCTAATCCTATAGACACACTGCACGACTAATATCAGCTGGGTTTTGGGATTTTCAATTCCATTGTACTACTATGATTTCCCCCAATATTCTTTTAACCACTAGACAGCTGAGTACCATCTACTGACTCATAACCCAACAATTTCCCCCTAATTGATGATGCCAAAACCTCTATTTCTAACCATCTATCCTCTATTCTAAAATAAGGAACGGAGAGCTAATCTACTGACAACAATTTCCCCTTGATTTATCAGAAGACAATCAAGATGATCAATAAAACATCAGGTCAGTAGGCGAGATATAGGCAAAATCAGAGAACGATTATGTGAGTGTGTGTCAGATCACTTAGTGATCAGTTGTGAGAAAACACAAACAAAAGCCATGAGATAATGAGTAATTGTCTGGCAAGCAATAGGAACCAATATATATATAGACAGAGAGTACATGGGCCCTATTACTATTACAACAAATATGAGATAAGAGATCAAGTCTGACTTTTGAAATTCTTCGTGCGTTTCTTAAAGTCAGCAGACTTGTCAGCTGGAGGGTCCAGGTAGTAATACTTGTAGACTCTTGAGCGTAGAACCTGGATTTCCTCATAATCATCCGGATCGTACATATTCGGACATAGATGAACAAGCAGCCTTCTTCTACTTCTCTCTCAATCTCTTTTGTGCACAAAGACGCCGCGAGTAGTCCTAGGAGGAGGGATTCGCTCGAAGGCCGGAGCTACGAAGGGTATTTTCTCTTTCTCCATGATCCGGCGGATCGATTTCGAAACCCATATCGAATCGACCGATAAGTCCATCAAAGTGTTGATCGGCGATTTGTCGGTCCTCATAGATACCCCAAATATAGTATCCCTTAATAAAGTCTTCTTTCGGTTCCTCCCATTTGCTCGTTGAGCTCGGCCGGGCACCCAGTTATCCACATGAGGTGTAGGCTCCTTTTTGATATAAGGTGCCCTTCCGAACTTGGATCCTCGTGGAATCTGCTTCCTTGGATCAGTTTGTTGGCTTTGCGGATAGGCTAATCATTTTAGCCATGTCGGCTATCCTCTTTTTCTCTCTCGAGAGCCGTTGCCCTTGTATCTCCTCTCCCGAGATTTAGTCCCCTGCAGCATGGCTTCCCAAGTAGCTCCGTCCTCTGCCTCCCGCTCGGGTGTGAGATTAGTCGGGTAATAACTCGTGCGGATGGGCCGGACCTCGACACTAAGGCCTTGGCTAGCTCCTCCCGAGCTTTCTTCTCATCCTCGGCCCTTCCCGGCCTTAGACTTTCCAACAACTTTCTTTGGCTTCTTGCCTTTCTTAGCCTCTTCCAGTGATGCTCATGATCAAGCTTATCCCGATCCCGAAGCCGTTGAGCAATCCCGAAGATCATAGGCTTCTTGCTCCGCTTTTGATTTGAACTTGCGAGCTGGGGAAGATGGAGAAATGGGTTCAGTGGCGATCTCCTTCCCCGATCTCTGCGGTGGCAATACCTGAGGCTCTTCTTCTTCTTCTTGATCCAAGAATGTTGCGATTTCGTCTATGTCTTTGGCGAGATGAGATGGGAGCCGCCTCGATCCACCGTGCGCCTCGGAGGGGTGTATTCCGGCGGGAGTAAAGGCTGGACCGGGTCCCGGCTCGAGCGGCTGACCCTTCTCCTTGAGCTGTGTTGGCCCCTTCCCCCTTACTTCCTTCCTCCACTAATTCGACCACAGCCGGTTCCGCCTCAGTTTCTTCCTTTACTTCTCCTTCCCCCTTTTTGGCATTATCTGCCTTAGAGATGTGAGAGCGGATGGCTTTGATTTCTCGTTCAACATTGTAGACTGATTCTTTAATGAGAGTGGCAGTGGATTCGAAGTCTTTGACGAGGTCGCAGTACATTTCCCAATCTTTTCCTTGATCGGCTACGAATTGCTTAAGGCTGCGGTGACTCCCGACGGAGTTTCAGCAAAGCCTGATCGTGGGAATCTGTCATCTCTTTCTGAATGGCCTTAAGGGCCTCCGCCTGTTGATTTATAGCAGTTTGTAGGCAGGAGGTGGCCAATTTATTCCTTTCTTCCATTTCGGCCTTGATCGAAGCAAGAGCTCGAGCCACTTGCTCGTAGAAAATCTTCTGGCGAGTTTGAAGGAGCCGTTGACTCGTGTTTCCAAATCTACCTTCGAGCTGCTAAGGCGGTCTCAATTATCTCCTCGAATATTCGGTGAAGAGTAGGAGCTTCTGAGACTTTCTTCACGCCTTCAGCCAGTCGGTTTACACTAGCCGTTTGGGCCTTAGTATACTGGGCCCATTTTATATGAACATCTTTGGCTAAGAGGCGATTTTGTTCCCTTGCCGTCTTATGGCCTTGTTCACCGACTTAGAGGTGACGGAACCAATTGGTTGTATCTGATACGAGCTTGTTCTGATCCTCTGCTCAGAAATCGCAAGTAGTGGCTCTCGATCGCGCTTCGAGGCACCGGGGCATCACCTGATGTGGACGGAGGTGGTGATTTGCCCTTCTCGCGGGGAGTGGGACCCTCAGTAGAGCCTCCCAACTCTGCATCCTTGGGTGATGCCTGTTCCATCTCCTCATCCTTATCTCCATTATTCTCATTATTAGGAGAAGATGGTGGCGAATGACTGTCGCCGGGCACTGAGGTGTGCAAGCTCAGCAGATAGAGCATTGCCGCCCTCAAATCTTCGAATGTTGCCAGATCAGCTGGTTCCCCGAACCCAATTGCTGACTGCAACTCTTGCTCTTCAGCAAGTAATGAAAGAGTTGTCTGAGTCCTTACGATCTCTTCGAGTATGTCCCAACTCAGGGACCTCAACAGCATCTGAACTCTAGCTCTTATGGCTATTTCCACCAGATCTGAATGATCAGATATCTCAGGGATCTGTGAGTGGACTTCACTTGTGGCTTGGAGGCGAGTAGAGTGGATGGTCGTCCACTCAGAGGAAGTCTCTTCAGTCGGAATCCTGACGTCCGACTGAGTCTCCTCGGAGCTGATCACTTGTACCTTATCCTTAAGTGTGACTCCCTCCATTCCTGTGTCGGAGTCAAGAATGTGTTCTTCAGTAGGAGGAGGAGAGGCTGGTTTAGCTTGTTCTACTGGCGCGAGGGGGTAAAACAATAGCCGATCTTTCTCTCTTCGATCGGGCGGCCCTCGCCCAACGGACTTCTCGGCGTTTGCTTTAGTTTTGAATTTTATTAGCTTGTTTGTCGAAGAATTTGGCGTCGGCAAACAAAGAATTCCTCGCTACGATTGCTCGATCGGTATGGACATCTTGGTCCCATACGGTAGCTTCCCAACGCTAATCATCTTCCGCTCACCGGTGGGTAAGGTGGTGAACTTTTGCGCTCGAGCCTTCAGCTCGGCTATGTAATAATCGTCCCAGGTTCACTTGGACTCCGTCGTCTATAGCCATCATCGGTTGAATACGTGGCTTAGACAACGATCATAAGATCCTCGTGGAGCTCGTCGAATATGTGACACAATGTAGGCGAGCCCCCTGTGCGAGGTAGCGACGAGGTTCTTTGGTAGAGCGAGTTTTGAAACGATGTCCCGCCTCCCACGTAACTTCGAACATACGTGTTCATCTCCTTCTCCTTGTAGCCAATAGGAGAAACACCACCTGTCCCGGGAGATCAAACGCCAGTCCCAATGCATCTCGGATGTTGAAGACGCACTGACTCACATCCCACAAGTTTGGGATAACCTCCTTCATATACGAGAAGGAAGATTCTTCTCCTCCGGACGCGAGAGTCCTCCAGTTGAGGTATACTTCCGCAACTTGCCTCGGCAGATAAGCCCTAGGCTGCTTGGATACGAGCCATTCAAGTCCAGATTGTTCAAGCGCCTCGAAGACAGGCTCAAGGTATGGAAGATCCACTTGGCGAAGCGCCATGGTGGGTTCGAACTGAATCCGTGAGAGTATGATCTCGTTCATATCAGAGGGTTCATGAACATTCGCCATTAAAATCTGCAAAACAACTTGTTAGCACTTGAAAATAGAGTAAGTCAGTAGAGTTTTAAGCAGAATTTAATACATTACCAAGTAGTTTAGAGCTCGTGGATGCTAGAAATCAGATTGGTTTAGAGATTTGAAGAAAAGACTGATTTGCAGAAAGAGCTTTAAAGTTGGAAATGACGGAAAATGAGTCGAGTAGAGAAATTGAAAGGTTTTATAAGATCAAGTTTAATAACCGTTTAGATCGAACGGTCAGGATTTAATCTTTCAATGTTATCTGCGGCTGAGATTAAATGTTGTAAACTGAATGATTACAAAGCCGCCTCTACTATAGACCCACGTAGGATGATGCGTAATAAGGGTAAGTGAGAAGACATGCATTAAATGCGCTGCAGGCAACATTAATTACCAAATCAATTCGAATGAGAACGGTATCTACTAACCATTCCTTAAAGAAATTGATGGCGGGAAATAAAGCTTCTTAACTACTGAATGCGAGCGACTGATATAATAAATGCAAGCATGTCAACAAAAACGTTAAGTATTGAATACTACGCAAACCTCTTCAACTGAACTTTTACGATCAGCTGGTTACCGTTAAGACTTAGGAGGATGGTTGACGTGCTGAAGACCACGTTCCCCCTTGATGTGTACAGTATGATTCTCCCAACTGAATCAATGTACTGATCATCTGACCTGTCGTACTGGTTCCTTCCGTCTGATACCAATTGTTGCCAATTGCAGTTATCAGTAGTTGTCCTCTACTGACGTGACTCAGTAGGATCCAGTAGACCTAGCTCAACTGATAGTTCTCTGAATCTGTTCTCAGCTAGTGGTTTGGTCAGTATGTCTGCCCTTTGCTTGTCAGTATGGACTTTCTCCATTCCGATATCCTTCTTCTCGACATGGTCTCTGATGAAGTGGTGTCGGATATCTACGTGCTTGCATCTCGTATGTAGAACTGGATTCTGAGTTATTGCAATAGCACTTGTGGAGTCACAGTAGATGGGCACTTCATTCTGAATGATACCATAATCTCTCGCTTGTTGTTGAAGCCAAAGGATCCGGGCACGGCAACTTCCGGCGCCATATACTCGGCTCGGTAGTAGACGTTGCTACTGAATGTTGTTTCTTTGAAAACCATGATATTAGCTTGCTGCCTAGGAACTGACATGTTCCGGAAGTCGACTTTCGATCTATTCTGCATCCTGCATAATCAACATCGAATAACTTTGTCGGTATAAGATTATCATCAGCAGGATACCATAACCCAGCATCAGGTGTTCCTCTTAGATATCGCAGAATCTTCTTTGTTGAGTCTAGATGACTTCGCTTGGGATCCGCTTGAAATCTTGCACATACACCTACAGCATAAGTTATGTCAGGTCGGCTAGCTATTAAATATAATAAAGAACAATAGTTCTATAATCAGTAGAGTTAACAGAAGCTCCCTCTTTGTCTAGATCGATTTTAAAATTTGTGTTCATGGGGATCTTGACTGGCTTGCTCGAATCGCAGCCGAATCTTTTGAGAAGATCTCGAGTGTATTTAGCTAGATTGATGAAGATTCCTTCAAGTGATTGCTTCACTTGAAATCCAAGGAAATAATTCATCTCTCCCATCATGGACAGCTCGAACTTCTCCTTCATCATCTTCTCGAACTGCTGGCATATGGTCTCATTTCTGCAGCCGAAAATGATGTCGTCCACGTAGATTTGCACCAGTAAGATGTCATCTCCTGACTTTATGCTTGAACGGGGTTCGATCTCTTGTCCCCTTCGAAAACCTTTTTCAAGTAGAAAGTCCGATAGGGTATCGTACCAAGCCACCGGGTGCTTGTTTTAACCCATACTGAGCTTTCCGAAGTCTCGTACACTCGATGTCCCTCGCCGAAAGCCGGGCGGTTGTTCCACGTAGACTTCTTCCTTCGCGCCCGTTCGTAAAAGCCGACTTTACATCCATCTCGATATACTTTGAATCCTTGATGCGTTGCGTAGGCTAGGAAAAGACGAATGGCTTCCAATCTTGCGATTGGAGCGAAAGTTTCATCAAAGTCGATTCCTTCTGCTTGATTGTATCCCTTGGCAACTAGTCAAGCTTTGTTTCTGACGATGACGTTGTTTTCATCACGCTTGTTTTTGAAGACCCACTTAGTACCGATCACATGCTGATGTCTAGGTCTGTCAACAAGCTCCCAAACTTCGTTTCTGATGAACTGGTTCAGCTTTTCTTGCATGGCGATGATCCAGTCAGCATCGTTAAGTGCGTCCTCTATCGACTGAGGTTCTTCTGTAGACAAGAAATAAGAATAAAGTGAGCTTTCTCCTTGATTTAATCTCGATCTTGTTCTTATCGTTGCTGATGGATCTCCTATTATGAGATCTGAAGAGTGAGCGTCAAGCCATGAACGTCTGAGTCTGGCTTCTTCTTCTGATACTACTTCTGCAGAATCAGTAGGAGTGTTAGGCATTTCAGTAGTACTATTCTGAGATTGCAGCAGTTTAGTAAGAAGGTTAGGATCTACTGAGTTTCCAGGTTCAGGGGCATTTAGCTCAGGAACATTAATCGTTCCCCCTGAGTTTATATTCTCAGTAGAGGTCTCAGTTACCACTGGGGCTTCCTCATCGACCGTTGTTACCTGTTGTTGATTCTGTTCAGTAGAATCAACCAGGTCAGCTACATCGCCTGTTGGTTGAGTCTGAGTTTCTTCATCATCTGACTCATCATCCCAACAATGCTGAATCTTTTCAGTTTTATCAGTCAGTCCGAGATCCTGTAGCTTGCTGCTGACATCATCAGTATTTGTCTCTATAGTTTTCCTATTCTCAGTAACAAACTCATCAAAAACAACATGAGGGCTTTCCTCCACGCAAAGAGTCCGATAGTTAAAGACTCTGAAGGCTTTACTGACTCGGGAATATCCTAAGAATATCCCTTGATCAGATTTGCTATCAAAGACCTTCAACCGATCTTTCCCGTCATTGTGGATAAAGCACGGACAACCAAAAATATGAAAATGAGAAATAGAAGGAATTCTCCCTTTCCACCATTCGTATGGTGTCTTCATGTGTTGCTGTGTAAGCAGTGAGCGATTCTGAGTGTAGCAGGCTGTGTCAGTAGCATCTACCCAGAACTTAGAGGGTAGCCCAGAGTCTACTAGGAGCGTCCTTGCTAGCTTCTTTGAGTGTTCTGTTTTTGCGTTCAGCAAGTCCGTTCTGTTGAGGAGTACGAGCAGCTGATGTCTCGTGCTGAATTCCCTCTTTCTCGCAAGTACTCTTTAACTACCGAGTTGAGAAATTATGTTCCTCATGCTCGAGTGAATTCTTTGTATCTTGATGTCCTTTTCCACACTGAGCTTTTTCAGTAGTTTAGGCAACTCAGTCATGACATCAGATTTGTTGGCGATGAAGATTGCCCGTGTATATCTCGAGTAGTCGTCTATAACGACAAGGGCATACTTCTTGCCTCGTATAGTCACTGGAGAAACTGGCCCGAATAAATCCATGTGCAGCAGCTGAAGGATTCCATCAGTGGAAGGTGAAGGAATAGGTGGATTGCTTTTCTTTGTCTGCTTTCCCTTCAAGCATGCTTCACAATTTCTATCTTTGATGAATGATTCGTTGGGTAGTCCCCTGACTTTAGAGTTCTTGGTGAGCTTGTTCATAGTCTTGAAGTTCAGGTGGCTGAGTCTCTTATGCCATAGCCATCCTGACTTGTCACTGGATTTCGTCTGTGCGAGCAAGCAAGCCTCGGGTTCCAAGCGGTATTCCAGTTAGCAACGTATATGTTTTTCTTCCGCGACCTGATAACACTATTTTCCCTGTAGATTTATCAACAATATCACAGAAACCAGCGTCAAAGATTACTCTGTTAAGATTATCACAGAATTGACTGACAGAAAGGAGATTATGTTGAAGTCCTTCAACATATGTTACTCTTGGAACTGAAGCAGTCCCAATATTCAGCGTTCCATATCCCCTTGTGTAGCCTTTAGAGTTGTCACCAAACTCAATTCTGGGACCATCTTCTTGTATATAGTTGGTCAGCAGACTCTTCTGGTACGTCATGTGTCTTGAGCAGCCGCTGTCCACTATCCATGGGTCCTTATGCACCCGCAAAACGAAGCATTTTTAGGTACCCTTTGGTTCAGTTGGGTCCTTACATGTTAGTGGGTGATTTCGGAACCCAAATCTGCCTCGGAACCTTATAAGTCTGAGACTTCTTCTTCTGAACCTTGTCAGTTTTCTTCTCCACATGACTTGGATATACTGACTTTCTGCTGATGATTTTGGGTTCAAGAGCTTTCTTCTTCTGAGTCTTTGCGTTTCTCCTGACCCTGGGCTCATAATAGTACGAGCCGTACTGAGCCGGGTGCTCGTACAGTGGCTCATGGTACTGTTCTGCCCATCTGACCTTCTTGGTTCCCCCTGAATTTGATCGCAGTGTCCTGGGGCTGGAACCTTTGGTGAGCTGCTTGTTGTTGCTCGGCTGAGGTGCAATCATTTTCTGTTTGTTCTTCGCCTAAGGTGTGGTGTCAGCAGCTTGCACCTTTCCTCTGACAAACCTATCAGCCAGCGCTTCTGAGCTTTTCGAGGTAGAAGCTTCGTGGGTATAGCCAAGTCCTTCTTTCATGACAGTTGGTCGTTGTGCTCTGAGCATACTTTCTAGCTTCTCCTTAGCTCCAAGGTACTGTTCAGTCATCAGTCCTCGCCAGACCTCGTCACTCCTCTTGAGTGAGTCATAATCTTTCTGTACGTCTGAGAGCTTCTGACTGAGCTGGGCTATTTCAGTCTCTTTCTCAGAATTGTCCTTAGTCAGAACTGAGATCTGAGTCTCTTGAAGCTGAGACTTAGTCATAAGAGATTCGATCTCTTCCTTGAGTCTCGCAACTAGATTCTCTGACTCAGTAGAGACCTGACAATCAGAAGAAAGTCTCTGATTTTCAGCCTTTACCATCTCCAGTTCTCGGATCGTTCAGCGAACTCTCCGCTCACCGAATCTGTTCCTCTAGCGAGATCGTCGTATGCTTGTACCACATCCGAGAGGATCATCCGCTGACCGAGCACGTGTCGTGTGTGCTGTGTGAAGAAGAGGTTATATTAAGTTTGGAGTTTACCTCAGTCTCTTCTCCGGCCATCAGACAGTATTCAGTTGTTCCTTCAGGAACCGTTTCTCCGACCTCAACTGCTACAAATGCAGCTTCGTCCTCAGAGGAATACATAAATGTATCCTCCTCAAGTGAGTTGTCGGATATCTCTCCGGCGATGTAGGCCTGCCTTCTTTGGGCAAATTTTTCTCTTCTGGCCTGCCGTTCTGCTCGTTGAGCAGCTGAGAGTTCGGGACAGTCGTACTGATAGTGCCCCTCCTTCTTACAGTTATAACAGGTGGATGTTCTTTCTGCTTTTTCCAGCTGAAGCTTTGGATGGACTCGCAGCAGGCTCTGTGTTCCTGCATTCAGTAGAAGGATTAGATTCTTCCCTTTTCTGATAATCTTTCTTACCTGAGGGAGAAACTCTTTTGTATTTCCTCAGCTTTCTGACTCTCTCCTTTTCTCTCTGATATTTGAGAGCCATCACAGCCAGCTGGTCAGTGCCTGAAGTCTCACAAGATTTTGCTTCGATAGTGGCCACTGCCTTGCTTGAGGAAATCGGTTTGGATCCAGTTTTGCTGACAGTTGCTTTAAAAGCATGATCGATCTTTGTGTCAGCTGGAGCACTAGAACAACTTTGGGGTAGACTATGCTCAAATTCCTCCGTCTTTAGTTATGAAAATATAACATCAGGAGTTAGAGCATTTAGATCAGAGCGACGTAAATAAGTAGCAAATGGAAGCCACTTCTGTCGAGGTAGCGCTCTCAAGATCTTTGTGTTCATCTCTTTGTTGGTGAACACCTTCCCCAGCCCGTTGATGACATTGACTTGGTTTGTAAATCTTACACTGAGCTCGCCAATGGTCTCACTGGGCTCCATTGCAAAGGCTTAGAACTTCTGAAGCTCTAATTCGAGCTTGTTTTCTTTGATCTGCGGGGTTCCTTGGCTCAGTACAGCCAAAGCATCCCATAGCTCTTTTACCGTTTTGCAGTCCTGCACCCTCCCGAGATGAGAGTCACTGAGCGTTGTCAGTATTGTATTTCGCGCAACTCGGTCGAGGTTGTGCAGCTTTTTCTCTTCAGGCGTGAAGGTTGATTTGTCTTTGGGAACCTTAGCACCGATTTGTGCTCCTACACCTCCCGCAGTAGCGAACTGAACGCTGTCAATCATGGGAATGATGGGTCCAGTCTCCAGGACGTCCGTCATGCTGTCGTGCAGCGATGTGAGGTGTGCCTCCATTCTCACGCGCCATATCGTGAAGTTCTCTATTGAGAACATCGGCACCATCCTGATACCTGACATGTCAGACATTATGCGAACGGGTATAAGGATGAAAGAAGAGATGCTTGTGCAGTGAAAACGTTTTCAAGGATCTATTCGAGAGAACCAGTAGTACAGAACCGGCGATCAGAAGAACACCGATGCTCTGATACCAATTGTTGGTCCGGAGACGATAGTCAGGTGTAGAGGGGGGGTGAATACACCTGATCACATTTTCTTCTTCTCAAAGCGAAGGACAATGAGTTGCATTTTAGTGCAACCGATGAACGAGTGCCAAATAGTAACCTTCGATCACCGGGGTCGAGTGGGTCGGCCTTCGAGCTCTCCTACTGACTTTTGTCAGTCGTTCGAAACTCAGTCGGAGACGTTGTGCGGATAAGTGTGGGGCCCGGAGATTCGTCTCAATTTTGAAAAACGCTTTTCACAAATCAAGTTCTTTTGGCTGTGCGTTTTTGAAACACGTTTTATGCAAACATGTGATTTTGAACAGTTATGATATGCAATAAAACAGTAAAGAACACAAGCGATTTAACGTGGTTCGGATACGCAAGATCCTACGTCCACGGTCCTGACAATGGCAGGATAACTTGTTGATTATACTGAGCAAGCCTCGGCGGTATGCATTGCGCACCGGGACGGATCCTTCTAAGTTATAGTCGTTAGCGACTTTACAATTCAAACCGAAGTTCGAAAGGGATGGAATAATCTCCAACTAAGAAGGAGTTCTTACAATAAGAACAATTCACAGAAAGTGAACTCCTTCGAATCTAAGCTATAAATATGGCAATGAGCTTAGTCTAGAGAAGAGAGGGATCTAAATACTCTAGAGTGAAGAACTAAGAATATTCTAAGAAAGCAAGTTCTTCTCTGGATAATCTTTGAGTTTACTAGAGTGTTCAAAGCTTGAGCGTTTTTCCCCTTTTTTTTTTATTCCGTGCGTGGAGCTTCGAATTTCTTCTCTATTTATAGTTGTGAGCTATGGCATATGTCCGTTGGAGACGACGATGCCACGTGTCACAAGCTTCCAAAGAAAACGGCCATAATTTCGAATTTGTTGCAGCAGGGCAGTTAATTACTGTACATGAGAGCAGCTTTACTGTATAGAGCAGATATGGCGCTGTCGGCTTCTCATTGGTCGAGGTTTGTGGTTGGTGAGAATGTGTCAGAGTCAAAGTTGACTATTCAAACAACCTCGTAAGATCTTCTCGTCGAACTTCGAAAAGACTTGTGCGATCGGGTTATTTTTTCGTCGGACACGATGACTAGATAAGTCTCTATCTTCTTCGGCCGAGTCGGTCGACAAGGAATACATTTACCGAGTAGGTCACGTGGCGACGCAAGGTATCGAGCTTTGCATATGTTCTTCTCGCGATAGCTTATCGGTCGATGGGATGTCTCCTACTGAGGTGAAGATCAGCTGTTGGCTGAAGAACGCAAGCTCTTACAAAGATGACGTGGGGTTCTGGAAAGTAACTTCGTCAGAAGATCAGTCCAACAGTTTACCCCGTACAGGACTTAGACAAAAGATAATCAAAATAAACAAGTCTAACCTATACATCATCTAATCCTATAGACACACTGCACGACTGATATCAGCTGGGTTTTGGGATCTTCAATTCCATAGTACTACTATGATTTTCCCCAATATTCTTTTAACCACTAGACAGTTGAGTATCATCTACTGACTCATAACCCAACAAAGACACATTTATATCCTTCAGGGATATCTTTCCGGATTTGAACTACATGTCCAAATGTTTTCCCAACATTCTAGGGAGTATTAATTCACCTTGTATGACTTCTTTCCTCTTCGGCCAATTATTTATATCTTGACAATCTCTTATATATCGTCGTTGAGGATCCACTTTTATTATTTCAAGAGTCATATTAAAAGGCAAAAATACCGTCGTGCGACCACGACGATATTTGATCTCTCAAATATTTTGATATCTCAGTATTTTCAGACGCTTGTAGTCCTTCAGGAACTTTATTTGATTAATTAATCATTATCGTCATTTTTTGGTTCATATGTTGTGCCCCTTTTCTTAAACACAAAATTTCTTTTAGAACCAATTGGTCGATCATATTTTTGATGAATTTTAAATGCATTTGCTGTCATTTATGCTTGTCCTTCAGGGACATGAATTCTTATTGGGGTATTTGCAGCAAATGTATGATATTGCCACTTCTTATATATATATATATATATATATATATATATATATATATATATATATATATAAGCATCAAGAAGTTGGTTTGCAATCTTTTGCAAGTGAACATTTTGACTTCTTGTTCACATTAATTACTTCAGGAATCCAAATGTTACTAGTTTTTCCTTGTGCTTTTTTTTTTCTTTGGATGTCGATTTCACATTGATTACTTCAGAAATCCGAATATGACGTATGTTCCACCTAATGTTGGGAACGTTATTTTATCATAATAACAATTTTAATGTGAGATTGTTTTTATACGTACAAAACTATTTTGATTATGGACATGAACAACTAGGTGTTCAATCTCACTCCCAAAGCAATATAATATTAAATCCTCTTCAGGAGGACTTGGAGTTTAATAAACTCACTCGATTTATCAAGGCGAATCTTCTTGATGAAATTGAGCTCTTTATTTTTGAAATTGTAGTTCTAGCAAGTACTACATTTCTTATAGATATCGAGCATTCATGGAAATTAAGAGATTTTTCGGGATCTCTCTGCAACGCCCATATAAATTTTCAATTATGTTGCGCATCATAGTTGCTTGTAGATGTCCAAACTTATCAGGTTAAAGCATAAAGCTCTTTTGAACTTACGATTCATGACATGTTTTATCTCACTTGTTTTTATGAATGTGCAATACATTCAAGGTGGTAGTGTGATAACTTTTCTTTTGTTAGCTTCTAGCTAAATACAAAAGAATCACTACCTTCTTATATAATTTCGATATGCTATCCATTGCATATTCTTAAAACTTAGTAAATGTCTTTTAAACTTACTAGAGTAAAGAGCATATTCAATAGTTAATTTAATATCATTTGATAGAATGATACAAGCTCTTCGGGAACCTTTAATGATGTTCAATGCACTATATTTTAAAATCTTCCAATTTAAGATGCATCTACTCGTATCGAGCTTTATGGAGGACAAGTAATTAATATCTTTATGCAATCCTACTGGGATGCTTTGTTTCATTCTATTATTATCTCCCCCATACCTCTTATTGGCAGATGAGCATCGATATCAAGATTTCATAAATGTCAACAAGACATAAATATTGTTTTTCATTCAGGAATAACATATATCATCGAAAGTATGAGTTGCTCTTTAAGAGCATTTAATATTCTTCTAGAATATAAACGATGTTACTGCAGGAGCAAAAGTTGAGGCATTTCTACAAACACGTGATACTAATATCACAATATGGTCATTCTTCAGGAATGTAATTGTGTTACTTCTAGAGCAACAATTTAGTTTATTCAAGATAAATGAAATCAATACATTACAAATTTTGAGATCTACCGGATCTCACAACTATTCTTGAAAAGAAATTAAGCAACAATAGGTATTGGAAATGCAGTTGTCAAATATAGAGGAGCTCTTGCTACCACTCCATGTAATTAGGTAATACTTTAAATTACAACATACTTTTATATATACATTGTTCTTTAGGAACATGTAATATTCATCACGAATATTAATGTGCTACTTCAGGAGCAGCAAATAAAGTATGATTGTTGTAATATATGATTTCAAAATAACAGGTTTTAGTTTTTCCAAGAACACGTAGAGTTAATTTCCTATTTCAAGAGCAACAATTATAATTATGAACATGTAGCATTTGTCAAAATCAATAGCTTGAATTGTTCTTCAAGAACATGTAGTATTCTTCGTGAATACAAATTGTGCTACTTCATGAGCGACAATTTTAGTCTATATTAAATTGCTTCAGGCGAAAGGTTAATATTTTCGAGAAACCCAATTGTTCTTCAGAATGTATAGTGTTCTTTGGGGATATCAATTGTGTTACTTGTAGAGCAACAACAATAACAATTCAAAAATCAAGATTCGTCCATCAATAAGCTATATTGTATGAATTGCTCAGTACGTAATATTCTTCAGGAATATTAATTGTGTGCTACTTCAGGAGCAACAAATTAAGATTGCATTTATATATATGCAGAAGAAAAAAACTAAGGCATATAGTAAATACATAGATAATATTAATAACTCTTTAGAAGTATGTATATTCTTCGAGAATATTAATATTGCTACTTCTGGAGCAACGCTTAAATCATGTTAATAAATAATTTGGACTGACGATTAAATCATGTCAATAAATAATTTGGACTTGCTCTTTAAGAGCATGTAATATTCTTCAGGAATATGAATTGTGTTACTTCAGGAGCAACAATTGTAATTTAACATTAAGTAAATAAATAAAAGTGTATGTAGAACTAATGATTATAAATGCTCGTCAAGAGCATGTAATATCATCTAGGAATATTGATTGTGCTACTTCTGGAGCAACAAGCAAGCAAAATTGAATATATATTTTTTTTCAATTGCTCTTCAGGAGCATGTAATATTCTTCAGGATATTATTGTATTGTGCTACTTCAGGAGCAACAATAATAACAATATAATAAGAATAATCAATCTGAAGTTAAATGGGCATCTTATATAATTTTGTTATGTAATGGCTCCACACAAAACGAGAACTTCAATACCATTTGATTATTATTTTTTTAAAAACATTTGATTGTGATAAAGTAACGGCAAAATAATTTGATTGTGAGGCATTGGTTGAGTTGTTATTGAAACACAATTGAAAAAGGTTTCGGAGAAAAATATACCTTCAAAGGTGGGATGATATTTTTTCGAAAGCTCATTCGTATTGATAACGTGTTATAAACTAAATAGAACGAGATAATAATAGATAGAACGGGAAATAGATGTATATTATTATGAGGGTGAAGACCTTTATTTATAGAGAACAATATGGGCTCATGGACTTTTAGAGTTTTCATGGTCATCACAATATATGGTAAATATATATATATATATATATATATATAATATATTTACAACAATTATCTACATATTTCCTTAATTTTAAGGATTTTTAATAATTGGCTATAATAGATGTTAGAATGGTAATTACTAGTGAAAATTATATATAGATAGAAAATTATGTAATGAAGCATGAATATTATAGTTGTGATATTAAAAATGGAGAGGAATGAAATATTAGCCAAATTGAATATACGGATAAGTTTTACAATCATTTTTACATAAAAATATAATTTTCTAACAAATCTTCGAATTTTGTACAACTATACACTAGTTGGTTTCACTAAACCCTATTGAATAAGTAATTACAAATATCTAGGTAATGTATTATTAAAAGACATTTCACTGTAAAATTAGCTATGAAACTTATATTTTTGCAATGATGCTTATAAAACTTGCACTAATCGAACTTAGTAGTTTTACATATTCTATTAAGGAAGAGAAATATCATAATATAACTTTTTTTCTAATGTTTTTAGTTAGTTTCTCATACAGTTGAAAACTCCAATTTTAATCGGCGACGAGATTCGAAAATGGTAGCCCCCCACACCACACACACACACACGACACTACACTAACTCTATGCATTACATGCTTTACCTAAAGGCACATTGTAATTCGACATTCCTAGGTCATCATAATGAAACTATTGTTATCGAAAATATATAATGTAATGGATATTCTTATTTCTACGTATATAGTTAATCTACGGACTGATTTAATATCCAAATAATAAAACTATTGTTCTCATTATGTGAAGGAAAAAAAATCACAAACCCTATTCGAAATACAAACCATGAAACTGTATTGTACAAAAAAAAATTACCTTATTATAATGGTCTACAACTAAAATTTATATTTTTCACTATCTAGGCCCAGATAAATTATGGGCCCAATTCAGGCCCTAAAATATTTAATATAAAACAAATAAGTACTCTCTTCGTTCCACTAAAAATAACACGTTTTCCTAATTAAGGCGTCCCACAACAAATGACATATTTTCTAAAATAGTAAAAATTGTGTGAACCACATTTAACTACCAAAAAGTCAAACAATTTGCACCACATAACACCACTTTCTAAATTCTCGCACCCAAAAAAAAAACGTGTCGTTTCTAATGGGACGTAGAGAGTACATTTTTGCATAAAAAATGCAAAATAATAAATGAAAGCCTCATTTTTATTTCAAATATGGAACATTCTCTCATCTCCAAAGTTGTTAATTCTATATATAAAAATATGTAATACAGAAAATGACGTGTGAGAAAGTAGTCAGCCAATTATTTACAAATACTATGTATAGTCTCAAGGCAAAAACTATCCTCAAAGTGTAATAGTCTCAGCATGTCTGCACCTCCTAATCCTAATCCTCATCGTTCCATGTCCAAAATTACCATCAATGTCGCAGCAATGTCTCCTTGGGCTCTGCATATTCACAAAATCCAACATCACCAACTAAAATTCAAAATTTATAATTCGGAGGAATGAAATCTTAATTTATAATTTTGAGCCCAAATATGCAATTTCAAGGAGATGACAAATTCGTAAATTTTTCAAGAAACATAGGTAAAATCTCAGAATTTTAAGAATTTAATCTGCCCATCCTATAAAGACACGTCTTCTGGAGTGAAATATTAAATTTTAACAAAATATAATAAAAAAATTCAGGACATTGAGAGCACTCCTAGATCCGCCTCTAATTCTTAGTAATGGAAATCAAGAAATACCGAAAAAGCACTTTCAACGGATAAGACTCAAGTTGACGATTATTTTCAAATCTAACATGATATGATTCTCCATTTATCTACTAACCTGTTTAAGCTCTTGGGGATCCATTTCTAAAGCCGAGACGACGATCTTTTCGACCGCCACCGCACGAGCGTAGTCCCGATTACAACCCTTCATCGGGTAATCCACAAGCTTCTTATAACTCGTCACTATCCTCCCGGTCCCGGTTCGCTCCACCGAGCTCAAGTAGAACACAACCGGTCGTTGGCACGGATCCGAGCTCACGGGTCGGGTGTTGAACGTAAAGGGTCCGTCTTTCCACGTCCGCCACGTCTTGAAAGTGAGTTGAGGCGTCTCGAGTTCTTTAGCTGTTAACAAGGTAGGGAATATTTGCACAGTGTAGCCCCATGAAATAGAGACTGACCATTTGTGCTTGCGGTGATAGCAAAAGCATTGCTGTAGGATTCTTGAGGGGTCCGACTCATAGGCTTCCATTAGGGTTGTGAGTGTCTCGAGCTGAGTCTGGTTTGGGAAGAGCGAGTTCACTGAGTCGAGATGGTGAAGGGAAACTAGGGGAGCTAGTGGATGTGCTGCTAGGAGCCCAAATGGATCTCCTCTGATATCAATCTGAAACCATCAAAAACAAATGTTCGACGTTCATCAATGATAAACTCGACATATAAAAAATGAGTTAGAAGATCCTAAGCAAGCATTCATACATTCCCGCAATTTTTGAATTGCCATAGCAACTGCAAATTTTATGTGTGACTAGTCTAAAGGGGCGTGGCGTCACCACCAATCAAAGTAGGTACAATCATTTTCACCCAAATTTTAAATTCTAAATCTTTCAACAAAATTCCAAATTTTCTTTATATTTTTACTATTTTGCCTTTTAGATTACAGATTTCGTCTCTCCAAAATAGAAAATTTAGTCAAAATTCGTAATCTCGAATTCATCTTCTTTTCAATTGTTTTGTCAAATTATTATTGACACCTGGACATACTATAGTCCAAAAATTAAATTAAAACTGTAGGTGTCATCAAATTCGATAGCTTCCACAACTCCAATTTAACAACTAAAGATAAACAAATTAATTGCACTTTGTACCCATCGTACAGAGTGGGCTGGAAAAAGTTAACAAACAAGAAAATCAAGCCGAAAAGGCCGAGCAGTGACAGAAATGTTCCTATACGTGGCACGAGCCCAGATGCACACTCGGAATTTAACAGCCATGTGAATCCAACAAAACCCACACAACACAGACAACCCACTCCAAATTCGCCACGTCTCACTTCATTGGGATATACACCAATCATAACTAACCAAGTTTACGGCTGCCTTTTAATTGAAAACAGGGGCGTATCCAGTTTTTTTGTTGGGGGCGAAATTTATGGGGATGAGTTGTATTTATCCGGGGGTTCGGAGGCGGAGTCTCTGAAAAAAAAAATTGGAGGTATTTTTGATCTAAATTTACTTACTAATTAAGGCTTATTTAGCGATATTATATTTTCTTTTACGAATAGCCGTTATATGTTATTTGTAATTTATTCGAAAAATATAGTACAAAATCGTATTTTGACGCCGCCTAAATTTAGTTAGAGGATATTACGAAGAATAACAATTTCTAATTTATAAATTAATCAAGTATTTGAAAGATAAGAGTTTTTTATGTTTCAAAAGTTACTAATTTTACTTAAAAGACAATCAAATATAAAAAAAGAAAGAAAGCACAAACATAACATATAACTGTATAAAAAATATATTTTATATTATATATATAACTCTATCAAAATAGATATCCAAAACTTCAATTTTTAGACATTCACTAAAATTAAAATTAGTGACACATAACATATATTTTTTAATATTTGCCTAAATTAGTGATCACAATCACACTAATTCTTAATTTTTACTTTGGTGTAAGTTGACAAATTAAAAAATCTCGAAAGCTAATCCAAAAATTTAAATGACAAATGACGAAAGTTCAGGCGGGTGGGTCCCCCCCCCCTTCTATCCGCCTCTGATTGAAAATTTAAAGAAATCGAACTCCAACTTAAACTCAGTCTCAATCTCAATCTAGATACGTTGGTGGAATTTCGATATAAATTTAGATGCGTTGGTTCGATTTAATGTAAAGACACCGAATACGATATTGTTTTGGATATGTTGGTTCGATTCCAACGAGATAATCTTTATTGAAGTCATTATTATTTGACCAGACGGTCAAAAGAGAGGAATCATCCATGGTTTATATTGACACGATTTTGAAATAATATACACAGAAAATGAATAATATATAAATTAAAGAAACAACATAAACCGTACCTGATGAAAACCCGGTTCGCGGTTCAGCCCGACTCCGAGCTCCGCAATACAAGCCCACACCCGCTGATCCGACCCGTAGAAGTAATGGTACCTATTCAGACAAACGTCCATAGCTCCGGCGAGCGCCGCCGCGAGAGGGTAACTAATCGCGAACCCGCCGCCGCCGAACGCCATATTGTACGCATGCATCACGTCCTGCTCCACGCTCTCCGAGTTCCCGCCGACGTATACCATCCGCCGGTGGTCGTACTTCCCCAGCACCGCCGCCAGATTCGCCGGAAAAAACACCGTGTCGTCATCCCCCATCACGAACCACCTCACGTTGGGCAAACCGACCCGGAAGAGATCTACCACCACCCGCGCTATCCTCACCGCCGATTCCGACCCCGCCGTCCACTGGAACCGCCGCCAATCCGACGAAACCCGGCACCCGACCCGCGACGGTGCGATCCTCTTATCCAATCCTTTCTCCATAAAAACAAACCCCCGGGTCAACCCGGGTTTCCACCATAGATCCGAATACGAAGCCCGTTTCTCCCACGTCCGGGTCGACCCGCCTATTCCGAAGGCGATGTGTGAAACGTTTGTGGGCGAATCGTCGGAGTCGAACCGGGTAATCAACTCATCCGGATCCCGGCGGTCCGGCCAGAGGACGAAATCGGGTCGGGTCGAACCATTAGTGACAGAATACAGAGCTAGCAAAAATGAGAACAAAAAGACGAACCCGACAACCGCCTTCAACGACGTCGTAACGACGTTGGAGGGCTTCTGAGTCGGCAAAAGCTTCAAAGCTTTAAACGGATCTTGACCCGAATTCTCCGAAGCAGTGCACATTTTTCTTCACCAAGACAAACTGTACAGCAGAAAAAAAACAGAGTGATTTTAATGAATTTGGCGACGGGGGCTTGGCGTTAGTTGGGTTAATTTCACATGGGGTGTTTCAAAATTTAATCTTTGGAGAGAGAATGGGAGGAGAGAGAATTTGTTGTTAGCAGAAATTGAGAAATTGATGTTCTTATATATGGAAACGTGCTCTGTTAGCCAAAATGAAAAAAAAAGAACATATGTAGCTATCTTAAAAATAAAAACACAAATCTAACCATTTTTGTCTTTCTTGTGGGTCTTTGGTCGATGGAGGGCCGATGAGGGCCGATTAACATTCCGAGGGCCGATTGCGGCCGATTATATATAGAGAAAGGGGCCGATCGTGATCGGCCAACCTATCGGCCCTCGGGCCGAAAACAAGAAAAATGTCTATAATTGAAGGGCCGATTTTGATCGGCCCCTATTGAGCCGTGACATCGGCCCTCGAAAAATAATAAACTTAATTTACAAACATTTATTTTTAATAATTAAGTAAAAAAATAAATATATGGCCGATCTATCGGCCCTTACTTATTCGGCCGAGATATCGGCCCCGACGCTTAAGTAGCCGTTATGTAACGGCCGAAATTTACCGAGGGCCGAAACCGTTTGTTTTAATTGAGGGCCGATACTCATCGGCCCCCATCGGCCCACCTTATCGGCCCCGAGTTTCAATAATGGAGGGCCGATAGATTAAAAACTCGTAGACAAACGGTTTTTACAATTTCTCACCACTTCCTCCCTCTCGCCGCCGCTCGTTTGCCGCCGCTCGGTCCCGCGCCGAAATCGACGCCAACGTCGTCGTCGCCGCCGCCGTCGAACGATACATCCGCCGCTCTCAATGTCTTCGGCGAAATTGAGGTAAGTAATTTATTGCATGATTTTGTTTGTTTTTCATTCATAGACGAAATTTAGGTTGAAATATGGTTGGGTTGACATTGTAATGTCCATGTATTGATGAAATTGTGGAGAATTTGGAGAGAATTGTAGTGTTTAATTTGTGCAAAATTCTTGAATCGGGGCCGATTGGAGGGCCGATTTCGGGGCCGATGAAGAATAACTCCATCGGCCCTGACTATGGCGGCTTGAATTCTGCCC